>VWZS01000638.1:1770124-2111093 GCA_013397075.1 Rhabdornis inornatus
GCCCGCGCTCCCCGCCCCGCGCTCCCCGCCCCGCTCCGCGCCGCCCGGGCCGAGCGGCGGCGGGGCCGGCAGCACGCGAGGGGAGCGGGCACCTGCCCAAGGAAAGGCGGGCGCGGCCGGGCGCGGCTAGAGGGGGACACACACACGGGGCGCTCTGGCTCGCCGCTCCATAATGCAGCGCGTATTACTCAGTACATTCAGGGATTAGCTCGACTTGAAGTGTAGGGCGATTCTGCGTCTCCCTGCTCCTCGTCTCTTGGAAAGGGGAGAGGGAAGAAGCGCCCGCCCCGGTCGCCCCCACCTCGGCGCGTCCCAGCGCGCAGCAACTTCGAGCTCCCAAGCGAGAGAGCTCTTAGCGTGTCAGGCCGCACAATGAGGGGCTAATTCCTGCTGCAAAAGGCAAGTGGTGAAGAATCAATCGCAGGCTTTATACAGTCAAAAGGGATGATGGGCTTGGAGTTGCGAATTATTTTTTTTTTTAAGTTCCCTGCCCCAGTCTGAATTTCTCCTGCTCCTTACCCCTGCCCTTTTAATAATCCCATGCAGGCGATTGCAGACTGAGGTAAAGCTATCATTTGTATGCGCCTAAAGATTAATTTCCCCCATGTACCAACTCAACGGCATAGTTATCTCTTTAACAGGGAAAACAGTTTGGTTCCATTGTCGGGTTGCCAAGACTGCCTTTTGAGAAAGGGAGCCCGGCTAGTCTCTGATCAAACTCAAAGGTTAGTTAAAAGACAAAAACAGCTGAAAATCTTCATGAATAATGCTGCTTCCCCGAGCCCAGTGTAGTGCAAGCGCACATTTCAATGCCAGAGCATTTTGTTATGCTGCTCGCCTAAGTCAGAATTTCACAGAAAAGGCAGAGAAGAAAAGCTCCAACAATTAGAGGGGGCCTGTCAGAAAACATTAACGCCTTCCTCGCCCAGCCTGTCAAGCGTGCTGGAAATAAAAAACGGGCATATCGAATCGCACCTCCACCCTCTGGAGCTGCAGGAGGGAGAGGGAGGGGGGTTAGGGACAGAGGCGGAAAGTGAGAGAGACAAATGGATAGGCCCAGGCAGTTAACAGTCCCCTTCTTTGCAGTTCATCCAAAAGCTGGAAAAAGAAGGCGAAAGGACCTGCAGCTGGATGTTCTCGCTTGATATTCATCCTTCTGTTTCATGCACCAAAACTATATTTGTTCTCAGGACCATTGCACAAACACACACACGGGCAGGCACACACTCACACCATCCCTTTACACCTTCAACCCTTTCCTGCATCAGCCCTGCAAAGCACATGAGGTACCTGGTGTAACAGCAGCCTGGCAAAGCTGTCACTGCTTTCTGCTTTCTTCTCCCACCAGTCTCATTTCTAAGTTTACATGTCTGTAACCATGCAGATGTCCAGTGTGGCCAACGTGCAGCTGGGCTGAAGGACCTCATGTCAGAGAAGCTGTGTTCATGTATAGCACCAGAGCTATCTTACTCTTTAGAATTTCTTAGGAAAATCTGTTTCAAATGTACAGTTTTAACTAGCCAGATCAACTACCCGTATGCTCAAGTACTTTTCCCTAGCTAAATACCTACCGACAAGGACACTAAAATATTCAAAGCTTCCCCTGCACTGATGTTGATTTCTGTAAGTGAACATCTAGACTTTGCCTTTCCTGGCCAAAGCACAATTTTACCAGTCATTCAAATAACAAAGGAGCTCTGGTTCATCTCTTACTGTGAGCAAAACCTCAGACCATCACTTAAATTCTTTGTTTTCTTTTGCCTTTGTTGCTTTTGTTGTCTCATTGCAAATACATGTATATGTTAATAACTGATAAGGAGCAGATCAGCACTGAGCAGCTTCTATATTCAGCCTTCTGCTGGGTGAGAAAGAGTGGGGGAGATTACTGCTGTGCATTGTAGTGTTCATATAGGGGTTGAAAAAATTAAATTCCAGCAAAATACAAAGCAACTGAAGGAAAAGAGTACCTCCAACCCTCCAATTTGAGGCATTCTGGGGGCTATATCTGTAAAGGGGTACAGCAACATAGTTCAGACAGCATGTGAAAGACAGACTGCCCATGGTTAGAGAGCTGTGTGATCCCTACATCCTGTAGGAAGGAAGCTCTTACTTTGGGGACAGGTACCCCAGCCCTCTGTCCCATGCACTCCCTGGAGCAGCACGGTACATCCAGGCAAAATGGTACTTGCTGCTCCCCTTCAGAGAAGGCAGGGATCTTCTGTGGCTTTGGAGACAGATATGTCCCTTGAAGGATGCACACAAAAGAAAAGCCTCACAGAGAGCTGGGAACTTTCATTGGCTCTGACACTTCTGTCCTGGAGAAACGCAAGAAACAGCTAGGAGAGGGGAGAAGTTTCAAGAGATACTTTTTCTCCCTCTATCTGGCTACCTGGTACTTACTATTCTAATTACAGAGGGGTAAGATGGGTAAAAATGCAGGCATGGGAAACTAAAGGTGTTGATCATGGACTGAAGCTATCTAGATTCATTGCTAGTTATGACTTTGTCCTGACTTAATCCGTTTTAGCCTGAGATCCACAAGTGCTAAACAGAGACCATCAGTAGTTCCTCACAGATATGGGATATGCAGCACTGGGAGAACATGAGAAAACTGGCAAGAGAGAGGGGCTCTCTGATCCAGACTCTGCTTTGTGCAAGGTGCTGTGGGAAAAGCCAGTGTATACTAATAGTCTGACTTATTTTTCTTGGGGGGCACACAACTCATGTTTCCTTTTATCCCACTGCAAACAGGATTCAATCCAGTTTTTTGTCTTTACCTAACACTCAGAAAAGGACAGTTACATGTCCTAAAACATCAGAGTAAACATCTGTAAGTTGCTTAGGAGTAAAATTCCTTTGAAAATGTTACCCAACAAACCATGTCTTTCAATCTTCTCTTAGACCCTGTAAACATCTACAGCAGTCAGTTGCAAAGTTTTCTGCTGGTCGCTCCTGCTTTGCACAAACATGTAGCTTTCTTGGTTTCTGCTTCTATATATTCCAAATAGCACTGGGGAAGGAAAGGTAAACTTGACAAAGGCCCCCTGTAACCAGCCCCAGTGGCATAATCCAGGCCTTTGCTACAGGGGAGGGGAATTGCCTTCCAAAATGGAGCCCAAACTCATTTGGTTTGATTTCACACAAGCAGATCACAGAAAGAGCAGAGGTTCCAATTTTGGGATGGAGTCCTCCTCCCTCCCCATGAGTCACAGCACTCTCTGCTCACTCTCCCCTCCTGCTGCTGGCCACAGCTTGGAGCTATTTTAATTTGCACTTTCTGGACTGTCAGGGCTATATTACTCTGGAACAGGAAAGGAAAAGCCCCATATTGGTAAAGTGTGAAATGTGGTTTTGACTGAAAAGGGAAGCCATTTCGACATGATTATACCATGACAGTACAGATTAAAACCCTGCCATATGGCCTAAGATAGGTTTGTTCTTACTTTCAGGTAACAACGCATTGCTAATTAAGCGGTGATGACATTTCCAAATGAAAAAGAAAAAAAGAAAAAGAAAAGCTACCTGTATGTGAAATAGACAGTCAAGAGAAGGGAAGACATCAATCGGTGCTCATGATAGTGGAAATCAGCTCCTTTTTATCACTGTGGTTTGCTCTGAATAGGAGAGAATTTGTTTGATTTGTTATTGAGTAAACAATAATTCATGTGTGCACTTGTAGATGTGAATACAGTGCTCCTGAAAGGCAGCTGACTGACAGTGCGGGAGAGCAAAGTCCTGCCTCACATCCAGGACAAACACAGCCTGGGCAACAGCACAGAGAGGTTCCCCATCCTGCTTGCCAAGGGCCTGCAAGAGGGTGATGGAGGTTTCCCTGAGCAGGGCAGGAAGCCAGCCCGCCTCCTAAATGGCAGTCACATTTAAGGACGTACTTTAGTGTCCCTGTACTGGAGATCTTTGCTTTTGCATCTCAGGGGATACAGCAGCAAATGATGATAGAACCAGCTGACACAAAACCCACAGTCCTGCCTACTTCCACTACTGTGTCTCTGTGGGATAGCAGTAGCTTTAAGACAGTAAATGGAATACTATCAACCTATTGGTTTACAAGCAAAGGGTCACTTTAACCACTAATAACCAGCCATTTGAAACTTTCAGATGAAGGGCGTTCCTTAAAGACCTAAGACTTTTACTCGCACATATATGTGTGTATATATTCCTCCATGCCATACAGACTCCATTTGGAGTAGCTGATTCAAAAGTCTGAAAAATAGGCAGTGGGATACACTTTGCTTCATCTTGTTTTAAGTTTCATAGCAAACCACATTTTAGGTTACTCTAATGTGCATCATATGGGCCTACCTAGTTATGAGCCCTGACTTAGCAAAGACACTTACAGTGCCTATGGAAAAAAAAAATAAAAGAGGCACAATTTCCACACTTTCAGAGTATCACTTCCACCTCTTACTGGCTGTGTTGCTGCTCAGATGAACTCCAGAGTCTCCTGTGGTTCTCATAGGTTCTGCATGCTCAATGATTTGAAGTTGGAATTTACCAGCCAATTAATTGGTCCTAGACAGATGTCTGTCCATGGGTGAGCCAACACTTTATACTTTTTGCTTTCATTTTTGCTTCCTTTTCTTCTTCCTCTTTGGCCTCCTACTTCTCATATCTAGGGCTGCACCAGTTTGAGAGTTATGCCTGAACCAGCTTCCAGGGTAAATACCCATTTGCAAACATCTTCATGTAGACATTCTCACAACTCTCACTAGCACAGTATATTGAGAACAAGTGTGGGTTGAAAGGAGACCAGGAAACCAAGAAGAAAGCACAGATGAAGACTTCGGAAGTATCTAATAGCAGGTACTACCTACCTGAATCCCAAATGCCCTTGCTCTTCACAAAGGTTTGGGTTCTGCCCCTTAGGGACTTGCTAGTGAGGATGGTGGCCAACTTCTGCCTCTGAGGCCAGCAAACCTGTAGAAAATAACGCTGGGTAAACATGCTGGCAACTGTCTCTACATGTGCAGAAAGGAGGATGACATGGACTTGCAGTGTCAGAGGATGCAGTGTAAGATGCTGTGGCAGAAAGTCACAGAAGCCATGACAGGGAGAGGAGACCCTACCAAACAGTAGTGCTGTGTACAGCACAGAGCAGGGTTCTGATCAGTAAAATGGGAACATATAGAAAGAGCAATGCTGAGCAGATCCTCCTGGCACCCCAGGAGACTATTCCATAGCAGTCAGCAGCATGCCAGGGCTCCCGCAGGTCCCTCTTCTTGTGTTCATGCATATGTCAGAAAGATGTGTTTGTGCAAGTAGAGAAGCTTGTAGAGAAGGCTGGCAGGAGTGTGAAACAAATACAGGAGGATAATAGCCTTATCCTTAATTCTGCTATTTGGTCTCTATCTGAAGGCAGATGTATTTTCATACATATTTTCACCTTCTCCAAGACCCTGTGGCAATCACTGTGAAGAGACTACAATGTAAGGAAAAACAGAAATAAAATAGCTGCTGGAGAAAGCAGTGAGCAAACCTCCTTCCCTTCTCCTCTGCTCCAAGTTAAATGTCAGAAGACCACTGCAGCCCCGGGGCAGGTGATGAGGACAATGACAGATCCAAGAGGGGAAACTTTGCTCAGTCTGGATTGTCCCTTGGCTTCTCTGCATGGCCAACCCCCGTCTTCTTGGCACTTCACTTTTAGTTACCACTACTCCTCTCTCTCTGTGTGGAGAACTGCTACTGACCAATGGAGCATTTATAAATAGAACAATGTTTAATTAACACAACAGTAGGACAGACTTGTTGAAATACTTCCCAGACAGCAGGCAAGAGTCCTGACAAGGAGACTATTATGGGAATTTTAATGAATCCTTCCAGAGTGGGACAGCTTCCATACACCTACATTGCAATGACTAATTTTGTTTGTGAAAATTGTATTGGTAAATGATGCAGAGTGACAATAAAGTTGGGGACCAGCAAACTGAATAAAGTCACTGAGTGACTGTGTGAAATACTGCCTACAGACAGAGCAGAGTGCTTACTAAATGCAGTGCAGTCATGGGTCTGTAGCTGCCCAAAAGCCCAGCTACAAATGGAGTTTGCATAAGGCAAGCAAAGAAGCAATTAAATAACCCAAACAAGGATCTAGCTGTGCCAGATGACACCACAGCATGAAAGGAAGCAGGGGCTGAGCAACTACTTCTGTGAGACACAACCAGGAGCATGTGCCTTATTAACACTACTGTTAAATGCATGCCTGCTAGCTGCTGCTACTGTAATCGAGCCCACTCACAGATATCCTTGCCATCTCCCTTTCTAAGAAAACAGCAGATTAAAATTGACTGCCACAGTGTTGGGCCTTGTAAGGTTCCCACCTAAGATACAGCAGCCTACTTCTTCTAACAGGCATGTGAGAAATGTGTATCAGGAGGCACTGGAAGGACAAGGTGTATGATATCAGTGCATTCCCTTGAGCTCACCTCCTCCTAACTCTGTAAGCTTTTCTCACTCCTCTAGCAGAGACATTGTACACCATCGGTAACCCAGGGGCTGTAATCAGTAAGTACTAATGAGCTCAGAATTTCAGAAAGAGCCTTTTAACCTTAAAAACCCTAAGAAACAAAGCTCCCAGGAAGGCACTCTGCAATTACAAAAGCGTTATACTCAGATTTTCCAGTTCAGCTCTCCATTGCTGTGCTGTACGGACAGTAGCCAGCAAGAGATTCTCTGCAGGCCCTGTTCTTCTGACTTCATTGTTATACATCTGAGGTTCTTTTTCCCCAAAGATCCAGATTTTAATGAATGGATTCAAGATATGCCTTATCTATCCAGATTCTGGGCACCACCAGTTTCCTTCTCTGAGTTTGCCATTTTCTCTTCCTTACAGGCATGTCACAGTTTTTTTCTGGAGTACAAATTAGGTGAATGCACACTGACTACTGAAATATGTTGCAATGCATTCCAAACAAAACAGTGTTGGAAGGTGAGCTTGGAATGGAAGTGCATGCTAGAATAGTAAGAAGAACAGTAAAATAAAGATTTTGGTGCATTACTTCAAAAATTCAGGAGCAAAATAATCTCTGAATTGTTGGCCTTTACGATGATGTACACACAGCTGACCAAGAAAGTCAACAAAATTATTGCTGAAAACTTCAGTAACACATAAGGATTTCACAGAACTGGAGTCAAACTCTGCAAACTGCTTGCCATAAGCTTTGGTTTGCTGAGGAAAAGATATGAAGAAGGAGAGAATATGTTTTTCTACGGCTACAGATGCTGCATTCAGAGGTGCAGGTTGCAAAAACATTGATTAATTTTTATCCACACGCATCTGTTTCCTGTTGAATTCTTCCTTCTGCATAATGTGGAGTCTTGCCTGTCAGATTAACGCAATGCTTCACCCCCGGACAAAAGTGCTGGCCTCTGACAAATCCATCTAGAGCACACCTAGCTCCATCGGTGGGCATATTATAAAAGGTAATGAGCTTGACACCCCCCAGCTCCAGCTGCTGCAGCAGCGTGTAATGAGCCCTGCTCTATGGGCTCCGACACTCGCACTGAAACACCATTGAGAACTGAGACAGCATGCCACTGAATTTAATTTACTGCTTAGCATCAGCTGGCCCCAGATGATGGAAGGTCATCTGTATGGAGGGTCAAGTGGGATAAAAAGCTCCAAATCTCCCTTCTGCCCAAGGGCTTAGAGCTGGTGAGCCCCAGGGCAGGCAGGCACAGACCTGATGGTGGCATGTTGGCTGAGCCGGCTCCACAGGCAGATTCCTTTGGAGCATCTGCTCTCCCAGATGAGGAATCCCTCCCATTAATCATATCCCACCAGCATTTTCACAGAAATTTTGAGAAAATCCAATACAATAGGCCAGGTTCCTTGGAGGAGTTAGTCTGCCATTGTAGGTATTTCTTTTCTGATGGAGTAACTTTCCTACCTTCATAACAACACATTACACTTTATTTTGCTTGTAAGGTATCAAGAATTTTCAGATCATAAAGTACCATCATTCTGTTTCAAGAAAGTGAAGCTGGAGGGAAAGTTTGAGTAGCCAAAAAGGGCCAATGCCAGAGGTAGAAGGAAAAAATAACAAAAGGGAAGCACAGGGTGATACTACCTTCAGTATGGTACGGCTTGAGGATGTGAGGAGCCAAGGCAGTAATATTGTATTTAATTCCTTACAGAGATTTTTTCTGCCATGACATAAATATGTTACTAGTGACACTAAGCTTTGGGTGTATATAAAGTTAAACCCAGTCAATGAGAAAATTTAAAAAATTCATTTGTTATGTTCAACCTAAGAGCTGGACCTGCCTCTGCTGAGGGACTAACAAGTCATCCCATGCTCCAGAAGATTATGATCCTGGGAGAGCAGAACTGAGAAACACAGGTCTGGCAGGGAATAGGGGCTATTTCCCACTGAGAAGATGGGTAATGGTCTTTAAGGATGTCCCATACTTAAACCCAGAGATGTGACTATGCAGTAAGAAACAGCACAGCCAGATTCAGGCCTCTGAAAAGCATAAAGATGCTAATGGGGATGGGGGCCTAGGGCATGGTGTGCTCCAGGCAATTTCTGCATCTGCTCTTCAAAGACACAGCTATTGAATCCAATGAGACCACCTGAGGAGTAGGAAACCTTCCTGAGAGAGCAACACAGGCAGAATCAGATACCCAGGGAGTGTAATATAGGTCTTTAAAAATTTGCCTCACTGTGTGGTGGCAGGTGTCTCGCTGGTTTCTTTGCCTCACTCCCGCTCACATGTCTGTACTGCACAGTGCATGTGCTTGGCTTGATGCAGCCCTTATGTGTGCATGTTCTTCTGCTGCTTACAGGACACCAGAGACTTGGGACAGGCCACAGACACACACGTGGGGCTGGCAGGGCCCAAAGACAGAGCTGCACAGCTACCTCCATGTGGGCAGGCTGTGCGGCACAAAGGCAGGTACCATCTCTCTGCCCGCATACTGGTACTGCAAAGACATATTTATGCCCCAAATGTTTCCCTTTCTTTAGATATTGCCATCTCTTCCAGTGCAGACAAAGACCTGTTGTGAGACTATGCTCCTTTTCTGTGCAGATGACAGGTGGGAACGGAGGTTTGATATAAATATACCCTGGTCTAAAGTGGATCGGGAGCAAGATCTGGCCTAATTTTCCACCCTGAACAAACAATTTTGCTTAGCTCAAAACTTTTTCTAAATAGAATAAGCTCAATTAAGAAAACCACAACAGCAGAACTTTTAAAAAATACCATCGTTATTGTTCATGTGGGTTTTGGGTGGGCTGTGGAAATTGATTTACGAGTCAACCACTTTTCTCTTTTCTTGCCATCTCTCGCTTGAGTGGTTTGTAGGCCTTGGCCCTTTCTTTCACTCAAGGAGAATAAGGTTGTCTATGGAAGAGGTCAGCATTTCAAATTGGTGGAGTTCAACTGCACAAATGACATAGAACTGACAAGAAAAGACAGGGGGTTTGGAGGTCATAGACTGCATAGGTCCTGGTTAGGGTTTTTGCTTTGTGATGGGACCTGGCACCAAAATGAATTAAATAACAGGCTTAAGGACTATTGAGGGAGGGCTGAATGCAAATCAAAGATAAGTAGAAGTTTTCTTTCCTAAAAGGGGAATAATTTTTTTCCTTACCTCCCCCTTTCCATATCTGCACAGGCAAGGTCTGCATGTTAAACATGATTTAGCAGGCATTATTCTGGAGCCTTTTCATCAGGTTTCTGCAGTGATTGCCTATCTTGGCCTATGATTAATGATCTGCTGTGCAATTTGGAGGCTATAATGACTCAACAATCCACACACAAACTATATAGTCGCATTCCTTTTGCAGATTTGCCAAGCTGTTACCAAGGGGCCCACAACCAAGCAGGATTGTTAGAGAGATAGCTAAACATTTCTGCAAATGCCATTCTGCCCTTATCTTGCTGAGAAGTGCATTGGGCAGCAGGCTCATTTACAAAATTCAAAGCCTAGATTTTAGCGGTTCCTTTAAAAAAAACCCTGGACTGAAATAATCATTAAAAAGGCTGGTAAGAAAAGATCTTGGTATATGGCCTCTCAGTGATTATACAGACAAAATACTTTCTTTGTTTCCAAATTTTGAATCTGATTAATTGATGCCTAATGCTATTAATGCAGTTTGAAAGCAAAAAAGTTAATCTTTGGAAACCCATGCCATAAATGAAATCTGAAAATCCAAGCAGATTTTGAAGTGAAAGCTTTGTCTTCATTTCAGTTTCTATATAGAAATAGGCTATAGGATTTATTTATAGACTTCAACTGGATCTGTATTCAGTTAAAAACTGTCTGTAGAAAACTGCTTTACAAACTCTTTTTGAAAGCACAGACCTTGATAAGAGTGATTTTGGAAAATCCAGTTTCTGTTTATAAGGTTGTTTTAAATAAAAGTAAATGTAAAAAGGAAAAGTGAAGACACCTACTGATGGAGTCTGTCTTTCAGACATAAGTTATCTTCTGAAAAATAATTTTAGGATAATGTAAATATGTTCCTCTTTCCATTGGTAGTTATTACATGAAGCCCGAATAATTCCACCACAACTGAAAAGAGTTCTCATATTAGCTGGCTTACAGTCACATTCAGTGTAATAATTCATCTAGTTTTAGTTTCTGTCTTTTTTGTAGGCAAGAGGGATTGTGAACTAGAAGGGCAATGTAGCATGTCCATGCACCCATGTCATGTTATTGCTGTTGTTGTTGTTGTTGTTTTTATTATTATTAAAGTGCTTGGGAGCTCCAAACACTGCGCTAATATTGAAGCCTCATAACAACATTGAGTTCCCATGAAGAACTCTGTCTCCTAGTCTGGTACACAATGCCCTGAGACCCTGACTGCAGAAAGGCTGCATGGTCCCAGATTTAAGTACAAGTGCAAGTGATTCTCTGCATCCAGGCTTAAGCAAATAAATCGCAGTTTAGTTTATATCCAGAGGGAAGACAGAGATATCTCCAAGTCTTTGGGAAGAAGGCCTTTCAGATGCCACTGCAGGGAACAAGCCTCAGACCCTAATGTGTTAGAGAACACCTCTTTTAAGAAACATTTTTAACACTATAAGACAAACAGGAAAAATAAAATATACAACATGAAGACTCAGAGCAGTTACAATTTCCCACTCCTTTCTTACTGATAGGGGAAAGGAGTAGGAAACATCCATCTACGAACACAAGCAAGCAAAGCAGCATTTACCCTCTCTTCATCCAGGCTTTCATCCTTATGCCAAGAGTCAACCCACAGCTATGCATTGTGGATGTCCTACTGTTTTATAGGTTTTAAACTAATCTTTGCCTCAAATATGTACATAAATAAATAAAATCAGCTGTGAGCGGACTGCTGTACAGCCATGATAGTGTTGCTGTGCATATAAGTCTATTAATCTCTGAATGGTTGTGTAGCTGACACTGCCTTCAGGGCAAAGGATTGGATAGAAGAGGGTCAACAACCTTCCAGTGATGCTCTTCTAGCCTGTGGTTATCAGTCCTAAAGTAGGGGTTAGGCAGGACCAACAGACACCATTGGTAGCTGGAAGATACTACCTGAGTGAAGTAAAAACCTGCTGCCTGCAGTGGGATTGTTGGCCTGTGTGAGACAACCACTCACCTGACTTGGGGGATGAAGCAGCAGGGAGCCCCTTCACCCTCAGCATGCCGTGGCCTCTGGCTCTCAGCCTTGCCTGAAAAGCCTCTGAAAACCAGTGACTGTCCTCTCAGGTAGATGGAGTCTCCAAGTCTGTTTGGGACTCTTTGACTTCACTGAAGCAACAAAAGCATGCACTTTCCACACAATGAAAACAGGGTCAGAGCAGGCCTATACAGAGGAAATGTTTTGTCTGGGAGCCCAGAAAAAGTCAACAAAAAATTAATGCTAATTTGAATGCATCTTTGGTTGCTTCCTGTGTATGAAAGTTCCTTGGCACATCCACATCCATATGGATAATAACTTGGATGGGAACAAGGCAAGGGTCCTCACTGGCACGAGACCTCCAACATCCTCTGTATAAGACAGCACTAAGAGGGACACAGAGCCTCCACCACAGCCATGTCCTTGGCTTTTCTACCAGAACCAGCTGTCACAGATGTGAGACAGCTGTAAGACAGCCAGCTGCCTGCTGAGCAGTGTAATGAGCTCATCTTTATTTCACACCTCTCACCCTCTCTGTTTCTTTAGTTACCTGAGTTTGAACTGGTGCTTACAGGTGAACTGGATGGAGATTTCCAGAGATCTTGGATGGCTGAAGACCATGGTGTCTGGGTATGCAGGAGACACAGTTTATATTCCAAGAATGACTTGTATACGGACACAGGAGAAATAAGAATCACTCCAGCTTTGCTCATGGCATCTTTTTATAATCCAGGTGCTTCAGGAGGAAAGAGCGTGGTCTTCAGTGATGGCTCAGTATTCCTGGAGGGCGAGAGTTAAAGTGCTGGGATTCGAGTCTTAAGGAAGTTCGAGACTTTTACAGGTGTCTGCAAGGTGCAAACTAATGTATTTTGGAATCTGAGAATGACTTAAGTCATACTTCTCCTTTGATTAAAGTAAAATATTGTAGCCTCAAGAATGTGGACAAGTGTATAATCTTACATGGCAGTGAGACAAGAAAACTGAATTTCATCAGAAGCTGAAAAATCTGCCCCAGAATCACTTCAAGTTCTGGCATATATATCAATGAGTAGCTGCCAAACTAAGACACAGTGATTATCTCAGCTAGTAGATCATTTATTAAAAATGGATGTAACAGACAATTGTGCTGGCCATTGGCAAACATGGCTGACAATTGCAAATACCATTTTTATGGGTTGTTTTTAAAGTGAAAATTGTATCATTTGAGACAGGTAAGCAGGGATGACCACAGCTATTCCTGGGCAAGCCTGTCCACAGAAGAACAGCTTGCCCAGAGTTGTATCCATCTGTTCACTCAGGAACCACCATTTTTGCCCAGCTTACAGAATCACATTTAGGATGCGTGTAAGCCAGTTGCAAAGGCAGGAGCTAGAAGTTAACACTTTTAAATAAATAGAAAGTATTGAGTGATCAGTCCCTCTATAGAGAATCCCTTTCTCCATGCCTTTTTTAAAGTTATTTGAGCACCTTTATGTGCTAAAGATAGGTTAAATGGGGTCAGAGGGCTAAAGTAGCTAAGAACTTCGGAGAGACTCGGAAAAGGAATATGAATGCCTCTTTGCTACACTGCCTCTAGTCATGCAGAAGGACAACAGTGAATGTTCCAGAAATAAAAATCTTGGCCATCTGAAATATTTTGCTAAATAGTTGCTAACTAAGTGAAGGGCAAGGCAGAAATCTCTTGTGCACTCCACTGGTTTTCGTAGGAACTATGGGACAGACTTTCCATAGAGCAAGCTGGTAGGTTTTGATGTATTTGCTCGAAGACAAGCAGTGTAATCTGGAGATTAATAGAATAAATATCAAGGGCTAAAACACAGTCTATTTCAAAGCTAAGAATAGTTGTGTTATGGGACCTGGACCAGAAATCTGAAATTCAGATTACCTAGCTAAGGGATCAGAAGCACATAAACGGTTAATATCTGCTCTTCCAGATGTGAACTTCATTAATTTAATCTAAAACATCTTGAGACATAATAATACACATATTTTCAATTACAACAATTATTTAAACAGCCCTAATCTTACACTTCATGAAACCACTTACATTCACTGTAATGTCAAGCTCTGCAGGGGAATATGTTAACAGAGGAAATCTAGCATCTCCTAATTACATTACTTCTATGAAACAGAAACAAAACTGAGTTTTGAAGGTTGAGCTGCAAGCAGGAACTATTCCATGGCAGATGGGAATGCAGAAGCACCAGGGCAGATAGATGAGTATACTGTATTTATTTCATTTCTCTGTGGAGACACTGGCACACACATGTGGGAAAAGATGGGTTATCATAAAACCCGCATATAATTTTGGAGTAAGAATGCATGCTCATTGACTGTGTAGCTTCCATAGTTATAGGTCATAAAAGATAGCTACCATGCAGTATACGCTCTAATCTTTCTAAAAGCCTGACACAGTTCATCAGAGATTCACAACCCAAAATCATACACAGAACGAGTTGCATCTACACAACATTTTCAGATTCTTGTTCAGAACAAGAAGGACAACTTTGACCTTGGCCATCTACTGGGGAGAGGGAGCAGCAAACAGCAGCAGAGCATTTCACTGTCAGTCAGTCCCATTTCACTCCTGGGGCTTTGCTTCAGCTCTGAAGGCCTCCATGGTCTCTGCATGTCTCTGAGAAGCTCAGATCTTGGGGCCACCACAGCAGCATGGAGGGTAGAGATGAGAAAAAAGTCCCAGGGCCAGGATGTCATGTTAATGTAATGAAGTTTTAAAGGACATGTCAGGAAACACAATGTGAATTAGCAGATGGGAAAAGTTCAGATTATTACTCCAGACATGGGGCTGACAATGCACTGGGAATGCACCCTCTGCTACTATGGATATGTGGGCAGGCAGCTCAGAGGTGTTCATGGTCCACTGAAATTCACGATGAATTGGGTGCCACATTGCTTTAGATGCCTTTGTAAGTCTTGGCCTTACTTATATTTTCTGGTTATCTGATAAGGTTTTCCCAAAAGTGACAATGACTAGTGCTTTTTAGCAGTAACAAGCTGCAAGTGATGTGATAGAAGCAAAGACACCAATACATGCTGGACCTCTTCGTATGACATCACACAAAGAACAAAGACTATTTCTATCAAGTGAGACTTGCTGTAAAAAGCTTTTCTCTTGCATCATTATACTTGATCACCAAAATACGTATGCAACTTTTTTGGAGATGCAGCAGCTTGGTTCCCTCTTTGAACTTGACTGAACCACTGACTGTAGCTGACAAAATGAAGGCAGAAATGCAAGCATAGGAATATGTAATTCCTGAAATAAATCCACAGGTGTGTGCATCCATCATACGGGATTACCTCAACCGTTTGGTGATGTGACTCGCTGGTGCCATGTCTATGCTGCACAGGTATATTAGTGACCACCTTCCCACCCTACACCCCCCCTTGCTAATTGGTCATCTTCTGGTGGACAGCGCAAGAAGTATGGTGGTTCTTGTAAGGGTTCTGGCACACACAAATAAATCAAAATCTGTCTTAAAATAATGAAGCAATCTTTTGTGCTAATAGATTCAAAGTGTAGCAAAAGCTCATCCATCTAATAAATGACCCCCACCCACCTGCCGGTGGAAAGGCTCAGCAGTGTGGGGGACAGGGGCTGGGAGAAGGTGATGGGGAGGGATCTTTTTGTTTTCGAATTGTGATTGTTTGGGTTTCTGATCCAAGGTAAATGACAAGAAATCGAAAAACACCCCCAACACACATATTTCAACTAAAGCAAGTGCTAGGGATTATTTTTTCCCCCTCTGTGTCTGTTTGAAGGTATTCTCTGAAGTTGACAAGCACGTGTTTTGGAGACCATTGAAAAGTTTCTGCCATAAATAGAGGAGGCAGCTTGGCTTAAGTGTTGCTAGGGAATACCTGGCAACAGGCAACAATAGTCCTTTTAGAGAGCCCAGGGCAAACAGTGACCGTGGTAATGGGGTGGGCTTAAGGGAGGCTCCTTGCCCAAAGTCCCTCCACTCACACTGCGCCTCCAGCCCTGGGCTGTGTTCCGGAAATTCCCTGCACAAAGCCTGCCATTCAATGGGAGGTGGACCCGTGCGTGTGCTTTTCTGGCAGGGAGAGGGGGCTGCAGAGGGAGGGGGCCTGCTTGCCAAAAAAAAAAAAAAAAAAACCCANGGCTAAGAGAAGCACAGAAAGTGCTAAGTTTGTAAAAGAAGCTGAAAAGGTTCAGAAAGGAGCATAATGGGGCCAGGGAATGCCCCATGAATTTTGAACAGAGAGCAGAAAAGAGACCCTAAAAAGCAATTAGTGATGCTGCTTGTCGCTGAAGAGGGAGCTTCAAGGAGGTGGGAAGGCGCAAAAGGAAGAGGGCAACTCCAATCACTTTGTAAAGTACGAGGAAAGGGGGGGGCAGGCGCAGGGAGAGAGAGAGACTGGCGCCTTCGGGAATTTTTATAGTAAAAATAGATGGAGGCACACGGCAAGGGCAGCGTCCAAGGAGTGTCTAGAGCCGACGGCACATGCCAAGATGCCTTTTGGCTTTGCCTCCCCAGCCCATTTCTGCAAAACCAGGGATCTGCAGGACCTGGCTTCTGTCTCTCTGCTGGCCCGATGTGTCACACAGGCTCTGCCTCAAATCCTCACCCATCCCTGCGAGAAGGATTCCTCAGCCAAGGGTCTCTGCCTGACAGATGAAGGAGATGGGGACATTTCTAAAAGACCTCCAGTCTCTCTAACTCTGCTTTCCTCACCTCATTCCAATTTCCAGAGCCATGCACAGACACCTATTTAGCCATACATTCCCTGCACAAAATAAAAGTAACGCTGTCTGCTCATTAGCTGGGAGTTGTTAGGTAGAAAAAAAAAGAAGGAAAAAAGGGCTGTCTGAACAGAGCTGAATAGCTATAACCTTAATGGGTTGTCAGAAGTCTGCAGGCAGCAGGGTGAGGGGAGCCAATCCCCCTCTAGTCTTTGTCCTAGACATTGTTTAAGATCAGTGGTAGCTCATTAGGTCGGGACAGTAATATTCCTAACGATCTTGTGGGGCTGAGGCTTCAGAATGTGTCTTCAGCTGTTTTCCCGATGTCAGTCTGATTCATGGAGAGGCATGTATCTCGACAGAGATCTTTGGTGGAAAGCGTTATTTACCTTTCATACCCCGATTACTAACCTTTGACAAAAGTTGCAGCTGGAAGGGGAAAAACGGGAAGCTAAGAGAGTCCTGTTGGCATAAACTGAGGTGTGTTACAGCAAAAGGCAATCTGGAAAAGCCAAGTAGATGGGGCCTTGGCCTACAATTTGACCCTACAGTTTTCCTCCTTGTATTTCAGATTCCATTGGTAAAATAAGTATAATCACCCATTTTGTGTTCTGGTGGTGGTGGAGAAGAAAACAGTGGAGTGTGAGGTTTCTAGGCAATGGGCCAGATAAGTAGCTAAATTAATACTTTTCCTGCATTCAGGGATCGTAGAAGGGCTGGGATTTTTTGTTGTTGTCGTTCTTTTGTTTTTTTTCTGGTTTCTAACAGAAAGGAAACCCAACCAAATTAAATTATAAATCAGAATGGATTTTTCAGTTGTGTATGATTTCCCTTACATCATATACTTGTTTTCAGCCTAGAAACATGAATCTGCTGAGGAAGGGAGCAAAGTTAAATTCAGACCTTGCCTCAGGCATTTCTGCAGGCATGGGGCTGAGCAGATGCTGTTCACTGACACAGGCCAAATCACCCTCATTGGTCATTTGTGCTGTCCAACAGTGTCACAAATACAAGATGACATATTATTAGAGTGATGAAATTAAAGAATAATTGATCACATGGCAGATTTCCTTGTGATCAGGAAACACACTACACATCCATTTGCCAGTCCTGCCAAACACAGAGAGCAAAGTACATTGTCATTCTGCACTCTCTCCAAGACTTTGCTTCTTGTATTTAAGGCCTGGGGTTTTCTAAGGAAACTCTCAAAGCTCCGTGCAGCTGCCCTACATCCCTATTAAAAAACAGCCAAACTAACAAGTAATGATGAAATGATTTCCTTATTTATTTTGTGTTAGAAAACAGAGTGGACAATGAACTGCTCTCTGAAACAAAGGGGCAAGAACTACTCATCCCTTTCACTCCAGTAAGAGGAGGGTAAGTACGCAAAGGTCAGCATACAGGCACTGAAAGGTTCAAACTAAGAGCACGAGCCAGTGGAAACAACATCCCCAGATCCTCAGTGAGTGCAAAGCAGCTGCCTCTGTGATGCTCCAGAGCTGGCCAGAGCTGGAGCAGCTGCTATGGGCATCCTGTGAGCCAAAACAGCCCCCAGTGGCTCTGTCACATTCCCTATGCTAAGATCCAGGGAATGGATTTGGTACCCAATAGGACATCATCAACACACGTGGAGAGACATGCAGAAAAAGGCTTTGGGCTTCTCCATTGAGACTTAGCTGTAATTGCATTTGAGTAACTGTGCTGCCTAGGGTGAGTTGCAAAGGAACATTGTGAATCAAGAGGTCTGCACAAGGAACCATCCCACCACCCCAAGGAGCGATGGAATTTCAGACCCACATTTGTATATTCTAATAGTGGGGAGCATTATTCTGCTGCCAGTGAAAAACCTGCTGGGCTAAATGTTTTTCTTCACAGGTTACCTACTTATAAGAGAGCATGAACATCAAGAGGTACCTGCCACCAGCAGAACATGACAGAATGAGCAGGTCATGCCTCTTGAATAGATCCAGAATAGTTTTCTAGCTAATGAGCAGCAAAATAATGCTGCTCAGAAATGAAGCAATGGAACATATCTCATTATCTGCAAGACAACTTTTGCCCAACAATTTTACTGGTTTCTCTGGTACCCCAGAAATATTACATATTGATTCCCATGTCTGGGCTGCAACTGGCAGAAGTGTTTGTGCCCATAAGCACATGAATGAATCAAGCTTGGCAGACTGTAGCAAAAAAGGGTGTTTTTCTTCAGGAAGTCTTAAAATAACCACCAGCAATACTATTATATAACAGAAATACTACAATAACTAATGCAACACGTCCTGCTCTCTACCAGAACCAAGAAGAGAAGAAAAAATCAGCATCACTCAAAGGTTTCTGAAATATTTTAATCTCTTTTAAAAGTGTCTGTGTGGTGTTTCTAACAGGGGAAGTAAAGTGATATGAAGACAATACTCACTCTTACAGTTTTCCCTGGCCCATACTGATTTATCTGTCTTGTGAAAGGTTTGAAATCTGCAGGCCTGTAAGCGAATAGTGGGGGTTGCACTGAGATCCTGACTGTAATTATATCAAAATGATACAATTTGGTGAGGCACTGGACCAGGTTTCATAAAGAAGTTGTGGATGCTCCATCCCTGGCAGTGTCCAAGGCCAGGGCGGATGGACCTTCGAACAATCTGGTCTAGTGTGGGGTATCCCTGCGCATGGCAGGGGTTTGGAACTAAACGATCTTTCAGATCCCTTCCAGCCCAAGCCATTCTGTGATTCCACGACGCACCTAGCACGTAACCACCCGCAGCAGGACCCGTGTGCACACAGCCGTACCCCCTCTGACGCTCTCCCCTGTGCGCACACACGCGCGCACGGACGCGCACGGCACCCCCGAGCCGCCGCCGGCAGCACCACGGACAGCGCCCGCCGCGCCCTGCCCTGCC
The DNA here is from genome assembly GCA_013397075.1 of Rhabdornis inornatus. Lineage (NCBI taxonomy): Eukaryota > Metazoa > Chordata > Aves > Passeriformes > Rhabdornithidae > Rhabdornis > Rhabdornis inornatus. The sequence continues at coordinate 1,789,360 of VWZS01000638.1, forward strand.
CGGCCCGGCCCGGCCCGGCCCGCTCCCCGCGGCGATGGCAGCCGTGCTTGGAAAGCATGGAACTCCCTCTGGGAGCCACAGGCAAAACCACGCTGCAAACGCTTCCAGTCCCCGCAAAATGCGCGAGCCAAAATCCCTGCCGAGTCCCTTTGGTTTCAATGGGAATTTTTAGAATCACCTGGTTTAAACACTGAGGAAACCTGCCTACGTGGAAAACATTCCTGCCGCTGAGCATATCAAGAAAAGCTTTATTTCCATACTGCACCTCAGGACAGCAAAGGCACAGGCGTTTTGCCTGACATGACCATGTGTTCTCAGGTACATTCCTAATACTTTGTATGCAGCATGGCGATAGGAGCCTTAACAACACTGCACCTCCTCATGCTCCAGCATGAATCCACAAAACAGCTTCTCCCTTAGCCAGTGAAGACTTCAGAAGTGATGGCCTAGCTGAAACTACACTCGTAGCTTTGAGGTGAATGTGGCTGTGGTTCTTGCTGAACATGTAATGGTTAAAGCACGCTTGGTGTTATTTGGACACAACAGCTGGAGTTCTCCAGTCTGAGTGCTCACTACTTGGGCACAAAAGGGGCTGCTTCAGTAGCAAGATTGAGTGGGCTGAGCCTGCTAGCGATGTTTAGGAAAGCAGATTAATGGACAAATGACATACAGTTTATGTGTAGAAACTAACTCTGTGACTGGCAGGCAAGCCTGAGCAACATCAGAATCCTGAGAGCCACTGGCTGTCGGCTCTGCTCATACTGCATTGGTCTAGATGTATTGCAAGGTTCACAGAGCTCAGGTGAAAAGCCTAATCTTCAGCATCAAGTATCAGGCAATATCTTTTTTGATCAACTATACAGACACTCTTTGCTGTATAAACACTCCCTTTCGCAGTAACAAAAGAAACATATTTTGGGTGCGACACAGCAGTATTCATTCAGCCAAGCCTCGAGCTTTGTAGAATTGGGGATGTGGGACAAAAGGTACAGTTAAACTGTGATTCTCAGATACCATGTGGTAACTCCTCTAGGATTTTAAAACACATTTAATAGAAAGGGTGTTCTGAGTTTCTGTGAATGTGCTGTGCAGAGAATAGATTTTGTCCAATGACCATGAAACCCTTCAGAATGCTCTGTGGTGTTCAGCCATCCATAAACACCTCCAAAATCTCTTGAATTAGCAATGCTTATGAGAAATAAGTGTGTAGATGTGCCAGACGCAACCCCTCCACAGGTGTAATAGATCTGACAGTTTAAATGGGTAGCAGGTGGGAGAAAGCAAACTTTGCAGCCACCCTTTTACAGCAAGCAAATTGTCCATTTCCCAAATCAGTTTGAACTGGGGGCAGAGCCCAGCAGAGCACAGTGCTCAGGGAGACTGTCCCTCTGTGGGGGGAACATGCTGCCATGCAGACACACTTGCAGCAGGATGAGCAGCTTTATCAGCTTCACACACACACGGGCTTTTCCTCTCAGCCAAGGAGTACTCACTTGGGCTCAGCTCAGCACTCTATCAACACATGCACGGCCTTGAACCAGCAAATTCAGAGCCAACAGGGTGTCTTTTCACTGAACTCCCTGACAATGCAGCCATGATCTCTCTCACCCTGTCTGAGGCTCAGCCAAGCGTGCAGAGTAAAATACCCTCCACTGTCCCTCCCCTTCATGGTTTCTGGTTGTTTTTTGAGGTATGATGTGAGACAGGGAAAGACACTCTTGTCATTTATTACCAATCCTAAGTTCCTAGATTACTTTGCAATCATCCTCCACAACAAACACAGTACCAGATACTGTGTAAAGTGCTGTAACAAAGTACTGGCTTTATTACTGCATTTTTGTTTTTAGCCTTGTGGCTGTCAAACAGCATTTGGGTCTAATTCATGGCATCACCACAGAGGCTGAATGTAGGCAATACAGATCTGGGCAGCAAGACATGCAGCATGTGCTTGAAAAACCCATGTTGGCCTTTGCTCAGAGAGGAAGCAAGTCTGCAGTAGCCCAATCCCTTAAACAGCTTATCTCCTCCTCCCTGCTGCAGCACAGGGGGCAATGGTGCAGTAAGGACTCCAGCCCCTGCCTGCTGATGCAGAAACACTTTGGGCAAGTTAGGATGTTCAGCAGAAACCTAAGAAACTGAAGAGGAAGATCCCTGATCTGCATTCTCTGAGAAGAGAATTGAACACACATGTTCCAAAGGCAGAGGACCAGATGCATGAGCATAGCTGGACATGAGCATTACTTTACCCTACTGAATAGCTGCTTAATGATGCAGAATCTGACATGTCCCAGAATGAGTACAGATCCTATGCAGCCTGGAAAACAGGGCAACTAGTTACAGTTTGAACCTCCTGGCTGGCACTGAACAACCTGAATATCACAGCCTGAAGAGTGGAAAAAGCCTTCAATGATGTGAGTCAATCTATTCCTACCTAGATAATCCTCTGGCAATTAAAACATAATCAAAAACCCTCTTAAGGGAGGATGGGCAGTTGTGATTTGTAGATCTCACTGAAAGGAAAACAGTGAGATGAAGAAGTATGAAGGCCTTAAAAGACAAATTATCATCTCCTAGCCCAAATCATTAGTCAAGAAACTTTCCATGAAAGGAATAAACATAGAAAAGCATTTTCAAAATAACTGTGGGGAAAAGGCAAACATCCAGTAATGTATTAGGAATATTTTTCCCCAAACTAACATATGAAGTGACTGCATAAAAGAGGAAATGGAATTTTAGGTAGACCTGTCTGAAATTAATCTGACAAGAGGACAAGGTAAGATTGCTTGTTTATATTGTACAAAAAGGTGTTTGCCACTCTAGCTGTGATGGTGGCATGTGATGCCCACTTGCCTTATTCCCACAGGGATTCATGGTGCCTGTACAGAGTCAGGCAAATGTGAGAGTGCCAGGGCCAGCTCCTCAGAACTCCCACCTGGCCAAGACCTGCCGCACATCTGCCCAGGTATGTGGTCTGTCAGATCTGGAGAATGTTCATGTGGAAACCCCCATGAAGCAGTGTGGACCTAAGCTTATGTCCACCACAGAACATCCCAGAACTTCCCACTGACTCTGGCAATTCTGGGCCATGCCCTGAAACATGCCAGTCACTAAAACACAGCATCCCCTCAGTGGCTGCTCTGTGTCATGAGACACGGTGTGAACACACCAGTGAAGAAAAGGAAAATCTTGCCCTTGATTTTAAATAGCCACAAGGATATAGATTGCAGCAGCAGCAGCATTCAACTAACAGTCTCAACTAGGAAAAAAGCTGTCTTTGCCCAGGCAGAAATGTCAACTTGTTTCTTTTTCCTTTCAGCTCTTGGATCAATAAATCCTTTCAGACTAGGAAAATTACCATCTGAAATAATGAATCCTTGAATGGAGAAGAGGGACAGACTCTCTTCACTGAGGTAACTGCTACAGAGGTAGGCCTTTTCTTGTGGGCTCACCATTTATTGAGAAATTTTGTCATTTCCCCTTGATGCTGGGGCCTGAAGTTGAATCCATCTTTTTTGTTTCGTTTTTCCATGCTAGTTTAGAAAGATTTATTTGTCCAAGCAATGTTTTTTGTCCCTTCAATTCACCTGCACAGATACCTCTTTAATGGTGACCCATCACTGTGGGGCAAAAATTCCACCTCTAATTCTTGAAAAATACTCATTTCACTACCACCAAAAGAGAAATTGAGGACTCACATATTTTAGGGAATAGAAAACGATTCAAGAAACAAGTAAACCATTCAAGAAACAAGTAAGAAATAATTGTTCAACTTTTTTTTTAGGAAGCATACAGAACAGTCTTTAGTGAAATAAATGATGAATACTTGCTGAAAATTGAGCTTAAAATTTTCATGAGCTGTTTTCAGCCCTGTTACCAAGTTTTTGTATTTTCTCAGAAATGTAGTCGTTTTCTCTCTTCCTCTCTCTCTCCTTTTCTTAAAAAAATAGCTTTTTTTAGTAAAGACAATCAGTGAATTTTTAATTCAAAGCCATTAGACAATCAAGGATGCCGTCCACCTCCTACAAACAGAAATTGTGTCTTCACTTTGTTGCCCTCATCCCTCCCAAGACTGACTTTACCACATGAAACCTTCTCTTTTTGAAGTTTCTCTTGTCTCTTAGAAGGAGAAGATCCTTTCTCCTCCATCCGTTGTAGTGCTGGCTCTTTCCTGTGTGAGATCACTTTGAGTAATTAATTTCTAAAAAGCCCGTGCCTGTATTTGCATAGTAAACACACACACTGCATCAGAAATCTCCTTTCAGTACATTCTGCTAAGCTTAAATAAAAGTCTTGATTTTGGAAACATTAGACAGGACATTGTAAATCACCACCTTTGAAGGCATAAGTCAATGCCTTCCTTTTGCTAAGTACACTTGTAAAAATGCACACGGACATTTTTCCAGAACTTTGAACAATTTGTTCTCCCAGTTAGACGAAAAATGGTTTGCATACACCTGTATGGAAAGTGATATCTAATCTTTTATGTTTGCAATTGGAGAGTGCTCAGGTCAATCAACATGCAATAGAAGGTAGTGGTAACTCTTATTTTCTATTTAATTTTACAGTCAAGGTTGAGTATTTGTTTTTGAAAGATTGGCGGAGTTGGTTGGCAGTGCCAGGGAATCGGACTCTTTTTATCTTCAGTGTGCTTGTTATGAGGAGGAGGCAGGTGCAAGGCAAGCGTTCTAACACCGTCGGCAGCAATAATCCCCACCTGAGCACTGCCTGGCCACCTGCTCTCCAGGCTCAGAGATAACCCAGGCTCTAAGTTAGTGCACTTCTAAGTCTTTGCTAAGTAAAGACTCATAAAAGACTCAAATTACGCTAACATCAGTGGCTATGACAGCATATCAGTATTTGATCACTGACAGTGATTTCTTCCGGATTCATCCCAAGGCATGCAGCACAATCTGAAATGGCTTAATACAACATAAATGCACCTGTGGTTTATGGAGAGCTTGTTCAAAGCCTTGCTGAAGATGGCATCTAACTTCCTGATAACCTTCATGCCACCAGCCACACAGCTTGTTATTAGAGCCAAGGCATCCTCAAAGCTACTGAATGCTATGCTTGTTTTTCAGTCAGTAGCTAAAATCTATTAACTTCTCATGCAGAGATTTTCTCTCAATTTACAATAGGATTTATCATTGTTATGGGAAATTACTTTCCCCTGCTTAGTGACACATCCATCCTAAAACACACTTTGAGGTGTCTGCCAAGAGGTGCAGCAGACAGGAAAAAGCAGATATGTGCAGAAGCAAGTTTGTTAGGAGGTAATGCAATTTCTTCTATGTTGGGTTGAAAAAAGAGAAAAAAGAAAAGAGAGATGAGGCTTGGCTTCATTTTTCTGCTATCTAAATAGAGTCATTTATAGCCTGTAAATTACAACTGTCTGCATGGTGAACATTCCTTGCTCCCCAGTCCTGATACAACAACGTTCCTTCCCACTGATTGAACTACCAGGTTTTCTTTTCCTGAAAGATTTTAAAGCTGCACATTACAGAGGTGGCACAAAACACACCGAGGAAACCATCTGCAGCAGGGAAGCCCTGCAGAAACAGAGCTTAACTACCTGTTTTGTTTATTCCTTTCAAAAAAAAATGCTACATGCCATTAAGAGACTGGCCAGCTAAAAATCCCTGTTTACATCACTCTTGCTTTCCTGCAGGGCAGACATCCCTGGGCTGAGGTGACAATGGGTGAGCAGTGCCAGAGCTCACTGAGGAATTGAGGTGAGAGGATCGGAGGAAGATGTGTGAAGGAATAAATGCTCAGTAAAAAACCTCATTAGCACATAATAAGAAGCAGAGAAAGTTATTTGAGGTTGATATTACGACTATGCCAGGAGGAAATGAAATAAAAGCATTGGCTTCCCCAAGTTTTCAGGGGAGAAACTCATCCATCATGTGATGGGCATGATAAAAATGAGACAATAAAGGAACTAGTCATTGCTGACTCTTGACATGGACCCAGCTCAACAAACCCACAGCAAAAGTATAGCCCAAACCATCAAATTTCCCCTCACCCTCTCCCCCACTTTAGGAAACTGCTAAAATTCACAGCCTGCTCTCTGAACTGCAGATGAAGCAGGGAGTTACCAGTACCATCTTTCACAGTGCTGTTGGCTTCTTCTTTGATATGGTCCGGGATGAGCTGTATCATTGTCACCACAGTGCACACAGATAGGGAATGGAGAGGTTGGATGAAATGGGGAAAAAATGGAGGGGAGAAAATGAAGCTACCTGGAGAAAATTAATGACAGGTATTTACTGCTGGTGAAAGATGGACTAGCACAAAATTGTGAAACTCTTTCACTCCAGATTATGCAGAAATATTCTTAACCTTTAAATGTTTTATGGTTTGGTGGTTTTTGGTTTTTTTTGTTTTTTATTTTTTAATAAAAGCATTATTTATTTCACTCTTTCAAGCAAGGGGAAAAAGTAAAATAAAATTAAAAATTAAAACCAAAGAAATCAACAACTCTTCTGCCAACAAGGTTTTAAGACTTTTTGATGCTATCCTCACTACCTTTAAGCCCTTCAAACCTCACAAAAATTTTAGAAATACCTTAACAAGTCCACCTGAAAAGCCCCATCAAAAAAACAAAGTCATGGTCTCATGTATTCTAGGAGCTCTAGAAACTATAATTTGTAAACTCTGTAAATGTTGTTGTTCAGCATACTACGTGTCTTCAGCTTATTGACTTTGTGTTCCTTTTTTTCAGGGCTTGTCTTTCATTGTGTTCATACATGACACCTTTTCAAAACAAGTGCTGCCAATGGCTGACTGAGGATATGTAGTCAGGCGATAAGAGTACAGGAAACTGCAGCAACATGGTAACTTTCATCATTCTTTAACGTGGAATAGGCCAATAATATTTTAGCATATTCAGGAAGAAGAAGAAAATAGTAAACAGCACACAGAGAACTGTTCTACACTCTGAATGAAGAGAGCACAGTTACTTCATGCTGGATTTATTTCAGCACAGCATAACAGTTTACCACAAAATGGTTTAGATGGAATTCCCAGGTGACTTGTTGTGTATTTAAATACTGCCTGCCTAGGATTTAAATAAACAGCTTTTATATTAATTAGAAACAAATCCTCTCAATTGGAAGGTATTAACTGTTTCTAAATTGCACAGACAACACTTACTCAGACTTTGATTCAGTTACATGCTTTTAAACTTGCCAGCCACTCGTAGTCTATTATGCTATAACCACAGTTTACAGCAGCGCAATAAAATATTGATTCAACTGTTTTAACCTTTCATCGATCGGCGTAACATGTAATTAAGTCCTAGGAGCAAGCGAGCAGCTCATTGCTAGCACATCAGCCTAGGTACATATTTACAGCCTGAGCCTAGCAGAATTGTTTTATGCATGTTCTGTAGTAATGCACATGCCAATTATCTCTTTGCTGGTTTCTGATTACAGTTTAATCAAAGACACTCCACACCGCCCAAGTAGGACCTGAATATAGACTGCCAGGCTCTTCATTGACCAAGTACATTGATTTCACCAGCTGAGAACCTGACCCAGATGCTTTGTACTACACTCATTGCAAAATCCCTGTAAATGGGCCTCTGGCTCCCAGGAAGCACAGGAGTTGTTAGCTCCCCCTGATTCCAGGAGTGCAAACTCCCTCTGAAGGCAGAGCAAAGCTTCTTGCTTGAATTCACTGGGTTAGTTAGTAGCTCTTAAGCTTTTAGAGCGTCAGAATCATCCCTCTGCATAAGATAACTGCCTTGTCTGGCTCCTGGGAACAATCTTCTGTATTTCTCAGCTTTGACCCCATTAGGTAAATCCATGTGGACTTTTTTTTCTGTCTGACTAGCTGAAAAAAGATGTTTTTTCTGTTGGTTTACCTCACACCATTTAAAAAAGCTAAACAGATTCTCAAAATGTTTGTGATCAGATTGAATAGGCCACATTAATCCTTTGTGCTTGCAGCCTGTTTTTCATTAATTAGTGGAAACCCAACCTGACAATATTCAATATCACAGTTTCCAGACTAAGAGTGCATTACTGAGATAAATGGAGTAGAAGGAAAATGTCAGTTAGTGGCACTATCATCCTCCTGTACAATAGCATTTTGTTTGTTTGTTTTAATATATATCTGATAGTGGCAGAAAATACTTTTTTCCCCAGGGACTACGACATTTCAATAAATTCATGCAAATAAAATATACAGGCAAAGAAAGGTGGTTATTCAGCTCTTTTGGAAATCTCCATAATCTTGTACAACAAATCTCCTCTCTTTTGGGTATCCTCACAGATTTGTTGAACTCTGCTCCAGCCAGCTGTGAGAGGTAAAGGTGACCATGGCGAGAATATCACTTTTTCTAGATCTTTTCCCTTTCGAAAATAAACACACTGGCAAGAAATGTTAGAATTCTTTAAAATGGCTCCAGGTGGAAAAGAAACCAAAAACCAACAACTTTCAAGAGAGGAGCAAGTATTAAAAAAAACCCCAAACTAACTAACAAACAAACAAATCCAACAAAACACAGCTGAAGTCAGCCTGAATTCCTTTGTAACCTTCCTCCCTTGCTATGGAAGAGTGAAAGTTTTGCTTGAAAACCAAATCCCTGTGGATTTGCAGCTAATATTCCCTGTAAACGGTGATCAAAGAGAAGGCTGTGGTTCTGAGCAGACCACAGAAATGATAGCCAGGGGCTTTGGTCTGTCAGCAAGGCTGACACCCTGCCCTGGCGGTGCTGCACAACACCACCTCCATTGCTCCCAGTGCTTCAGGAACACCTGACTTCTTGTGCCACATGAGTCAGCCTGACAGCCAGCACTCTTCTCATCCTGTTTATTCCCTTGCAACTGGAAAATAAGCCACTGTTTCTCTTTCGCAGGGATCCATTTCCCCATTAGCCATATTTTCCTGGGCTCTCGCATAACTTCTGGACACAGTTTTTCTCACTGTTGTGACAAGCACTGCGCTTTGTACCCCATACTTATTCCTGTCATACAGCTCTTTTATAAAGCAGAATTTACCTTATTTTTTTACTGGCTGTATAGGAGTATGTCCCAGCCCACTTGACCAAGTCATCTTTATTTATTTAAGAAAAAATCTCCATGCTCTAAATGAGTCATATTGCAATCAGCGTGTCTGAACTTCAATTACAACTTAAATATTTAACAGCTGCAAGGGGGTTGCCTCTGGAAATCTCTACAGAGTCTTTACTCTCCTAGTTTTGTTTGATGAGTCCTATGAACACACTAATCCAAACTCTAGGCAAATTCTGTGGCCAGACCCCATTGCTAATGGAAAACTGGAAGCATCCATGGAGAACCACTAATTTGTGTCCCCTAGCAGCCTGGCCTATATGAAATGAGATGAAATAGTGGCTTTTAAAGCTATTGCAGAAAACACTAGGAGTGAATTTCTCAGGCTGACAACAAACTCCATTTTGCTGTCATCCTCCTTAGTGGAACATTCTTGAAAGACGTGATGCCCCACAAAAGGTCAAAGGAACCTGGTGCTGTCCCAGCAGGCCAGTAAAAGGCTTGCATCTGCATTTTCCTCACCCCTCTTTAGATCCTCTGTTGGTAATAGTACAGTTGAGATTAAGTTTCAGGCTTTATTCTAGTAAGAAAGACTCATCGCTGTTTCTCTTCTAGCCAAGTAGACAAGTTCAAAAATTGAGACCCGGAGCCAGCTTAATCATGCATTGCTTCCTACAGAGCAGGTCTAAAAAGGAGGAATATAAAAGAACCTCAACATATCCATATCCATGGATCAAACTTCAGGCAAACCAGCAAGGCAGAAATACTTTGCTTGGCAAGCTTTGCTCTCAGCCATATCTAATGAAAGAATGTCTTATCTTGTATACTTCTGCTGATCCCAGCTACTGCATTATCACACAAGAGGCACAAATTTTCATGCAGGGCTTGACTTTCAGGATCATGAAATATTCACCCACTAGAAACTGTCCTGAGAGGTATGTAACTAGACTTACCCTGCATTTTCAAATTACATGCTTTCTTATTAGGCAATACAGACCCTGTCAACAAAACTGAGTTTACCGATCTTTTTTGTTTTACTAAGAACAGCGAAAGAAGTCGTTTTGATAATGTCAAAATATTTTGTTTCAGTAAGGTTGTTCCAAAACATAAAGAAGTGCTATTTTTTCACATATACACACAGAAATGAAAAAGTAACTCAAAAGGAATTAATTTCTGATTTGTGAGTTCCCCTAAACCTAGGCATGATCTCAATGTCCCCTCTTGGCTATGTTATGACACAGACAAAGTAATATAATGATGTTTAGCTACTGTCATCAAGTCAACACCACTGCTTTAAATTCAGATAGAAACTGAATCTGATTCACCACAAAGTCTACTGTGTGTGTTATCTCAGGGCTCTTTCTGGGACAGGAAAGTGTCAGTCCTGCACAGCCCTGGCTGGAGGACTCAGAGCATGTCAGCTGAAGGAGTGGGATCAAAACGACAATCAGAAGGGTGACAGGTCTTGCTGGGCTGACAGGCAGGGCGTGCATGTGGAGTGAGCACATACATGTGTACTCTGTTGCCCCTAAACTCCCTGCTGGCCCTTTTCTTGTGAGCCAGCGGGGCACCAAGCCCGCTGAGAGGACTGACTTGTGCAATTTCAATGCCCTTTAGTGATGCACAAGAACAGAGACGACAGGAAAACAGAGGGGACGGGGCATTGCAAGGCTGCTGCTTATTTGCATAGCCGTGAAGCCCATGATTTGCCCCCACCATGTGATTCAGGGACCAGCAATTACAGATACTTATACTGATAATTCTTTATAGCAAATATTCTAAGGAGACCTCTTTTCAGAGACTGACACATTCTAATTACAAAACAAAGCCACAGATGCCTTCAAAGTCTTGCTTAGAATCATAGAAATCCCATTGCAGGCATTAGGCAGGGTGAACAACAATATGTCATCCCAGACCCTTCCTACCCCCCTATTACTCTTGCAGATCTTTGTGGGGACCAAAGTGGTAGTAACCAGCCTATGGTTACCTGGAGGTTTACCTCAAAAGCAGGGCAATCAGTAAGCTAAAATATTCCCCTGTTCTCAGTGACAGCCAGCAGACAGAGGTAACGCAGAAATCTGAGATGGGCCAGTTTCCCCAGTGACCCAAATTCCTGAAGTTTTGCTTCCTTCCACCACAAAATGTTCCCAAGGCTACCATTTGAGAAAGATGGTGGAATACCCAAATGTCCTGTTCCCTCCCTCCCTCCCCAGATTATTCTAGATGTCCATATCCAAAACCTTAACAGCTTTGTGGCAATTAACAGTAGATACCAAAATGCATCTCTTGATACATTTCATACTCAAAAGTGGCATTAAAAATTTTCTCCAAGTTTAATCTTGCAAAGGAGCTGTGCGAAAGTACATCATTATTTTCTGAAGAAGTTAAGAAATACCCATCTTGCTCTAATGTACACAAATAAATCAACACACAGATATATACCAAAATTAAGTGACACCAAAATATAATGAGCATGTGCTTATGTTGACTGTTTTGCTTGTAAAGATATTTTAACTTCATTTAGAAATGCCTTCCTCTCTCTTTATGGATACACATATGTGGAATGTTCAGAAAGAAATCCCAGTTTGCAGCACCCAGTTTGCAAAGGGAGTTTTTGGGAAGTAGACTTCAGAGTCCATATTCTTCTTATGAGTCACTTTATCCACTGCAGAATCATGCAACGAAAAGATTTTTTTTTAGGTAAAGCACAATGAAAACTACCTCTTTGCTTAAGTAAAACAGGAGTGAAATGAAGAATCTGACCCATTCCTCTAATTTTACAGGCTCAATAGTAATCTAGCTATGCTATTCATTTAGAGAAACCATTAATTTTGCTATGTGGCTGAAATTAGGAGGCTTCAGCTTTCTTTCTCTCACTTTCCTCCCCTCTTTTTGCTCTTTGTCTATGCACCTGTTTGCACCACTTTACCATCCCATTTGAAAAACTTTGGGTAATCCTCTGGCACTAACCCTGGTGTGATAATACTCCTGTTATTCAGCAGCATAATTACAAAGGACAACACAGATAAAACACGTCTTTCACTTCTGCTGTGAATATGCCAGTTTTGCTAGTCTTCAAGGTGAATGATTTCTAAAACCTTCTGTATTTAATGTTAATCTAAACTCTTCACACAATGAAACTTCCAACACTTTAGGGAAAAATGGTTACTTTTGATACATCAAAGTGAATGCTAATGGTCAAAACTTTTACAGCAGCTTTTTTAGCAGCAGTCCCTTCTCCAAAACACTTCATCAACCTTGAACAGATCTGCTGAGGGACAGCTCAGTATTAGATTTTGCTTTGACAAGGGCAAGCTGCAGCAGAGGGAAGCGAAATGCTGGAACCAGGCAGCAGACCAGTCACATAGGCAGAAATAATTCCTTTGGCTGCTGCATCACAGCCCTTTGGATCTGGGTAACATCACTAAAAATTATGAATAGAGTGGTGTTTGCTTTCTTTTGGACGTTGGGACAACTTTAACTAACTTATCTTTCACCTCCAAGAAAGTCTGCTACCCAATTAAAAGCTCAACAACACAAATAAATCTTGCCTAGTTTCCTAACTCCTATTAGGGAAGAGGAATTCACCATCTTCACATCCCTTTTCCCCTCCTGCTTTGCCCCTCAATGAGGAAGGCAAAGTTTTTCTTTGTTCTATGTTTCTTAGCAGGTTTGGACTCATTTGGGCTGGAATCCAGTGGGAAGAGTCCTGGTGGCTTGGGTCTCTCCTCATGGATTTCAGACTGATAGCCACTCTTGTTAAACCCACAGAAACGTTTTCCTGAATGTCTTATGTAGGTGCAATGGCTGAAACATGACCCAAGAAGAAACCTTACTCAAACAGACGGGCAACAGGGAGCACGTGGAGAGCTATAAAACAAGATAAATTACCCTGTAGTCTCTTTTCAGCAGCCTAAACAAATCACCAAAGTTTAGAAACAGTTTTTCTCTGTCACAAGATGGACAAATATTGTTCCCTTATGTTCCTCAGGCATATTGTATTTTTCTCAGACTGCTGAGCTCTTTGGGGCAGGACAGCTGTTTCAGAGCCATGCTCAGCCCTGGGCCCACATCTGGACATAGTGATGATACAGTGATGACAACAGTAGCAAATTTGACAGATAAGAGGAATAGCAGGTGAGTACACATCTACCATGAATCTTTAAAATATTTGTGATTTTTTTTCTGGAACCTTTGCTCAGCCAGAGAGAGTCCCTAAGGACAGTGCTTGCCAGACAAGAGCCAGTCTACCATAGCCTCCTGTGATGTCTAAGAGAGAAGAATAAAGTTATTGATCAGTGCCTAGAAGAAAGTCAACCAGGTTATGTGGTCCAAGTCAGCAGGGAGAGCTTTGGGTACTCTCAAGGTCCTCTCCAAACTACTGGATTTTACCTTGCTCCCCTGAAAACTGAATAAGGCCTAAGGAGAAGAGGGTCATCTTCAGTTGGTTCTTCACAAACTTCTCAACAAACTTTTTATCCAAACTAGGAAAATTGTAACACAAGAACAATAATTAGCCACAATGGCAGCAAAAGAAAAGCTAAAACAGAGGGAAAGATTACCCTCTCCATCTCTAGATTTTGCTCCTCACAGCCAGTCCCAGAATCTCAGATTGATCTGTAACAACATCCAGCCTAAATCAAACCATGAGCAATGAGGAACAGACCTCCATATATTCTTTCTAGCACTTGCAGAAAGGCAGCAATTGTTTCCTAATCCTGTCATTTTCTGCTCAAAGAAGCCACGGGATTGAGAAGTTGTTTCAATGTCTGAATCAAAACAGAAACTGTCTGGGTTTGCATCTTAGTGTCCCTGAAAACTTGAAATGCATAAAAACATTATCCCAAAGAGAGCAGAAATAGCCTGTGTACATATCAAGTCCATGAGGAGCCTTCCAAGGTCAAGAAAAAATAGTATCTTCTGCACAAAAAGGCAAAAAAGAAACCTAATGAGTTAATTCTCTGTACACAGGTTCATCAGGTGAAGGATGTCAGTTATTTTGTGGATGGGCATATTTTCAAAGTTTCAATTTAATTAGGATAATTTTCTAACAGTTTGGCTGTTCATCAGAACCTCATCAGGACAGAAATTGAGCAGAAACCCTTCTAGAACAGACCTGATTGTGAGAGATCTTTCATTTCGTGGCCTTAGCCAGCTGGAAACACTGTGAATAGCCTCTTCAATGATATTTCAGTCTCCTGCTTTTGGACCCAGATGAAACCAGGAAGTGCTGTGAAACCATAAATACCATTAAAAGACAGAGAAGGAGAAAGATTAACCAGATTTTGGCCAAGCTCCAAAGCTCTGCATTTCAGTTTGGGGCAAAGGTTCAGGCTGGTTTTCACAGATCAGTTTGTCCACCTCAGTTATTTCCCACTCTTACATGATATAAAGTGCCTTTGTTTATCTTTTACTCCCTCATACACTAAGTGCTGGTCATGTTCCTTATACATCAAGCAATACATGTGCAGAAAGAGAAAGAGGACTGAAAGCATGGCAAGACTCCACAGCTAATTTAGGATCAGAAATAGTAGGCGGGAGAAGCTGATTCCAGCTGCAAGGGGTTATATGGAAATATCCCTCTCAATTTTTCAAAGGCTTGTCCCATGTAGCACTGTTGGTCATTAGCTAGAAATAAAAATATGCATTGTTAATCAAAAATGAATAGAGAAATTCATTGCATAGGTCAGCAGAGACAAAAAAAAAAAAAAGGGTTTTATTTTGGTTGTTAACAGAGAGAGGTGTCCATTCCCCCTTACCTGGTCCTGTGTCCCAAGGGTCAGACACATGGTAGTAGTTGGTAGGAGAAAGGAAGGAGGGCTGTTGACCCCTTAACCTCCTGGGTTTTAAAATTGCTATTCAAATGCCATTAAACACAAATGTAAGTGGTGTCCTAAGCAGAGATTGGTGTATTCTCTTACATTTGGAAAAACTCTTCTCAGGTGTTAAACAGCTCCTGCATCCACAGGGTATCTTCAGCACTCAGCCTCAAACTGCAGTGTGGGGTGCTGCCTCAGGATTTGAAATTGTGTTGTAGGATCATCTGAATGGGATAAAGCGACTGCTTTAGTGCCCATAGGGCTCCTCTGAAAGCACAGCCACAGATCCCAAACATACCACTTGCCACTGCTGAAACAATACAGACAGGACAGACACATCTGGAGCAGAGCAAGACAACATCAAAAAAATGCCAGGTAGAAAGCAGCATATGATTTTCCAGAAATGATTTTCAGACAAATATTTTTACTTTTCCTTTCAGGGAGAGCGGGGGAAAGGGAGCTGCACGTCCTTTACAAACAGTGCTGGTATTATTCACACTGCCAACCAAACCACTTAAGCTAAAGAACCTTTGCAGTACCACAAGCGTAATACAAAAAAACAACCAAAAACCACTTACTTCCTTTTTTTCCCCCCTGAGTATTGACATTCTTGTGCAGTATTAGGAGAGCTAATTTAGCTTCCAGTTCTAAGAATTTTTGAATCTATAGCCAGTAATTATTTGCATTCAGGGGTACAAAAGAGGAAAACAAAGCCCACAAATTCTAGCACATTCATGTGGGATTGGGAGTTGAATTAGGATCCTCACACCCCATTGAATTATCGGCCCCCCTATTAGAGCCTTATTAAAATGGTAATGATTATAATGCCAGTCATAGGCAGGCTGTCGCACCTGTCAAAAAAAATACCCCGATTATCCTGTTCATTCAACTGTCTGGCATTCGAATCCATGTCTCAGGTTTACTGTTCTGTGAAGTTTTTCTTTTTCTTTCTTTCTTTATGGGTTTTTTTTCCTTTTTATGAAGTAAAATAAAAGATACAAGAACAAACACTTCTACAAAAGTGATTTAAAAAATCCCCTCTAATTTATTACATCTACTACCCATGTGATGTTAAGGTATCTAGGACAGCAATCTGAGGAAATAGATACAATTTAACTGGATTTCTCTATAATGAGGAAGAATACTGAGGGCTACAGTAAAATATCTTTATAAAAAGCAACACTGGTTTTTAAGAACAAAAAGAACAATTGGCCTTCCTCTTTACACACACACACCCACACACACCCCCCATTTCTACACACAGCCAGGATTACGTTACTCAGAGCAGTAAAGTCTTCGTTCATACACAAAATAAACACCTCTGATGGTTTAAAGGGACAGTCCTGAAAAGACCAAAATTAGTCCACAGGCTTTGCTAAGGAAGAAATTGCATTAATTAATTTTCTGCTTTAAAAGTAGTGAACATAGAGTTCAAAATAAGCAGCACAAATCTAGGGTCTAATCCCGAACACATTTAGTAAAAGGACACTCGTGCTTGAAGACCTCAGCCAGCTTTCAATTTAAAATCCCACAGGGATTATTCCAATAACCTGTTGTTAATAGCAAAAACAGTAATCTTAATAAAGATCTATGGATACTTTGCTTTCCCTAAAGTAGAAAAAAGCACAGACAAGTTCCCGAGAATTTAAGAGATAAATCAGGTGGAGAGAAGATTAAATATTTTCCACCTTATTCAAAAGATGCCTTTTTCCTTTCCTCCATCCCTGTTGTACGAGTTTTTCAAATACCACAGCATAAAAGAACGTCAGTGGAAGAGCATTTAGAGTCTGAATGCCTTCAATAGCATCTAAGACAGATGCTGTGTCACTGAGTGCCCTGGACCCTTTTGGGAAGTGGAGCAACCAACAAAAGACCGGTTGGGTTTTGTTTGTTTTGGTTTGTTCCAGAAAAACATTTTTGATGAAACATGGAAGAAAAAAAAAGAAAAGAAAAAAAAAAGAAAAATAGAAAAAGCTAGGGTTTTCTTAGCACTGGGAATAAAGAAATGTATAAGAATTGCAGTTAGCCAGCATCAACTCCCAAGTGCATAAAGTACCAGATTAATTTTTGTTTTCACAGAAGTAACTAGGGAAAAAAATCCCTTTATTTTAGAAGCTCACATATAAACTTGCAATTATTCCCATTCTAGGATGATAGGGGCTGTAGCTATATGTTATTTAAGTCATTCATTGTGTTTCTAAACACAATTTTTCTGAGCTCACAAAGCCAAAAGAATATTTTTAAAAAGAAAGGGAACAGAATTTAAAGGATGCTGTAGTGAAAAACAAGAAGTAACCACAGAATTGTAGCAAAAAATGAGTGAGCAAATGGCATGCAGCTGCTGACTATTACTTCCTTGGTCTGAACACACACATTTTTATTTTTGGACCTGATGCTCCTCAATACTCTGTTTTCTGCTTTTTTAGATTGTAAATACTTAATGGTAGGGATGGATGTTGCTTGTTCACTGCCTGCAAAGGAAACACTTAAAGAGGGCCTTAGAGAGGACTTTGGAATGAATGGGGTTTCTTTAAAACCCTGGTTATCTCCATGCAATTAGAGCTGGGACAAACTCAGAAATCCTGTCTATAAATAATCATAATCACTTAACCCAACCATTCACACAATCAGAGACATTTGAACAATGTTTTCAAACAGTGAGAAATAAGCAAAATTTATATTCTCCACTCCTAAATTCAAGGAGTGACCAGAAGGCTGAAGCACCAAATTTAAGAAGTTTGAAGGTCAGCTGAGCTTTAGCAAAGCATGAAGGATGCCCCAAGACTACACCACTAACCTCGTAGTGTATATTGCCCCAAATCTGCTGGCTACTCACTTTTTCTTGCCTTAACTGTCCTCTGGCAGCTCAGAGCTCCTCAACCCTCATGCCTGCCTCCTTACTGTCTGAATTGCTGGAAAAAAGATCCTCACTTTTGCATGCTCAGGAGAGCTGCAGCATTCAAAGTGATAGCAGGGAGCTGCAAGTTCTTGAAGGAATGAGAGAAACTACAGAGGATGGAGAGACTGGGACAGGATAGATGCAGGTGCTTCCTGAATATGTTTCTGCAGGTGGCACATTGCTTGGATCAGGTGAAGGGCAGCTGGAGCAGTGGGACCATAGGCTGTTTCCCACCATCTTAATGCACCTCATCTTAGATGCTTCAATCAAACAGCTGCAAGAAAATTCAGCAATCTGTCTTCTGAGAGCATTACTGAGTGAAAGCTGGAACTGATTAAATGCTATCATAGCAATCATTACAAATGGCTTCACCAAGAAGGGTCTCAAGATCATTTCACCAATAACTCAGTTGCCCAGAATTTGCCTGCCAGAGTCCAGAATGCAAATATTTGAGGTGGTGCCCAGGTTGCATCCTCCTCTTTGAGGCATTTTCCTGCTTGAATTTCACCAATACTCATGTGGTTCTGTAGCTTTTAATCTTGAGTGAATGAATATTGCCACCCTTGTTGATGTGGTAGCTAGAGAAACTGTCCATTCCTCAAAAAAAATCCTTACCCAGAAACAGACCACCTACCCATTATTAGCCAGGGTTACCAGTTAAAAACCTATGAAGGGGGTCACATGAATGGAGAGCAGTGTGCATGTTTTATTAGTTTGAACAACAAGGGAATAGATGGATGAAAGATAAGGTAATGATTTGTGACAGGAGCCCAAAATTTGATTTCAGCAATTAAATTACCCTTCTAAGAGATCCCCAAGGAAATCTATTAAAATACCATCTTCCCCTATCCCCAAAGTATACAAAAGCTGCCTAGTAACTGTCCAGTATCACTGCCTTTGTGACATGTTGGATGATTCCCAAGACAAAAACCATATGCTGGCCGATGAATGGTAGAGCAATCAACAAGGAAAGGCTATTCTTTAAGTTACTTGTCCGAAGAAGAAGAAGAAAAAAAGAGAAACTAACAACTACACCACAAAGTTTGCAGTAAAACATACAGTTTGGTTTTGCTCACTTGGTTTTTCACCAGATAATCATAACTAGTCTCAAGTCACAAAATCACAGCCCTAGAAAGTGTGAAAGGATTTTCACTTTTGAAGCCGTAGAACTCTGCGCAAATGGCAATCCCCCATGTTCAGAGGAGCATGCAGCAGTGAAAAGTGAGTTGCCTAATCATTATATTAATCCTTTCATCAGTTCACTGAGACTGTTACTGAAGCCTAAGCTTTCACTCTCACAACCAGCCTTCAGCTATCTTGTACTATTGTTACATCTAAGCTTACCCCACTGCATAAATATTACTATTTAAACCCAGAAGTTTCAGATGTGAAGCACAGAAATAAAAGAACACATGATGAACTTCCACATCATTACAGAGCTAAGGGAGATCCTTGATTTGACTCAAACTAGATATAACTTTTTGGCCTAAAAATAACACTTGCAGGCAAATACAGAACGCAAAGTAAGACTGAGAAACACAGAACCTGGGTTCTTACCTATGTCACATATCAGGTTCTCAATTTGCTTACTCACCACTGAAAAATGTACCTGCTTATGATAAGGAGCCACAGTTCAGATGTGGCATTTTGAAATACCAGTGTGGTATCTGGTAAAAGAAATCAGTATCATTCACTGATGTGGTTGGTCTCAGGGACAAAGCTTGCTCCTAGTCAGTTGCTCAGTATAGTTCAGAATGCTTCCCTCCAAGCTACTTTCATTATAAATTATATTTTAAAAAAACCAACTTCCAATCATCATCTCTCTATGCAGTGAAATGTTATGTGTTCAGATGTGATTTTAGGAGCTATGAATAAAAGGCATTTTTTTTTTGCGAGAAACCTCCATTTTTTGAGGCAAGCATATATTTCAATTTACTGCTTTGTCTGCACACATGCTTTAAATCCACAAATTTAGGCATTCACATAAATTTCACTGAATTTCTCTTTTAGAATAACAAAACCTCATCAAAACATGCAGAACTTTAAGCAAAGGAGCAGTTTATGCTTAGGCAGATGCATACAGTTAAGCGTTTGCGGGACTAAAACCTGAGAAGTCTGGTTTCTAGCTGTAGAGGGCTGTGTGTATCTCAGGGAGGAATTTTGTGAAGAGCACCAGAATGCTTTACCTACCCAGCCTGGAACATTTTCATTTTCAAAGCCTTCAAGTCCATTCAACTAATCAACAATCTCATAAAATTGCTGCAAAATTTAACAACAACAACAGAAAAAAAAGAAAAAAAAAAGTAATTTTTTTACATAGAATGATTTCCCTTCTCTTAGCGAAAACTTGCAACTCTTAGGATAACTAAAGAAATTTCAAAGTATGATATCTATAAATTTTCCAGATACATTTTCCCCTCTATATTATTACTCGTGATCCTGAAGCTTAAAACCCAGATCTGAAAACTGCTCAAATCCTTCTTCAGTCTGGCCCCAAGTCTAGTTAACATTCTGTTCAGAATATCCTGCTTTGACTGTGAAAAGGAGCAGTTACCTCTGTCCTAAGCCGCTTTAGAGAGGGAAAAAAAAAAAAAGAAGAAGGAAAAAGAGAAAGAAAGAGAATAAAAAGAAAAATTCTGTCCTTGAAAAGCTTGAATAGATGCATACCATTATGAGTCTGGTAGGAGTGACTGGGACAAGTACCTGAAAACATACTGAAGCCAAAACCCCTCTGATTTACCACAGTCAGGGTTTTACTCCATTGCTCCACTACACAAATCTACACATAAAATCTGCAAAGCTGCTGCCTAACCCCACGGGCAGGTGGGGTCCCTGCTCTAGTATTTCTAAGGATGCCTAAAGATATAGTGCTGACATGGATATGCCCATTAAAGTCCTGATGTCTGGAATGCACTTAGACTACAACTGAACCCGCTGAGATTCCTTGTGGTGATGTCCTCCTGCTTATCTTGTCTGCAATACATGACAATCAGTGATCTCTGTGCCCATCAGTAACACACAAAATGCAGCAAGGCGAGAAGAATCACCTGCCCTGCTGCAGTGTCAGCTGGGTGTAACTCTCCAACAGACAACTATTAATCTCATATAAGCTCGCTTTCCAAAGCCAGTCCTTTGTGATTGCAGAAGATCTTAATGTGATAACGGGAAACACAATACTTACACCCTCAGTGGTTTGTGGCTGTTTTTGAATGGCAATGATCACATAAAACATGGTGTAAAAATGTTCATAATGTTTTCCATTATCTTTGATGTTGGAGACCATTTCAGCTCTACCCCCAAAACTTTTTTCAGGAAATGTGTTTGATACACATGCAATGCGTCTTGGTACTTCTATAATAATCTGGGCCATAAAGTGGATGCTGACCTGTTAGAAAAAAGAATAAAGGCAGTCAATTTTTTTTCCAATTCTGGTTATTGCAATAGTAAAAAGAGATGACACTAGTTGTTATACAGTGTAAAATGGAATAGGAGACCATTTCTCAGTGCTTTCACTGAAAGGCATCTTTGGCTATGATTGTGGTTTATGAAAAACTTAATTTTTCAGGGACAGACAAAAAAAGAAATCATCTTTACTTTTCTCATGACACTTTTGAACTTCCTTATAACTTCCTGGCATGTTAAAATTACTGGGGAGAGACTGAAGGATACTCACAGAGATTTCCAAATGTTTCCAAAAATTTCCAAATCAAATTCTTTCAACTGGAATATAGCCATTAATCCTGACTCAGGAAAAATCAACACAATGTGAACTGCCCGAAAGAGCGCATGGTAAGGAAGAAGTGGAAGGGCTCAGCAAGCTCTGTGCCATGTGCCCAGACAACATCTGATGGTACTATTAAACACCATGGCCACAGTGTACTCTTTCTGCATCATCCCAAGTGGATCATTTGGAGTAGCTGATAGTCAGAACACAATAAATTAATGTCTCATTTGCCTAGTAGTCAAGCAGGTGGAGTTCAGCCCAGCTACTGGAGATGTAGGGAAGAGCACAACACCATAGAAGTAATACATAAAATAAACTGACAAACACACACATACATGCATGTTTTAGCTTTGATTCTCATCTCTGACTTTAACAGTATGACCCTGGTAAAGCCACTACATCTTCAAATCTCATGTTTCCAGGTGTGGAACATTCATTCATTCTCCATTTAGCACAACAAGGGCTAAATGCTAACCTAATACAAATAACAAGCAGCAGGTGTGTGCTTCCAGGGAGGGTTTTGCCAGTCGTGTTCCCAGTAACCAGGAAAAACACTGGTTATCCTCATGAATGGAAGGAGGGGAACTCACCAGGGGCACCCTCTCCCTATATTTCCTGGATCCCAGCAACACAAGAGCTGCCTGTGCCTCCTTGCCAAAGCCAAGGGATTGTTTCCAAATCTGTGAGCCAAAAGTGGGATCATACTTTTTTTGGACACACCTCCATCTCCCTAGCTGCTCCTTTCAACACCGCTCGTTCCAGCAGAAATCTCACTGTCTCTTATCTTGCCTCCACAGGATCTTGTCTATTTTTAGCCAGAGCAACACTGGATTTTATTTCCTCTTCTTTCCCTCCATCCAGTCCCCTCACCACAGCCCCCCACTGCCATCCTATGCATTTGCAACAAAAGTGTAATCTTCAGAAACTATTTGTATTTCATGGGCATTCACACATTATGCCAAAATGATGGCCCAAAAGTTTGGTGGGTAATCTCAACCCCAGAATTCGTGAGCTGATGATGAATGGCTGTGAAGCCTTTGTGATTGCTCAGGCTCCATTGTGGCTGGAACAATGGAGGAGGACACAAGTCTGGCTCAGGAGAGCAACGGATAAAACTGTTGGGGAGAATGGCGGGCTCCTGCCGACATGACCACTTGTTGACATTGAAAGGATTCAAAAACAAGTGAGCAGAAACAGAAACGATTCTGTTCGGCGAGGCTATTAGTTGCAACGTGTGGCAGTGGAGCGGTCACTCCTGATGTGTTTCCTCGCTAATGAGCCCTGAATGCCCTATTAAACTGGGATGCTATAGGCCCAGAGCCACTGGGACAATGCTATGCATGAACGACTCCCCCAGCACCTATTGGCTGCCCGCATGAAGGAAGCAACTGGCAACACTCAGATTTAAACAGGGCTGACAGTACAGTTAAATGATCATTAATTAGAGTTGCTCAACAGATAGGGACACAAAGCAATTCTTAATGACGAGATAACAGTCTAGTATTACTCAGCTTTGCACAAGTTCAAGCTCAGACCCCATCTCAGTCTTTGTACTGTACGTGACAGGTGTCAAGTCGATTTTGGTTTCATTCCTATGTTCACAAACCATAAGAAATCCTGACTGTGTATATTGAGGTAGTAATAGAGATTTTTTATATGTAAGGATGAAAATAAACCTGTGCTAAGAATAGATTTTGTGCAGAGAAGTTCACAGTAGAAAATGGAAAAGAGAACAGTAAAAAGAATCACTCTTCTATTAACATGTTTGTAAATGAATCCATAAGGAAACCACCACTCACCCATTTTCTGTGCTCCTTCATCAGCTTCTCTCCACAGTGCTTAACATGCTCTATTGATCCAACTTCACTCCAACCTTGCTCAATTTTTCGATTGGTTTGTTCGACTGGTCACTCAATACTAACCTGGGAAGAGAACACAGACTCAAACTATTGAGCATTAGAAGCAGAAAGTCAGAATGAGACATGAACCCTAGCTTGAGGGCATCATCCCCTTCCATGGGTTTCAGAAGAGCTTTTCCCCAAGAGCACATTATATCCTAATCAGCAGTTCCTGGGCTGGCTGCATCATTCAGTGAAACAACATATATGGTCCCTTCTTGCATTAGAATATTGGATTCGCGCAAGTCTGATTTCCTACAAGAAATCCTGTTCACTGAAGATTATTAAAGACTATACACAGTATAGGATACAGTATAGTATAAATTGGTTCAAAAATACACAGTATGCCTCTAAAGGCTTACAGGCCCAGGGAACTTGTGAAAGTTCTCCCACCAGGGAGTAAAGTGGTGAGACAAGCCATGTGCGTTTGTGATTAGAATAGTGAAGATCAGTATTTGGCATTTGTACTTTCATTTGGCATTGTGGGTTTTGTTAGAATGTCTTCTTAAACTGTGAAAAGTATACCTCAATAGCCACTTTTGTTCCACAATAGCTCATGTAGGAACACACGTACACATGTCATACTGCAAACTAAGAATAAGTTTCTTGATTGAAACATAAGATTACATAAACTCTTAGTAGCACATTATTCTGAAACTTTTTATAATTCTATCTGCACATTTTGACAGAGATGCTGTACAGAGGGAGGTAGATCATGGCTATGACAAGATTGGTGCAGATTCTTGAGCAACTCAATTTACAATTATTCCTATTTCATATGGAATTCTCTGATATGATGGATACAGTATAACATCAGTACATTCTATGAATCTTGAAACACCTCCATATAGCACTTAATACAAGAAATCCCTGGTCCAGAGGATTTCTGAGGCAGCACTGAATGCAACTGCCAAGTAAACTATCTTTTTCTTTCATCTCTTCCCTCCTCACCTCTGTTGAAAGGAATAGTCTGTTTAAAGGAAATAACAGTGTCATGGTAAATGGTAAATGCTATCATATCATCCAAGAAATGTATCACATTCTTATTTGCTTTTAATTTTTGTCATGGAAGTTTTGGGGGGGCAGGGGTGTGGGGGGTGCTGTTGTTCTTTTTCTTTGCAAATTAGGCTGTGAAAGCTTTCCCCAGAACGTGCAATCTAGATCCAGAGTATCAGTTGTAATCTAGATCCAGAGTATCAGTTTCTTCAAAGGGAAAGGAGGTAAATGACAGTCAAGCCTGGGATTGTGGCAGGAATATGGTTCTCTCTTTAGCAGCAGGGCAGCAAGCACTGCTCTACAATCACTACTGAGGTGCAAAACAACTAGTGAAACGACATTCTGCTCAGTAAGTTCTAAACCCTGATTTCTAAGTGTAAAATTTTCCCAGCTAAAGAGGAATCAGAAAGATCTTAATGCAAAGAATAGCATTACTTTTCAGGTAGTGGGAGTCTTGCTTCACTGACCAACAGGATGAGTGAAGAGGAGGATGAGGCTGCCTCCCTTCCTTCCTCTTTATTTCCCCTTTCTCCCTCCACAGTGTTGCTAGCATCCTTAGAGCACATACAGACTCAGCAGCAGAGAGTGATGGACTTACACATTTTGATCCATTAAATGCTGGGCCAGGACATGGCAAAACTCACTCTGACATCATGAGGTTGGGGGTCTATTTTACAGAGGCAGCAGGTGGTCGAGCTCTTTGTCTTGCAGGAAAGGCAGCCTATCTACATCAAATTCCAGCACTGAGACTCTCAATCACATCTGAATTTTCAGATGTTCCAAGAAAATCTGTTAATTTCTGACTTCTAGTTATTAAATATAGCCTCAGACAGTAAATCTCTAGATTTGTAGAGCCTGTCATAACGTTTTTATTTCTTTTAATGAACAAATTTTAGGCACCTCCCTAGAACTGTGAAATAACAGGATTGATTGACAAAGTGAAAACAGAGCCTAAAACCTTGTATTCTTCTGAAGACACTCACTGATTTTATAATTCTCTGGAGCTTTACATGGTATGTTCTGTGGGACTTTAAACAAAGCAGGTGAAAACATGAGGAGACATTGTGAGAAACACAAGGGGAGGGAGTGGCATAGATATGGATTTGACTGTTTGGGGGTTTATTTCTATTTAAAATTTTACAGAAACTGAGAGACAACTGTGCCATTGAGTACTTGCCTCAGAGAATTCGTAAATCATCTTGTTGTAGTAATATTTGTACAATAATCCACATGTTACTTTTCTGCTTCAGGCCTCTGTCGTGCATGTGGTGGCTGCAATGTCCAGAGGTCCCAGCAGAGAGGGGCCCCAGGATGCTGGGTGCAGGATGAATATATAGGCTTTATTATGTTAAAACCCACACAATAATTACATCCTCCTCGTGGTAAAGGGATCATTGAGGAGGAGTATTGTGCATTTGCTATTGTCTCTCCCTCCTTTGATGCCTGGGCTGAGCTCTCATTAGGCCTAATCGGACATTTGCAACATGCCCTCAGTGGAGGATACACCTGTGTGTTCTCCATACACAGTGACTGA
Organism: Rhabdornis inornatus; assembly: GCA_013397075.1. Classification (NCBI taxonomy): domain Eukaryota; kingdom Metazoa; phylum Chordata; class Aves; order Passeriformes; family Rhabdornithidae; genus Rhabdornis; species Rhabdornis inornatus. The sequence goes on from VWZS01000638.1 coordinate 1,815,247, forward strand.
CTGGAAAACAGGATGGCTCCTTCAGGGAGGCTCTGAGGCCATGGTGTGCTGGCCAGACGAAGATCTCTGAGGGCCAGCATTGCCAGAGCATGGCTGACAGGCCCCATGAGCAGTGGTTGGGGTTGAGACCTCAGCAACAGCAAGGCAGAGAACTGCAGCATCCCAGAAACCCTCTTGCCTCATCTGGAGAAGGAGAGGGATATATGATCTATGCACAGTTTGTCCCAGTGGGTTTAATTTCTTCATTTTTTCTGAAGTCTTAAAGCTTTCAGGTCAGACTATGCTTCCTCCATGGTACTCAAGCAGTCTGTTAGACTGAGCTTATTTATGACAAAAACAAACAAACTGGTGCTCTTTTGCATATGCTGGACTCTCTTTTAGTTGTTAAGATCAGGAAAAATAACATTTCATTTAAGGTAAGCTGGGAGGAAATATGTAGTCAGCCTTCCTACGCACCTGATATATCTGTTACAAATCTTGTTTGTTGATTTAAATCTCGGTGTTCATTTATACTCTGAGATGAAAACCAACACCAAAACAAGCCCCACTTTTGTCAAGGAATATTCAAAGGAATGTTATGTCAGCCAAACTTCAATGAAAGCAAGGAGCATTGAGATGCATAAAACTATAATGTCTCCAGTCTCACATAGTTCTGTACCATATGGCCAGGGAGAAGCAGATGGGCCAGGTCACAGTGGGGGAAGAGAGGGAGAGACTCGGGATTGTTTATCTGACCCAGTGGGCCAACACTAACAGACTGTCCTCAGTGACCGGGCTATTATTAACAGAAAGAGTTGATAAGAACGTGATCCCCACATTTATTTGCAGTCAGGTAGTTTTCACATGTGACGCCCATTAAAATGACCTTTTTTTTGCAGATGCTTATTTTGGGGCTGGAACATTTGACTCACAAAGAAGTCATGAATTGCACTGCACTTGTCTTTTATTGATTTTAGATGCCAGCTATTTCTATCTAGTTCTATCAAGTCTATTTTCTATCAAGTTTACAGACTAAAGTTCAGAAACTTGTTTGTCTAAACAATACAAAATCAACAATAAATAATGCAAAAAGTTTTTTTAAAATTATTATTATTGCTGTTACATGGCTGTGTAAACATCAGCCCAGGAAAAAATAAAGCAGAATATCATGGGTACTGTCAAAGAAATCCTGGGATGATTGATATGATTTCAGCAGGAGAGTTCTATCTTACTGTGTTTCTCAGTGAGCTGCCCAGTAATAGCAATAAGAAAAGTTCCCCAAACTAATAAAGTTCAAGCATTACATGGAAAGATTTTTGGAGGCATTATTCCAAGAAAAAAAAACCCAACAACAAAAGGTGCAAAATTACATGATAAATACTTGCATAGAAAAGTTGGAGACAGAAGTCAGCTATTTCTGGTTATGATTCAAAGATGCCAAATATTTCACTTGAGATGCAGGATGGACCCATCAAGGGTAGTAACACTGCAGGTTTTACTCATAAGCTTATCTCAGTTGTATTTTATGGCCTTTCCTCTCAAGCACCTCATAGCCCCCAGCTGACACCTTCCTGAAGAGCTAAGTACCACTACTCTCAACTTTGTGTCTAAGAGACCTCGCCAGAGGAGAGCTCAGCATCGGCCCCACGGTGGGCGCAGAGTTCCTGACCTCCTGGATCCTGGCCCCTCAAACCACAGCCATCCTTGTTCCTGCTGCTGAAGGAGGGACCTCAGCCATGAACATGAGGGACCAATGCTTATGCTAGAGCCAGGTTCCTCTGTGCTTGCAACAGTGGGGATCATGTCACTGCTTGGTATCTCCAACCAGCTGGAACATTTACCAAGGTTTCTTTTTGCCCAAGAGTGGATGCTGGTGCTCCTTTTGGGGGAGTTATTTTTTAGCTGTGCTATTTGGATAAACAATAGGCAGAGACAGAGAAGCCAGTTTTACAACAATGATATCATTTGCTTGTGTCATTCTAAGCTGTTTCATAAAATGAAGACTTTGCTGATCAGATATTGTTGTCCAGAATCTCTAAACCTTATTAAAATGTCTATTTGGGACAGTGTCACTCTAATTAAAACAGAGACTTATTGCTGCTAAATGACATTACTAGAGCTCATATAATTCAGGCAGATCGTTACCTCTTGCTGAGCTTGGAGCCTCTGGCTGACCTCTGTGTGCCTCCTCTCCTCAATAGACCATCCTTGGGAAACTCATTACTTGTACAGAGATTTGGCATGGGAAGGGGTGATCTTTTGTGTCCCAAAGGTGCAATGGAAGGTCTCTTGGGCCTCCCTGTATTACAGCACTTATGTGAGGTCGGAGATGTGCTGAGGGAGGGGGGGTGTGTCTGCATGTGCGCATCTGCATATAGGTAGGGGCAGTGGAAAAGAGATAATCAAAACCTTCAAAGAGAATTTTGTCCTTGCAGAATAGTCTACACCACTACAAATGTTTGGGTCTGTGAACTAGCTCTGGATTAGGATCCAATGCAAACTGTGTCTGAGCGCACATTTTGCTGAGTGATATATATAACATATATAACATAACTACTCTTTGCAGTCTGCGGGCTTGAACTAAACTTTTCCACTATTGATTTCCAATGGGACAAGTATTCCCAACCTACAGGAGCATGTAAGGAAAGCCTATTCCTCATCTGTAGAGGTTTAAGAGCACATCTAAGAGAGGAAAGGGGAGATATTTGTTGGCTTACCACTCCTGGATTTTCCCCTCTGCTGAAAATGGTAAGGTTCCTACTGAAAATTAAGGTTATTCAAGGTAAATCAAACATTTCTGGGTAAAAGAAGTCCTGGAGTCCCTGCTGTGAGCATGGGTGTGAGGACACAGTACCTCTGGACATGCCCCAGTGGAGCTGGGTAACCCTGTTGTGGGAGACACACAGGACCTACCTCAGCCCTACACTACCAGATTATGCAGAGTGACATAGAGATACAGCAAAGTCACAACAGATTACCTTTATTTTCAGTTCCATGGAGGGTAATTTGACCTCATTCCTACTTTTGTAGAGTACTTTTGTGCCTCTGAAGGAACTTAATCCTGTTATTTTTATTTAGTCTAATCTTTAAAATACTATAAACCAGCTCTGGTTTGAATACCTGACTGATTTGCTTTGAAGATGCTCTTTCAAGAAAGAGCTTGAAAGAAGTTCTTTCTGAACTGATTGTCTTTTCTTCCCATTTCCCCTACTTTAAGAAAAAGCTTCCATTGACTGGTCAGACACAGAAATGTTTCTGAAAGGCAAGCAGCTAGATTTCTGGGAAAGGGAATGATATATTCAGAAACTTCCTAGAAATGACAAAAAGCTATATGAGGGTGCCAAAACTCTTGTCACTTACAAGAACTCTTTCAATATACATACAGAAGCAAGAATGACAAAGAACAAAGAAAACAGAAGATGTAAAGAGGGCAAGAAAACTAATTTCCCAAGTGTTAAATGTTTAGAGACAGAATACTGGTCTTTTAGTGCAAGTGATTTCACCTGCTCACCAGGAATGTGATAGAAACAAAAATCAAAGTATAATTCTGCTCAATATACATTGTCCCAGTTTGATGCTGAAAAGTACATTTCATTACAAGCCAAAAGAACAGCCCTGACTGATGCTTGCTTGAATGTCTCAATTTCTGGATTAAGCTGTCCCATTGTTTTGAAGCATAGTTATGGTTTAGAGATCAATGGGACATAGACTATCCTAATCTACTATGAACAGCCCATAGCAGAGAAGGGATACTCTGCACTAGAGAGCCATCTAAGTCTTCTAATTACTTTGGCTACTGATAGATTGGCTCTTACCCCCTTGAATTCCTTTGTCACCAAGGAGTTAAAATTCATGAGCGTCTATGCTGCTGAATGCTTACTCCAGTGCTGCTATTTTCTGCGCCAAGCTAGCCATCACCGCAAAGAGTCGGAGGTCTGTCAGGCCATCTGTTACATAATAGTCAACAATCTCTAAAATCTGGGGAAACTGAGATGGAGAGAGCAAAGATGATGAAGGGTTTAAAAAGAACAGATTGCTGCCTTGCTTGGAAGGGAGGGAGGCAGGGGGAAGGGGGGAAGGCTGGATGAAAAGCTTTGGTGGAAGCAGAGACAAACCCGATTAGCACATCCAGCAAAACAATCCCCCCCAAATATTAATGCTTTCTCCAAATAAGTTGACAAGGACACCAGATTGGCGGGGGAAAAAATGCTGTGGGATAGGAAAGCTGAAGGAGGCCATGAAAAATTACAGCAGTAGTTTTAGGCATTGCCATACACAAGTAGACACTGAAGACAATTTAAGAGCATCCTCTAAATCAGTAAAGAAGACCACCACAAATATTTTTGTCTCTATGTTATACAACACAGTCTTACTGTACCACAGGAAAGTAAGTATAATATTTTCATTCCATTCTTTTCCTGCTCTCATTTCCCCCTTCCTTTGCAAAGGAGGTGTTTGCTGATTTTAAGGCATCAAAATGGTGATGAATTGCAGGTAGGGCTCAGCCACCTCATATTTGCCTTGCTTTGTGTCCACGTTTTAAAAAAAGACTGATAATATCTGGTGCAAACTGCTTCTGCAGCCACTGAAATTGTACCAGCAGTAATACTGGCTGAGTGAGCCACCCAGCTGCATTTTAACTCTCCTGACATGAGCTGACTTTAAGTCTGCTCTGTCCAGTTCTATCTGTTCATATCCGTGCTGCCCTGGCTAAAAGCTTGCAGCAAGCAAGCTTACCAGCAATAAACATAATGCTGGTGTCTTCTCCATTCCTTGTCATATGGGGATGTGCCAGACTAAGTACACTGAAGGCCTCACCTCCAGACTCCTTGGAGCTTCCTCCAAATGGATGTCCCTTCTACCTCCAGGTACGAATGTTACCCCTGGGTTCTCTTGACATGAAAAACCACTGAGAATCAGAAGTCTTATGGCAGTTTCAGGACATCATTTCTGCTTGAAGAGAAATGGGAAACAACAGGCAGCCTTTAGGTTTTGGTTCTGTAAACCCTCTGCCTTTCAGGGACTAGTTCCTGTCCACACGACTCAGAAGCCTCTCACAACATGAAAACACATGATCTACACTCCTGTAAAGTTCAGGTTCTTGAGAGCATTTCCTCAGACCATACTGGAGTTGTATGTGCTGTCTTGCTCAAGTGCTTTGCTTTATTATCCCTTTGAGCCAATAATTTTGAAACTATAGCAGAAAACACAAAACATAGCAGCTGAGGAAGGGAGAGGAAAGGGATATTTTCTGAATGCACATATACAAACAACTAAAGATGCAGGGATAACTTTGCTGATTAATTTTTCCTATGACAGTAACCACTCCCAAAGCAAACACATCATAATGGAAGCAATTAAAATCCGTGTTCATTCACTCATTGTTGTTACTATAGGTTGAAGTGGTTCATTAACAGATATGCAAGTGCATAGTGTAATGCATCTCTCTTAGCTGTATTAATGGATCACGTAAGATAATGCTGATAGATGGAAAAGATGAGCTTTAGCAGTCTGATAAACAATAAATGCAGGCAGTGCTGAACTGGATTATCATAGTGCCACATGAGTTGCGTAATGATGTTAGCACTGGCGCCTGCCTTAGAGCTGATGCTTCAGAATACTAACACTGAGCCACTTCATACGTGTTTGATGTCTAAACAAGTCACATCCTTTGCTGAGAGGAACAAATTATGATGGAGACTGGCTGCGGGGCTTCAAGTTTCAGATAAAAATCTGTCCAGAAGAATTCCATACAAATAATTGTCCAAAACACTTTTTAGATTAAATCATATATGTGGTTTAAATCATATCATATGTGGCTGAACCCTTTTTACTTCTTTTCCTGGAATTTTTTTTTAACATCCAAATAACTTGGTCCCTGCTCTACCGCTAAAGCCTTGTCTAACATTTCGTGCTGGGAATGCAAAGCAGGGCACCAAGTACAGTAGTACAAATAACACTTTATTTACAGTTTCATGGCTTTCAGATTTCCTGTCTCCATAATCACTTCCTACTAATTTCCTTCTGTTTTGTTTGAAATGGTAGTCTTTTCAAAGAAAGTGCTCAAAGAAACAACGCCTTTGTAAGGTTTGGATTAAATCACGGAGGTTTTTATACTTCTTTTTCTGTATTTCCCAGTACTGCTTTTCTGCATTAACAGAGTTTGTGCTGTATGTCTGGATGGTTCAAACAGGATCGTGATAAGAGAACTGCAAAAAGGCCATCACTGAAGGGCCAAAGTCTCAGCTGGAGGAAGCTGGCACAGCTCCACTGATGTGCATCAGCTACAAACCAGCATCATTTGAAGAGCCAAATAAATGTTTAAATGCTGGACATGAAAAACTTACAAGCCACTACCATGGCACTTGGAAAATCTACTAATACTTGAGCACATACAAAACATTAAGATAAAATCAATTGCTGTGCTGTAGGAAGTAAATAAAAGCAACTACCACAGAAGTGGAGTTTCTATGCAAGGAGACTAGCTCAATCTGAAATTAAATCTACAGAGCATTTGACATATTTTTATCTTGTCTAGTGGTTTCAGTTGCCTAATGAGCAATATCTCCTACAGCTATATTTAGACTCCTCTATGTTATGCCAAGTTAGCGGACCAAAATGGGACAGATCCCAAATCCTCTGTCATTTTTCAAAATGACGCTAACAATCGAAAAAAAAATCTGTGTGAAGATGTAACATTGAGTAACATGAGTATACGGTACACTTAGTGTTATCTTCTTGTTCTATCCCAACTACCTGGCCATAATTACCTGTCTAAAACTGAAGGTATACACCCCATTTCTACTGCTGACATCTGACCTTCCCCTTTCTCCAGAGTTCTGATTTCTCTCCAGGCCTTTCAAACTTTGAACACTAACTTCCAGAAACTGACAGAAAAGGAACATGGGTAATTTAATTTATTAGAGGGTTTTGCACAGAATTGTTTAATAAAAAAATACCTCACACATGTGCCAGTGCTGCTGGTGAGGTTGCTTTCCTTTATGTAAGGGGAGCATTGACCAACCAAATATCATGACAAACAATGAAGGTATGAATACTGGAAATGTTTGCCACTCTTCTCACACTTTTCTAGGAATGGATCTGTTGACTTTACTTACACTGTAAGTCAATAAAGAAGCAACTTCTTTCAAGGCCATCAAAACTTTCTAGGGGTTCAAGTACCCATCTCATCAGCATCCTCCTGCAAGAACACTCACAATATTAGTTTTCGGAAAATTAGACAGTCCCCTCTGGGCAGAACTCCAGTGTCTCAGAGTGTGGCTTTTATAATGCATAGTTAAGCTCTGCTTTCATTTTTCAAGTTGAGGGAAACCCTCAGAACCTCTTACTCCTTCCCTTCACTGAACACAAAAGCACAGTAGTTTGGTTTCTTTTGGCTCCAAACCACTTTCTTCACCAATTAGTAATTTCTCAATACATAATACAACAGTAGTAGTAGTAGATGAAGAATAACTTTGAAAATTCAAAAATTTTATGAATATACAGAAATTCTGAAAGAAAGGATTTTATATCTGTCTATGGCTTTCCATTATACTGAGCTAAAATACACTATAGTCTTTCTACAGAGATACTAATATTCATTATTTTTCTCAGTGAGATGATACACCAGATATTTACAGGTACTGCACAATCTAAATGGCTTTATGATCTTCTGGAGGGGACATAGGGACATAGAAGAAAAGATTTGAACAGGCAAGAATTGATGATAAAAGTAATTCACATATAAGATTATTACCTTTTTTTTTTTTTTTTAACCACAGCTGTCTCTCATGGAGCTTCAGTGCTTACCTGGCTAATTATAAGGAGCACCCAGCTTTTGACTGGAAAAGTCCTTGCCATAATCTATAGCACATTTACTAGATTTGAAAGATCCAAGTCACATGTGCACCTTCTAACACAACTGCTGAGTGTCGGGGCCTGCTTCGCCTCAGACCCAGTTTGCTGGCTCCCTCTAGACCATAAATCCTTACACATCCACTTTGAGGTTTAAGGTAAGTAAATGTGATCAGTGGAGAAAATCTGGTCATGTTGCTCTCTTATTACACTTGAAGTTTTACCAGTATTGTCCGTCTTAGTCAGACTGGCCTACTGAAAATACAATATGTTCCTCAAAGGATCATTATGAAACATCCTTTCTTCAGATTCAACAGCCCACGTAATGGATCCACCACGTAGGACAGGGTGTAGGATTGTGAGCTCTCTTAAAAGTTTGTGTTCAATCTTCTCTTTACTGTCTCCAGGAGTTAGAGCAGAAGCAAGATCAATTCTCTCTCATTGTAGTGATAGACAGAAGGATTTTCTGGAGAAGAGCTTAAATAGTGGGAGGACTGATCTCTTAGAGATTTTCATCAGCCTCTGATGATGCCTAGAACCTCCAAAAAAATTAGTAATGGGAATTTAAAAAACCCAAACAATCCCTACTCCATGCTAAAGTAGGCCTTGGCTCCAAACCAAGAATATCTTTTCTAGGAAAAGGACATAAAAACTGAAGTTGTAATGCAGACACTGGGTAAAAAGAGAATAGTTTTTGTTTTATGGGGAGAGAGAGCAAATATGGAGGCATTCCATGCTTCTTAAAACCACAGAGTTACGGATTCCCTCCCCTGCTCTCAAGTTTACCAGCTGCACTGGTTTATACTTGCCATTCAACCAAGATGATAATTCAGGAAATGACACATAGAAAGGAAGAATCAAGTGAAAAAGCAGTATCAGGCATAACCTGAAACTTGAGCATACTATTTCAATCAACTTTATATCCCAAGTAAGGGTGAGAGCTTAGCCAAGCTCTTTAAGTATGCCTTTGATCTGTTTAGATACTCAAGAACGAGTCCAAGACCAAAAACCTGGCACCCAGGGGAGCTTTTGTCAAGAGAAAGGTGCTCTTCAGGTCCCCACTGATTGAGAAGAGGGGCAGAAGGTGTGTGGGAGGTGTTCTCCAGCTGTGGAGAGATGCAAACACTTTGCTGCTGTCCTAATATTTCACACCCCAGAGCAGGCCACAAGACAAACAAACCGAGTGTTGTTTCAACAGTCTCATTTGACATGGTCTAACACTACAAGAAGTGAAAGAAAACTTTAGCACCCCTCCCACCCCCCTCCTTGGACCAATTGAGCTGTCACTGTCTGCACAGAAAGTGATTGTTCAGTCGAAAACACATTTTGGCCTGATACAAACGGAACAGTCCTGAAAAGTTTCCTTTTGTGCCTCCCCTCCAAGGGGAGTGAAAGGCAGCAAGAAGAGAGGCAGGAGGGAGGGAGGTGACCACTGTGCACCATCAGCACTCCATGCTGCCTGCTCTGCAGCCCATCCTCAGCAGGCAGCCCCAAAGGGAGCCAGCTGTGGCCTTGCCAGTGGGGTGAACAGGCTCGTTCAGGCAGTGACATATTTTATATGATATTTTCAGAGGGAGCTGGAAGGAAGTGTTGGAGTGATGGGGTTTCAAAACCAGAGCTTTACTAAGCAGCAGGTTGCAACCTTTGGTTAAAGTTTATCTTGCAGAGGTTGGTAGCTTAGCAACAAGGAGTTTTTTCAGTTGTTTTGTACTGACAGAAGAAGCAGCAGCAGGCATGTCAGAGTACAGATGTGTCAAGGCATCAGGGGAGAATCTCTGGGGAGCAGTGATTTGCAGCAGGGATGAGCAGGGATACCCATCTTCAGCAACATGGGACTCCTCTTCATATATGAGAATGGGATGGTCAGGACATGGAAAGGATTTTCAAGACCCCATCCAGAGTAAAGTCACTCCCAATCAATTTTACTTATATATGCTAGGAGCCTAGTTTCAGTTTTAAAGGTGTCCATGAAGTAAACATCATGGAGTTGAATTCCTGTTTTGAAGGGTATCTGTGACTACTAAAGCTCACTTTAATTTGGGTGCAGAATAATGTAATACATGAGAAAAAAAAAAAGGCAAGTCATATATGCAAGTAGCAAATAGCTGTTCTGCCATTAAGCAAACTGGGAATTTGTATTTTGGGGAGTTTTTCCAGGCTAACTGGACTATTGATTTCTGTCCCCATTCAGCATCTTTCCAGGCAGTAGTTTTCGCTTTCGGCTCAGTACTAAAAATCAACAATGAAGAAGCTGTCACATCCCACCACATCATGTCCTTCCTCCACGCCCTTGAGACCCTGCATACACAGCCAGTATCTCTTGCTGTTCAACTCAATAAATATTTTCATGGTTAATATGAGTGCATTTCACAAACTCTCAACAGAGAAAGTAGAGCAGCAGAAAGGAAAAGATGCCCTAATTACTCACAGGTAATGATCTCGGGTTTTCACTAAACATTTATATCCCTACCCTCCACTAATGAATTCATTATGTAATCAGAGTTGAGAAACAGCAGAAAGCACACATTACACAGCCAGTCTGATGTACAACTCTGGTGCACAGGATAGGTGACCCTCTACTCCAGTAAGTTTTCACCTTAAAAAGGTGAGAAGCCAAATTTCTCTAGAGCTTTCCATTCAGCAGAACTAAAGGCAAGCAATGCAGGAGAATCCTACACCAGCAGATGCCTGGGGGACCACTCTGTGCCCCCATGAGACACTGCCTGCTCTCCATGTACCTGCCAGACATGAACAAGGCAGGGCTCTACAGCACAGGGGAGCTTTTGCCATTAACACAAGGACATTCCCCTTAGACACTCTCAAAGAGAAGCAAACTGTGCAGAAATGCCCTCTGCAGCTAGACAGATTTGTGCAAACACCCCTCAGACCACAGATTGACACAGGTCTTACTGACACTGTCAGCACCACAGGGTCATTTGCACACAGTTGGCCTGGGCCTGGCAGGACATTAAGGACTTTTGTTACACTCTGCCACAAAGCTCTGGTTGCTTGGAAGTGTGCTTGAGCAAGCTCAATTATCGATGTGAAAACTGATGTTACCAAGTGACTAGAAAATGTAGTTCCTTCTTCCTAACCAGCCACTAAACCACCTTTCACTGTCTCGGAAAATACTGTTTTTTCTGCAAAAGATTGTGGAAAGAGAGTAAAGTGGACTTAGGACACCACTAGGATCAGCTTGCCAACTCCTAACATTCAAACATCTTCAAATGGAGCCTTCTATTCCAGAAGTCTGGTGAACATGTTATGGGTTGGTAGTGCTGGGGGGCAGAGGAAGGTAAAGTGTTGATGTAATGCTGGTTTTAGTTTTATGTATATAACTTCTCTCTCTTTTAGACACACACACAAATACACATCTTTCACAATTTATGTGATATACAACATTATTTTTGTCAGGTTGCACAAACACTTACCCTAAGAAACCAAGTATTTTCACTACTTGCATGAGCTCCCAATAAACAGAAGGTTCCAGCAAATCTACAGTGGCACCTTACCTGAAAAAAATTTCATTGTCCAACTTCATCTCACCCAAAGCTTCCAAAGGATCAGAAACATGGAAACAAATGTTCACACTTTAAGAATTCCACTAGATTTAAAACTTCCAACTCGCCAGATTAAAATCTTCCATAGCAATGATCCATGCGATCAACGGCTGAAATTTTAGGACCAACATTGTTTTTTTGAAAGGAAAACTTGTTTTCTTGTACCCATTTGTGATTGTTTTGCAGATCTAGAGGTCTTCCACTTCTGCAGCAGGGCCAAAACACCTTCATTATGCAAAGCACAATCCAATATAATGTCCCCACCATGATGCAAGAGAAAGAACTCTCACTAATCAGCGCACAACCTGAAAAACACAGCCCAAATTACACAAATCAAAATCTAAACGCAATTCCAGACTCAATATTCAAAATTGAAAGTGACTCCTACAATTATAACTATCCCATATTTAAAACAATAGGTTGAGTGAGAAAGAGAAAAGAAGGGTACGGAATGAAATAGAGAGAAACAGAAGAAGAACCTCTGTGTCATAGTGAGTCACAGATTTGTCAAATTCAGTAATATCCACAGGATGAAAGAATCATTCCTCTTCCTGACCAGAAGCACTAAGCTCAGGTGAGCAAATACCTAGCAGGAGAAGCAGTTGTTCAATTAGCAAAAGTTTAAAAAAGAGAAGAACTAGAGTCTCTCATCGAATTGGAAGTTAGGGAGGACTGGAGGGGCAAAGTTCAGGTCAATGTCCAAAGGCTCATAATTAAGGATTAAGAACAGGATTTTCTGCTGTTAGGCAGGGATGTGACAAATGACCGAGGAGGTAGAAGTTCATGCAACATTGGCCAAGCAAAAGAAATTTGAGCTAGAATTATGATGCAGATGTGAGAAATGTGATGTCAGGTCTGTTGAGGAGGATATTTCCTGCAGAGAATTTCCAATAAGTAGCAGTGGAAAGACTTCTTTTCTGCTGATGGCTGAAAGTCTCCTTGCCCCCCTCCAGACTGCCAGAGAGCCCTCTCTGATCACCCCAAAAGGCTCTGCTGCCGCTCCCCTGCTCGTGTGGCTGAGCTGCAGGGTTAGCCCTGACGTGGCACCACTGGCCAACCTGGCTGATTGGACAGCATGGAGCCCCACTGGGGCCTCAAGCAGGAGCTCAGGAGTTGTGTTTAAGCTCCCACACTTGCCCTTGGACCCCACATGAGCGACATTGTTGACCCTGACCTGTGGTCTGACTTCTTGGCTTGACCTCAGACCTGTCTCATTGGTATGGATGTGTCTAGAGCCATTAGGCTGCATTTGACCCTGGTGACTGCCAGTGGATGTGCCCTGCTCTCCTCTCTTCAGCACTGTGAGGCTGGAAGCCCACTGCCCTGCCTCACCCTTGATTCCAACCCTCCTGCCCTTGCTATGCCCACATGCAGGAGGAGAGTCAACCTGGAGCAGGTTCAGGTGACAAGAGGAGCACAAGGGAGACTGACAGGGCCTGCTTTGGTCAGCCTGGCAATACCACAGCTGAGCTGGGCCTCACTAAATACCTCCAGGGTAAGCAGGTGGAAAAAGGAACAAGCTAAAAAAGCTGGCAGTGATAGCATGAAAACCAATGTCTTTTGGAAACTAGACAGAGATTTCTTACCACCAAAGCAGCCTGCATCTTGAAAGGCCTGCTAATCAGTGCAGGGGGAGCAGGAATGATAGCTTTTATATGGAGCTTGAGCAGCTCACAGAAGAGACTATATGACAGGGAGAACAAGGGCCAGATCCAAGCTCTTATTTGTGCAATGAACACAGCAATGCTCAGCACATCCCTGCGGCTTGCAGCAGACTGGGGAACGGGGGATACCTGAGTAAGCCAAACTTTTTCTTCTCACTTGTCTTTTCACTACAACCTTTGTGCCTTGTTTCCCTGCTTCCTTCTCTACACTGCATATTCCCAGCATTGTGACTCCACCACAGCTAGCTAAGGGGAAGGAGATAGAAGTCCCCCTTTATCTTTTTTGTAAATTCCCCCTTGGTTTAAACAATTAATTTTTTTTTTAATATTAGTACTACCATGCTCATTTTAGTTGTGCCTGATTAATTCCTTGGTGTTTTACCTGGTGAATACTGAAGTTAATTACAGTCAGTGTGCTCCCTGCAATGGACCCTTTTCTCTGCACTGTTCTCTCACAGAGAGCTAAAGAGAAAGCCCGAGAGCATATCTGAAATCCTCATTCAAATACTGCATTCAGTCAAGCAGTTTAAAATTGCTTTTAGGGAGGGAGGGAGGGAGGGAGGGGAGAGGGAAGAGGCTTGGGGGGAGTGTGGTCTTGTACTTGGTGACTGCTGCAAGCTGGAACAGCACAGAGAAGGAAGGGTCTGTTTTTTGATATTCATATCAGGGAATTTAATTTAAGGCTGATGTGTTGCTGGTTGGAAATATGTATTAAATACCCAGATGCAAGAGAAATGGGTACAGAAAACAGCAAAATAAATACAGGATATTGGCTCATCTGTGCAGAGTGCTGATTTCCTAAACCTGGCACATTGGGGATTCACTGCCTGCCCTGATTTTGTGTGTCACTGATTTGGCTAGGATCTAAACACAGAGCTTCACAGTTACTGAACCACCGTCCCAGACCCAGCCAAGGCTGAGCACAAAGCAGGCCTGAACAAACCAGCAGGCAGACTACAAAGGGAAAGCAATTGTTCTGCTTAGCAGCAGCACTGTTTCTGCTATGCTAAGCATAGGAACAAGTTAATTTGGGAGCACAATCTTCTTAAAAGGAAGCGCTCCTCAGCCCAGCATCCCCAGGTTTCGTGCAGTGTGCTGCCCTTTTTACCATGCATGAGCCATGGATGTTACTCACAATGTATTTTTTTACTACTCAAGTAGTATAAAAGCTTCTGATAAAAATCAGCTCCCTTAAACCTCTGGTTGGCATCTTGTTAAAAACTGACATCATGTTTGCCTGTCATCATTGGGTCATGAGGAATTTCTGACATGCTTTTATAAGCAAGAAGAAGGATTTTACTGTTAAGACAAAACAATAAACTGCAATATCAAAACATTAATATAATTTTTCTCCAGTGCCCTTGGTCTAAAATGTTTGGTTTAATTGACCCTCCACAGAGGTAAAGATAGATAGCGAGTAAAAAACATACCTAAAAAATATAGAGCAGAGCCTCTAAAGGCACATAAGTTGTCCTCAGCCCCATCCATATTAAAAAAGGTGTAGAGAACATCAGTGCTCAGAAATGTGCCCCAAGACAGTTAAGCAGCTCAAGAGCCGAGAGCAGAGCAAGAAGGGGACACCTGAGCAGCCAGACTCACCATGCTGAGACCTGCAGTGTCCAGTGCGGCCAGAGGAGCCTCAGGGTGAGCAAGCTCCCTTGGCATAGGGATGCAGGGAATTGTCCTGCCAGCAGCAGCACAGCACAGGCACCCACATTCTCTCCCCAGGGACCTTGTCTCTTCTTTGCTATAGACACCATCTTTGGATGCTTTCACATTTCCTGGGGGCAGCTAACATGAATTAGAGCAATTTTCAGCCCCCTCTAAGACACTCAGGGCACCCAGCACTGGGCTAGTAGAGATGTAGCCTGCACTTTTCTCTCACTGCTGGCTTAAGCAGTGTTCTCTGCTGCATGAGCTGCTCCTTTGCTACCCATGGCAAGCTATCCCATAGCTGTGAACCACCATACTTTGTTCTCCTACAATTTTGTGTAAGAGCCTGCAAAATGCCACAAAAGGAGGGCAAGCAGCCCCTTGGACCCCCTGTTTCTCAGCTGCCAGGGAGCAGGGGACACTCTGGGAAACACGGGGCGAGAGGGGGAGAGCTCCTTCCCTCCTCTGTGCAGCAGCAGAGCTCTAAATTCCACTCTGGCCTCATTCACCAGAGCCAGCAGCTGCACAAGGGCTGGATGAAGACCCAGAAGCCCAGCCCCACACTTGCTGTTGTGTAGGCAGTGGGGCAGTGCTGCCCTACAGCCGTGCCAGGGGCCATTCCAGAGTCATCAGCTGCCCTGGATGGAGCAGAGGCACCAAGCCCTGCTTGGGCACTCAGGGCATGAATAAAATGAGTGCTGGATATAGCACCCTCATTCAAATAGTACAGCATTTTAGCACCAGAAATAGTATCTTTCTCTTTTTCTTTTTTCTTTTTTTTTTCAGTGAAACTACTGGCAGAGAAAGATACAACTTAGCATGAAAATAAGTATCAGAATAAGGCCCTAGCTGAATAGTCAGTACTCTGCATAATTCTCTCTTTTCATCCCCTCAGCCTAGATCCTCTCCAAATATTCAGATCAAAATTTGCAAAGTAGCTCCAGCATTTTGGCTATCAAAGTAAAAGCTGGAAAATTTAGATTCTGCCTCCATCATATTCCTCTACTTTGAATAAAATCAGCTCTCTGATATTGCCATCAGGCTAATTATGAAGTCTCTGTCCCTTCCTTCCTCTGTCTCTGTCAAAGATCAAAGAGCTGAAAGAGATATACTTACTAGTAAAAAAAGAAAGGAAATATACCATTTTAAGGAATGCATTCGATTCCCCTCTCTACTAATATTTTTTACATGCAACACCTTCACCTTCAGCATGAAAAGGCATGTAAGGGAAAGGACAGAGAGAAAAACACAAGTCAGGATAAACTGCGGAATGGTATTCCTGCCACTTCAACAGGCAAAAGTCTGTTTCAAAGATCCCCGCATGCTTTACACAGAGTCTACATTTGAATGATGCATTGTCAGACAATAGAGAAGAGCAGCAGAGGGAAGTAGTCTAAAATTATAAGTGAAAATTAAAAATTACAAGAAAAAAAACAGAACAGGGACAAATCCAACCAAACAGTTTTCATTTTAACTCTCTGGGCAGTACAGGGAAAAGGGCCAGCATACACTCTTATCAAAAGCAGCGGGAATAACCCTTAGAGCCATCTTTCTCAAATCACAGATGAATTCAAATGGGAAGAGGCATGCAACAACAAAAAAAATAGTTGTTAATGCATAAAACTACTGTATGACTTCCAATAGCTGGACTCAAGAACCCTGGTTAAATACTGACTTTCTTTCAGAGTCAATCAGATAATAAGACCCCTTTAGAAGCACAGAATAGTTAAATTCATCACCATAATTTAATTGTAGAAGGTTATTAAAGAGCACTTCGACTCCCCTCCTGCTTCGGCGCTGCTTTTGTGTATTAAACTCAGACTAATCAAATTGCAGATTCCAAGAGTACTGTATTAGTCATCCCCATCCCTTTTAATTTGTTTAATGGCCTCCTTTTTTCTCCCCCCTCTTGTGTGTGTGTTCTGACTGGCTGTGCAGCGCTTAGGCTCACGACATGTAAATAAAGAATGGATAGGGGAACAGTTCGTCGAAAAGAATAAAGCGTGCCTCCATTCTAAAGTTACATTTGATGTCAGCGTAATTCATGGGACGTGTACTGCAAGCAATGGTGCTTATTATTTCTGCTTAGCTGTCTACAGACACAGAAGGAGAGGGAGAGGGGAAAAAAAAGGAAGAAAGGAAAAGAAAAGAAGTCTGAATTTACACTTACTGCTTCAAAAGCCCTTTTGTGCATCGCCAACTTCTCCTGGCTGAAGATGCAGTATTTTGCCAAAAAGTCGACTGCAAGAGCAGACAAAAAAAGGATAAAATAGCCCATAAAAGAACTCCTTTCCCTACTTTTCCTTGAGGATTTCTGTGAGTTGCCATAAAGAGAACTATTTTTTAGATGCACAACAATACTGACCACAGACACCTCCTCTTGCAGAGATTGCAATTTATGGTTTGCTTCTTGTGTTTTGGTTGTTTTTGTTGTGGGTTTTCTTTTTCTTTTTTTTTTTCTTCCCACTTCTCTTTCTTATTTGGAAATGTCTTTTCACCTGGCCCAGGGCACAAAGTCAAAGTTAGCTGTGAATAGGAGATGTTTAACATGTATAAAGCATAAGAGCTCCATCCTGGTCAGGCAGTAGTCTGGGAGTGTGGCGAAGGCTTGTTGTTATTTGTTTTAAATGTTAAAGAAAAGAACCTCTTCAGACTTGAGATCTGCAGAGCAGCATCCTCCATAGATTCTCCCAAAGATACCACTAGAAATTAAATTCCTTTGGTTTGTTCCACTCAGAAGAGACAGGTATACAAAAAACTTCTGTCTTCCAGTATTAAGCAGCTGTATCACAGAAAAGACACACTTTTTTCCTATTTTTCTCTCTTATTGAGATCAAGTAGGAGAAATGAAACCATTAAAAAAACACCATATGGGATTCCCTATCCTCAAGTTTTTTCACTTGTTTCCAGGGTTGTCCTCCATGAAGACAAAGTATGAAGCTGGCCCTGCTTCCTCACACCTAACACAGCATGAAAAAATGCTGGGTATAGGATGAGAAAATTGGCTCAAATTCATGCCACAAACACAGGCTGAGCTCATGAGTTCTGTGGATGGTACCAACTATGTTACCTCTGCATTCAAACTCCTCCTAATATGTATTAGTTCCTTTCCAGCCTCTTTCTCTGTGTCCCAAGACTGCTATTTCTGTCACTTCATCACCACATTCATAGGAAAGAAACCCTACTTTCACATCAAGGGAAACTGCCAGGAAATTCAGGACCTGATGGGGAAAAAGTGTTGAGTCTCAGCTCTTCCAATTTCTTGTTCATTTAGAATGAGAACTGGAAAACAGAGATAATCATTTTTAAAATTGTGCCAGAAAAGAATCTGAATTATTATCATCATCATCATTATCCATAAAATTATTTTACTGTAAAGAGAGAAGGAGTGATTCACAATGTGGTGGCAATGTGGTATTCTAGCTGGTATCTAAACAAGCTTGCAAAATAAATCTCTTATTTCTTTTTAAAAGAGTACATTTGTTTTCAGGTTGTGTTTTGGGGCATGTGAAAGAAAGGTTCCTATTAGGAGTGAATGTCCATTGTTTGTTTATTGCTGTGTCCTAAAGGGTGCAAAAGGACAAATAAAGATGCCTGAATGTCATTGTTTCTTATCCTATATACTCCAGATGAACCAAATCTGTGTGATAAAAACAACAAAAATGTCTTGGCTTTCCATGTCAAAACAGCAGCAGAGATTTCTATTTCAAGCACAAATTGACAGATGCTCCACGATTGTTGTTATCACATGGTGTTTTTCCTAATTCCAAACTTAACTATGATGCTGAAAAGAAAGAGAAAACTAATTTCTGGTCAAACTGGTTTTGCACAGGTCTATCTTACTGTCAGCATCTGAGAAAGATTTAAGTCAAAAACAACCAATGCACTAATGGCATAGCTTCCAGAAAAGATTTGCACTGTGCTTAGTATTGAGCACTTCCCCAGGACCTAATACCTGTTTTCACCGAAAATTTTCAGAAGTTGCCTTTTTTTTGTTTGCACACCGACATGGGCTTGGGAGATGTAGATGTTCCAACCTTCTGGGAAGCATCACTTCTGGGAAGATCCGCATTGGCGCCCTCTGGTGATTCTGGAAAACAGCAAACCATGAAAGAAAATCTGACATGTCACTCGTAATAAAACCTCCAGGTTTCTTCTCATCAAGTGTTTCATAACATTGCAACTTCCCTTGCAACTGAGTGGTTAACCAAATGGCCCTGTAACAATTTCGGGAAGGGAAAGATGCTGGGTTGTGTCTCTGCCAGAAATGGAGGATTGGGAAAGAAAACTTCAGTTCTTATTTAAGCAACTTTTAAGGTCAGATTAGGCTCTTAAAGCATCTACACTGCTTTGGTGAAACACAAAAGCCAAATGATGTCATATATTCCCGTGTAGCTGGTCCAATTATTTGTACCTAGCCAAAGCACAGCTTTCAGGAAGACTTTCCTGTGTTGATCTGAAGCTGGCAGAATATGGAGAATCCCATGTGGATGTACGGTACATTGTTTCTAAGACCAATGTTTGGCTTACACAACACTTGAACTTGTTTTAAATCTCAACAAAATCAGTTTTTGGAATGTTAAAGAACCCTTTATGTAGTATATCCTCCCTGTAAAACTACTTATGTGCTGTAGTAAAGATTATGCTCAGAGGAAATTAAATTATTTCTGTCAGAAATTTTTACCATTCCTTAAAAGATTTTTCAGTGATTCTTGTCCTCCCTAAAAAGACTGACAGTTTTTTAAAACATGGACACCAAAACTGTATGGACAGCCTCACCAGTACCATTAATCTCCTCTTACTTAATCTTTTCCTCCAGCATGGCCAAAGGGGCAAACAAAGAGCAGTTTTCCATTCCAATCTTGGACAAAAATTTCAACTTAGGAAATGGATTTTCTCCAGCCATGCTCCTCATGCATCTGTTTCTCTCTCTTTGTTTATTCTCCCCATCCCCAGGAAGTTTTAAAATCGTTGATCAATTTTGACCAAGTGAGACAGAGGTGTAGAGGGCTGACAGGAATTAAGTACCTACAAGTTTCATGAAAATAGACAGCAGAGTAGAGGGAGGGAGGGAGGCCCTATTAATTCCCTCATTGAGGGAAAGACCTCAGCAGGAGCTCAACCTTTGTTACAGCCTGGAAATCCACACGAGAGAGAAATCCTGGAAAGCAGCCATCATTAGTAGCACCGCTCATGGAACCACCTGTTTAATTAATTATTCTCTGCTGTAAAGAGCCGTTTAAAAACAGCTCCATAGCTTTCAATATAAGCTTGCTCGCAGTGCCCCCAGTAGGAGTCACAGAGACTGAGGTCAGGGGGAACTGGGCCCCATGTGCATTGTACCTCTCATAATATATACCCTAAAAGGCTGATAGAAGTCTCTGGGCTTGGGCAGACCCACGTTTGGGTCTGCCATGTTTTTCCTGCTGATGCTCAGTGCTTTGCAGCCAGGAACACTCTTCTGCCCTCCCACCATCAGGCTCTGTCTCCTCCCACTGCCTTTACCAGGGAGGGAGCACAGAGTGACTGCATGCAAAGTCATGATCAGGCCCTCACACTGTAGCCACACGGTTTGCACAGAGGAGGAAAGCCTAAGAAAAACCAGCTGCCAAACTCTAAATCCATCTGAGCGTGTCTGTACTGAAACAGACTAATGAACAGGTGAGATTTATGGGATAGAGAGTGTGCACCTCTCAGGCTGGGCTAATTAGTCACCCTGTACCAAATGTGAAGTCATAGAACCATAGAACATCCTGAGTTGAAAGGGATCCTCAGGTATCATCGAGTCCAGCTCCTTCCCCTGCACAAGACAAGCCCAAATCTTGACTCCAAAGCAGGTAAATATTCCAGCTTTGCAGAGACACAGTAGCAGCGCTATTAGTTCCTTAGGTACAGGAAGAATAATGTACTTTCATCCAATGCTGAGGATTAAAAAGGTTGTTTTTATTGAAACCAGAAATAATTCTAAGAAAATATTTCAAAGAGGGTTGCAAAACTAAAATTTAATCCCTTCAAAGAAAAAATAAGTAACTGGTACTAGAACATTTTTAGTCCAATATTTCTAAGATCATACCTCAAAAAGGCACTTGAGAGAAAAAGAAGCTTTATTACTAGTGCAAAGAAGGGGAAAACTAGTGTTTGGTTCTTTGTTTCTGAGCTGACCACCACCTGTAGCATTTACTCCATGCACACAGTTGTGGCTGTATATCTGTTTCTGAGCTCCTGTGTGCTTCACGGGGTGCACAATCCATGAGAGGAGACCTAAGTTTTTAGAAAAGAGGGCCCAGCACGTGGGTATGAACAAGAGTAGTGAAGGAATAGGCCAGGCAAATATAGGAGGGTTCCAGACACACTCAGGGGAGCACCCAAGTGTGGGGGACACTTGCGTGGGGATCTTGTGGCCGTGCAGAGCTCGTGGGCCACATCATCTTTGGCAGCGTGCCCCATTCCTGAGGAAGGGAAGGTGGCTTCCTTTTCTTCTGTAAACTAAAACTCTCATACTTGCAGTAAGCTTCTCATATTAAAAAATATTAAAATTGAAAAGCCAAGTATTTAAAGGCCAGGAAATAATGGAAAATACTACAGTATTACATGCTTAAAGGCCACATCATGATGCAAGAAGGAGGGTAGGAGTCAAACTATACAGGAAACTTTAGCCTTGTCGTTTCAAAACATTTCAAAACAAGAGAAAAACTGAGGTAGTCATATCATGAAATCAGTACCAATCTCTATTCCTACCCAGCTCCATAACTTCCATTTAGTTTTTTATTACATTTGATGTCCTTAAAACTGTCAAGAAGATCTTGTAACATTTTATGAACGTCAAAAGATTAACCGTCTTAACCTTCCCTGAATAACACATTTTTCCCATTTTACAGATAGGGAAACCAAAAGATTAAGTAACATTTCCAAAGCCAGTGGACACAGTGGTAGCAGACACAGAAATCACTGCTCTTCAGCACTGTGTTTTAACTGGAGACAATGGTCTCCCATGGGATATCTGTGTCAGAGCTTTGAAGGACATCAAAGTACACCAGGCTGTCAATACAGATAATGGAATAATTGGCAACTGTGTCCAGGATGCTTTTCCTTTCAGGAAAGCTGGATTAGGATCTTCAACCAATTAAGTAATGCTGTTGACTGAGCAATCTTAGATGTTTATAGACAGATAGAAAGGAAACTACAAGGGAAAGAATGACCAGGGTCTCAATTAAATTCTAAAACCAGTGTTCTACTTACAAGAAGCTGAAGAAACTTTGCTGGAGTAGAAACTAACTTATGTTGGGAATTGACCATTAAAACATCGGGGCTGGGAACACAAATCTTCAGGTTCCTAGCAATAATTCTGAATTAACACACTTGCTTTTCAGAGCCAACCATTTCATACGAAACCAGGGGTCTAACTAATACTGCATAAAAGATATAAACTGAATGTCAAAATATATGCACAGGCACACAACTCTCTTTCCAAAAATCAGCCCCTTTTAAAGTCCATCAATATTTTGTAAATGCAAAAGGGTTCCATTCTTATCTGCATTTGAATTACTTTAAAATTTCAGGGTTTTAAGCAAAATAAATCCTTTTTATATACCCTATTACAGGAAAAATATGACAATACATTCAATCAAAAATGTTTTATAAATGGGGTTGTCCAACACTTTTACAGGCTTTCGATGTTTGCCGTGAACTATGGGCAGAGATAGATCTGACACACCACCACTGGTAGATAAAAGCACAGAATAGGTTCAAGAGTCTGTAAAGTTTGTACTCCTGTGTTAAACAAGTAAAAGTAAATTGAAGCACACACAGCACTTTCATATGAAAGAGGAGACCTCTTTTCTAGGTTAAGGGGGTCCAAAGGGCACCTCATTTTACAGGCATCTGCAACACACAGTCCTGTAACTTCCAGGTGTGGAATCCATGAGGCATTGTAAATAACTCACTTTATTCCCCCTTAAAAAGAAATACATCTTATAAATTTAAGATTCAGACTTTGATCTGAAACTAGTTTCTCCACTCTTCTCCCCCTCCTTCTTTCTCTCACACATACACATAAACATAGAAATCCTAATATTTTGGATACCTCTCGCTAGGTTACACAAATGTTACTTAGTCTTTGCAAATAAGGGTGTGGATGCTTTCGTAACAGCAAGGGACAGCCAGTCCTCCATTCCCAAAGCTCTGCCATGAAATAGGAAAGACCAGGATGGGAAAAATTCAACTGTGTATCATCAAACTCAGCTTCCCTGGGCAATAAATATATAAGTGCAATTTCTTCAATAAAGATGGCGCAGGTAAGAGAAGATTCTCAGTAAAGTGTGATGAAACTGAAGAAGGTCTGTGTGTACCCCTCCCACAAGTTCCACAGATGGGCAGGACAACCTGTTTCACAGTACCTTGATAAAACTTGCATATTAACAAATTGTGTAGCTCAAACAATGACATCTGTTATGAAGAAATGCATTTCTCTCAAGATCACATTCTTTTGGACAGCTTTAATTTTTTAGCACCAGTTTTTCCTTTGCTAGCCCAGCTGCCAAGGCCAGTCACGCTTTACTTTTATACTTTGTCTTCACTTCTGCCAAAGTAGAAGTAGACCTGTACTTTTCTACACTTTCCTTTCTGCTGACTTTTGAAAATGTCTGGCTCTATGATATCAAGCAGGCATTCTGATTCATGCTACCCCTGCCTCATGCTTTCCTGGTTAGGCACAAGTTCAAGAAGGATTTACAGAAAGTTATTATGTTTTACCTCATTAGGTCTTACCCTTTCAGAGTGCATTAAAGTTCAATAGCATTGTAGCTTGATGCGTGGCTTTGCAACTAAGGTTTCTTTCAAGATGCTCTGTCCACAGAGCTGTGGGTCGTTAGATGCTTTTCAGTTTCTTACCATCAAATATGCATCAGCAGGAAAAGCCTCAGTGATCCTGCTTTATAAAAACAAACAGGCAACCAAACTCACAACAGATACTCTCATCCTTGGCGCTGATGTGAAGGTTTACTAGAGAGTGAGAGAGAGCTTGGGGGCTTAATTCTTCACTTGTATGAACTTTTGGGGTCAGCTGGCACAATCTTGATCAAATCAAATCAATTCTAAGGCAGTGCTTGTCTTGTCAGGACAAAATGGGAAGCCTTTTGTTTCTGTGGGACTCAGGCCTTATCAGCTCATTCTGTCACTCATACTTCCTCAGCCCACTTGCAAATCCTCCTGGATTTACTGCAGATGTATGAAGCTTGCTGGAAATAATAGTACAAGCAAAGAGGCTAGTCCAGCTATCGACTCCAAGCTCTGGGTAATACCAATGGGAAATTATTCACACAAAAGGTGCGCTGGGGTGACAAATGAAGAGTGTGCTTTGGCCCTTTGGAGATGCTGGGAGCTTGGACAAAGCTAACACACTAATGCCAAACAGCTCGCTTTATCTGATTACATACGGAGCACTCGCCTCCCCTTCCCGATACCAGCACCCTGCCCACCCCTCACACCAGCCTTTCATGCACACAGGTTGCTTTCTTCTATGCAGTCTAGCATGAAATGGAAATCTACAGCAAGAACCTGTCTAAAAAAGCATTATCTTCTCCCTGCTTTTCCCAATAGATATCTTTAATATTTAAACACAGCAAAACTGAATATTTCTGAACAAAACAGGAGGAATGTGAGGAGAGATTCATGACATCTGCCACCCACACCACTGAGACAAGGAAATAATTCTTTTGCCCCCTTTTTAATATCTGACTTTCTTCTACCCCATTACTGCATGCCCCTGCTTCTTTTTTTTTCTTCTTTTTTTTTTTTTTAGGGTGATAAATATATTCCTAATAGGTATCCTGCAGGTACTGCATGGAAAGACCAATTTGGTCTTTGGTCAGTTAGGAAGCAGTACAGTCCACCAACTACCCCCATTACCACTGCTTTGTCTTCAGGAAAGGATGCACAATGAAACCAGCATGGGCTGAGCCTCCAAAGGCCTGACTGCTCTGGCTCTTCTGTGTGAATCACACAATACTACACTGGGCATGGCAGCAACATCCAGGTGTGCTGTGAAGGACTCTGGAAACTTTCTGACCTTCATGAGGCTGAGGTCCTTAGTCAAACTGTGGACAATTTCAGTACTTTCAGTATTGCAAGGAGTCTTATAAAAAAATTGGTAAATGACTTTTTACATGGGCAAATAGCAATAGGACAAGGGGGCATTATTTTAAACTGAAAGAGGGGAGGTTTAGGTTAGACGTTAGAATGAATTTCTTTACTTAGAAGTGATGAAGAATTAGAATAGGCCCATGGAAGCTGTAGATATTCCCTCCCTGGAAGTGTTCAAGGCTAGATCAAATGGGGCTCTAACATCATCTAGCAGGCAACATCCCTGTCTATGGCATGGGGGTGGAATTAGATAATATTTAAGGTCCCTTCCAACTCAACCTAAACCAAACCATTTCTATTCTATTCTATTCTATTCTATTCTATTCTATTCTATTCTATTCTATTCTATTCTATTCTATTCTATTCTATTTTTCTGCTCTATTCTATTTCATTCTAACTTTGGAAGTCTGTTCATCCAAAGCTCATAAAGTGCTTTGAGGTAAATTCCCATATTGGAAGACTTAAACTATATCAAAATCAAAAGTGCCTAACAATGTCTTTACACTACTGATTTCAAGAAGAAGGGACACAAATGCCAATAATAGCAACAAGGAAAAAGCAGACCTTTGGTGTAGTTAGGAAAAGCCACCAAATTGCTATACTGAGCACTTATTTCATTTACTGAGGTAAACAAAATCAGAGGATGATTATGGCTTGCCTTCCACTGCAATAGCACCTTATAGAGGTAATAAAAAGCAAGCATAAAAGTTAGACATCAGCCAACCTGGAAAATTATTTCCAAGAGTTGTAACAGAAATTGAAGCAGCTCTTTGGCTCCTCATTTTCCAAGTACTGAGGAAGCACCCGAGCTGGGAGGAAAGCTAATATTGTGCCACTGTTTAAAAAGGGTAAATGGCACGACCCAGGTAATTATAGACCTGTCAGCTTGACATCAAACCCAGGCAAAACAGTGCAGCAGCTGATAAGGGATTTGATTAATAAAGAATGGAAGGAGGGAAATATAATTAATGCCAGTCAACACGGGTTTATGAAAATAGATCTTGTCAAACTAACTTGATTTGTTTTCTGGATAAGATTACTGGTTTGGTTGATATAGGTAATCGACTTGGGACTTCCACTGTGTATTTCACTTGGTATCACATGAAACTTTGATTAAGACACTGGAATAACACCAAACTATCATGCTACCTATTCAGTGGG
This sequence comes from Rhabdornis inornatus, assembly GCA_013397075.1. Lineage (NCBI taxonomy): Eukaryota > Metazoa > Chordata > Aves > Passeriformes > Rhabdornithidae > Rhabdornis > Rhabdornis inornatus. The sequence goes on from VWZS01000638.1 coordinate 1,841,258, forward strand.
TTAAAAACTGGCTGACAGGTCTAAAAATATCATTACAAATGAACAATTTATTGAGATGTATTTTGGTTCACTCCTATTTAACATCTTTGTCAATAATGGAGAAGGAAAATTTGTGTCTAAAGACCTCAGAGGGTCAGTTGATCAGGAGGATGATGTATTATTAAGCAGCTTTGCTGCTGATCCAGAGTAATAAGGATCATTTAGCTAAAATGTACTGAACAGACTCAAGCACTACCCCTTAACGTCCTGTCAGTACCCAGACAGTCTGGAAGGCAGGGCTACAAGGATGGTGTCTCTTCCTTATTGCTTTATTCAACACATCTACTCAGCAAGGATTTCTTCCATTTCAAGCTGCCCAAATTAGCTAAAACACCTACACCATGGCCAACTCACTTCAACCCACATTGCTCCACAGCTTGTGCAGTTTTCCATGAATAAAATCCTGTTTGTGTTAGACCCTTTGCTGAGTTTTTTAGGAGTCCATGGTCTGGTTTGCCTCCTGCTCCCAAAAGGAGCCCCATGACTTTTTCTCTGTATGAATGAGGTACAATGTCAATGACATTACAAATTTGTCAAGGTCTTGCAAAATCAGAACCTGCATGAGTACCTTGTTACCTGGCTGGTGCAACAGTGATGGTGGCCTGGAGCAGTCTGAGGCACATTAAGGGTCTTTTATGTGGATGAGAGTTCAGGTGATGACATGCTCACAGAGGCTGACCTCAGAAGGGAGCAGTTCCCACATAGCCTTAATGTGATATTGATGTCAAGGTCACAGAAAACTTGTCCAAGTCCCTCTCCACAGCCCACTTAAGAGGGCAGAGAAAAGTCATGCCATGCTCAGGAGAGCAATTCTCATAACAACATGATGATTACATGAGATAGGCTCTGAGAAGCAAAGGAGCATCAGGTCACCCTCCCAGCACGAAGTGAGGAAGCTGCTCCAAGTGTCTTAATTTAGTAATATTTTTCACTAGGGCAAGGATTAGGACAGAACATTCACTGGCTTTCACAATTCCCAGAAAGACAATGCTGAACAAATGACATCTGAGAGAACAACTTGGAATTTGCCCATCAAATTGAGTTACTTTCAATTCTGTGTAAGGCAGAAAATGGGCTCATGACACCATAGAAGTAAAGATGCACTCTAGCTGTTGTAAATTCTGTATGGCACCCCACTTGTCTCATGGTGGAAACAGATGTATAGGCAGTTGCTAAATTTCTGATTTGGACTTCATGCAGAAAAAAAAAAAGGAACTTTTCTGGCTTATTTTAGGATTCTGCTAGGTACAGTTCTATTTTAGACTTAATGCAAAAATTTCTTTCAATCAACACTTTTGGCACTGAACAAAACCTCAGCCTTTGTTATATTTTTATGGGGCCTGTTGTTCTTTCAGAGGTATTTTAATGCATATTGTTGTTTCTGTTTTAGCGAGTGTTGCTCATTTTGTCAGAAGCAGATGGTGTTTACTGAATTTTGTTTGTTCCAAAAATAAACAACATCCAACTGTTCACTGTGGAGGTGTGAAAGAGGAAAGGCCTGATGCATAAACACAGCTTCTCACTCTTACTTCCCCTTGTTTTTCTTCTGGTGAAAGGAACTGCCAGTGTCTCCTTACAAGCCTCTAAAACTGAGGAGTTTGTGCTGTCACTCTACCAGAGAGGGCACACAGCTCCAACCAGCACTGCTGCCAGAGCAAAGCAGTAGCTAACAGCTCCGGGGATGCCAGCTCAGAGGGCTTTTAACAGCTTCTTTGCAGCCCACCAAAGGAGGAAAACACTTCTTACTAGCTGGTGTTAGCTGTCACTCTAAATGAGGATACATCAGGTTCCCTGTCTGGCCAGTAGAGAGAAGCAGGCTTTTTTTGGGTAGCACAAGTAAAATGTCTCTGCTGAATAAAGAGACAACCTGTAAAGACCCACTTACAACTTAGAGTTCCATGGGCAAAAGAGGTCTCCACTCTGCTGACCTCCCAGCGTGTGTACCTGGGCAGGAACAGCAGCGCAGAGGCTGCACAAAGTCCCAAGGGATGGGTGCTTCTGTGCATCTTCAGATTGTTCAGAAGAACACAGATCAAACTCTGTTTTTCAGGGCTGGGCTCTACCAGAAGGAGCGACATGTGTCAGTGGTGAGAGGATGGATAGATTCTGACTCTCATCTAGAAGCTTGGAACAGCACACGGGAGTCACAAGGAGACAGTTCTAGAGTCAGCATCATAAAAATTATCTGTAACAACCGGAGCAGGCACAGAAATTTGCCAGGATCCCAGACACCAGCTCCACACCTGAGGTTTACTCTGCAGGATCAGGCACAGAGATTCAGGAGTGAACCTCTTAAAGGGGCTTGGAGCTGCACTGTGCTATCCACACACACCTGAAAACACCAGCATCAAGCCCTCCTTTGGTATTTGCATCTCTGCTGTGGGCTGCACCTAATTAATTCTCCTCCTGGCCTGAATGAGTCAAGGCCAGTTGCTTTGCTTTGATTAGACAATTTTACCAAACTATCTGGCAGCACTTTGCTAGATAAAACTTCTAAATTACTCCTGAGGGCAGCTGCTTGCTGGCAGACAAGGCTGAGAAAGGATCTAGGAACACCGGCGATTAAACATTGTCAGACAGGAGAACCTGTGGCATCCTGGAATATCTTTTCTGAATAAAATATTAAAAAAGAGAACCACTGCAGGGTGCCCTATTATGTTTTTAAAACACTCCAAGTTTGCTTAGTGTTTATCCAAAAAAGCTAATTATACTTGCCACTTAACATAAATTGCTCGACAAATAAACACAGAAATAGGAGCTTAGTGACTGCTATGCTTTCTTTAAAATGCTGTCTTGAAGGCTCATTATGCTAAACACAAAAGAGAAGGGAATTTCTTGCAATGCACTTATTAAAGGCACATTTTCTACAGAAATGATTATAGCATGATTGCACAATAGCATATAATTTGCTTTGTTGGCATTTTCAGTGGGAATCTTGCCGACAGCAAGTGTGGATGGGAAAAGTGGCTGCAGGGCCAGCACTTGTGTTGTTAGGAGCTGTCAGCAGTGATTCACGAGGAGGATGCCCCAGCTCAGAAGAAGAGCACTGGCACAATGAGCATGGCTGACAATGGGGCAAGAAACCCCACAGCTTATTTGTGCACACACACCTGTCCTTGTGGTAATGGAAAAGTTCAAATTCCTGCTGGCACCTCAAAAGATTTACATGGCACTATTATGGTCACTAACAGCAGAACATCCTGTGGTAGATCCCCAGGTCCAAAAATGGGATCCAAACCAGGCATGTCTACGTAGTTGTGTTTTTGTCAAGGCAGCCAGAAAGGTGCAACATGGAGTTATGTGACGCTAACGCTCTCTTAATGCTCTCTTAATGCCACAAAAAAGAGTGTAAAGCAGACATGATGGGGGGGGTGGGGGAAAAAGTGGCTCAGATGATAATAGACATGACATAAAACCGGCAAGTACAAAACCAACCCATTTAAAACAGATCATGACTTTGCCTCACAGCCATGGTACCTCTGCACAGCAGGAGGAGGCCTGAAGTCAGTGATACCACAAGAATGATAAACCTGAGATTGACCCCTGAAATACCTATTGACTCTAAACAGCAGACAGCTGGATATGAGTTTGTCCCCAGTTAAGTTAAACATCTACAGGACACAGATGCAATTTTCCCTGCAAGGCACCAAAACAGCTCCAGAGTCGTCCAAGCCTTGGCACACACAGCAAGGAAACGGGGCTGCTGAGGTCAGGAAGTGCTCTGGGCAGGCTGTGTTTTTCATGCCTGGCCATGTCCAGGCTGCAGGTCACTGGGTAGATTGAAACACTCACAAAAGAAATTTGACTTTCACCTTTCTAGTCTCTTGAGAGACTTTTAGTTGCCACCAATTTCAGTCTGATGGAGGTTTTAACTTTGTCAAACTGTTCCTAGGAATTGCGTATTAGTTTGCACTGCTTTTGAAACTCAGTTGTCATCCTGAAAGGGCAGGAAGTGGGGATTAAAGTCCATTAGATGTTGTTTGAACAACTTTCTTTTCACTCTGTTGTGACTGCAGCTTGCCAGCACATTTCAGCCTCTTTCCAGGAACTGGCACTGCAAGATGAAGCATGACTGTCTGAAGACCTGGCATCTGTGCTGACTTTCATAGGTACCACACTGGAAAAACTGGAGAAGAAAACCCAGTGGCAGAGGAGAAAGAAACATCCCTGGCACCACCTTATACAAGAGGAACACAGAAGACCTGGGTTTCAAAGAAGCCCTCTGCTGCTTGTGGGATTCAGGAGCAAAGTACATTATTCAACTGGAAAATGTGACAACCTAATCATCCTGAAGGGTACTATTATTGTCTGCTTAATATGCTTTACAGTCCCAATGAACAGGAAAGGCTGGCTGACAAGTGTAGGATGATGTATCTAATGGCTCCATACTACCGTGATGGATCCATAAAAGGAATCTAATTTCACAGTTTGGGGAAAATACAGACCATACAGTCAGCTCTTTAAGGCCACAGATTTCAGCAACCTGAACAAATAATTCCAGTATAGGATATTCTGATCATTCAATATTTTGCTTTACTTGTTGCTGCCTAATTTAAATTTAGAACCTAATTCCAGAATCTGTGAAGACTTACTGATTAAAGAATGTAAATCATGTTTGCCAATCACAGAGTAAAATCAACAAAAAGTTTTTAGTTCTAAACAGATGAAACACTGCATTTGAAAATTCCTCGGGTCAGGATTATGCAGCAAAGCAGCTTAAATTGCACATGCAAAAATATTATAACTCTCATGCCTGTCACTGGTGCAGAATCTGAATTTCTTCTGGGCAATTGCACATGACAATCTAATTATTTTATAGACACAAATAGATTCAATTGTGTAAAAGGAAGGCTTTCTCAGGTTTTGAGTATATTATTTAGTTTTCAAAATAGACCCCCTGTCTCTTCTGCTAGCATGAAAGATATCACTTTACAGAGGACATAACCTTCAGAAGTGTATTTGGGATGATTAAGGGTTATTTGGTAATCACAATCATGTCTGAAGTATGGAACAGAATAGGAAATGGTGCAGGCAGGAGTTTGATTCAAGTGGTGCAGCTACCTCTTTCTCCTTTGATCTGGGGAATCAAATACAAGCTTAAAATTAAAGGTCACCATCTTTGAAGCGGGAGTTGCTTTGAGTCTTCTTGACTTATTAATTAATATGAATCATAGAAAATAGAGTATGCTGAGTTGGAAGGGACCCATCAGGATCATTGAGTCCAACTCCTGCCCCTACAGAGGACAATGAAAGACTTGTGCTTCTTCTTCCTCTCACTGCTCTGTACATTGGGGGTTTCTGCAATTCAGGTTGACAAGCCTACCAAAGTCCACACAAGTCTCATAAAGGCCTTCTGCAGAGCTCAGAGGTCCTACCTGCAACAAAAAAACATCTTTCTCTTCATGTGGGTCTTAACTGGTTCTTTCACCACTAGGTAACAAAAGGTAAATTCATACATAAAGGTACAGAATTGTTTCAAATCAGGAAAAAAAATTGTTAGAGACTAGGGGTGCATATCTTTTGGCCCTTCCCTGGTTAACAGTTATGAAAATCAAGATGTTAATAGTTCAAAGTGCTGAGTGTTCATACTTATCTTGTCAAGTAAAGAAGTTGCCTGCCTCACATTCCCAGCATTGTGTCTACTGTCATTTCAGTTGTCTTCTCAGAAATTTTGTACAATTATCTTGATATGTGTTATTGGAATAATGAATGTGCATGTCCTATTCATAAAAGTCTAGAAGATTAATCTTAAAAGTTAAACTGGCTACTAGAAAAAAAAAAACAGACAAATATGCCTAGAGTTCAGTTCTCATTAAAAGTTATGTTTATCCAATTAATTTCATTTAGCACTTCAGCTTGGTGACTATTGTTGGGTGGGGATGAAGGATCTCTGAAACCCTCTGAGCACTGTATGTGCAAAGAGTCAGTCCAATGTAGTTGTTCTTCTTGGAAAACCAAAGATTTTCTTCAGGAGGAATTAAAAAACTAAGCCAAACAATGAAGGCTGTTGGTTGGCTTGCTAGGAGTTCAAAGCAAATGCATCAATACAAGGTCCAAGATGGTATTTTCCCTTCTAAATACAGCCAAGTGCAATGGTTGTAACAGTGTGGGAATCATGGGCTTTGCTGAATGATTTCAAGAAATTAAGCACAGAATGCCATTGGACATCTAATCCTTCTAATCCAAAATTTATGCAATTATTTATTTCAGTGGGTGATTCCTGTGAATGTGAGCAGGATTTGGCTCTGGTTATGGATAAGTGAAGAGGACACCAAAGCATAAAATGGCAGCTTAGAATGACAGAGGAGCTTCTAACCCTGGGGAGCCTATTTAAGCCAGCCAGCATGGTTCAGACAAAGCACTAAGGGGGGACACGGTCCCTTTCTGAAAAGAAAGAAAGGAAATTGCCCCTAAAAGAAAAATCCATAATCAGGATGATCATCAATAGAGGAGATTCCCAGTTGGTGAGGTACCTTCTTTCGACTGAGAAAATTCCCCACGTTTGTTGATTCTGATCCAGCTGGCCTGACTTGGATTTGTAACCACCAGATGCATTGCAAGCAACTAGGGTTATTCTAAAGAAAATCAAATAAAGGCCTTTTTTTAGATCAATAAGTAGCATTCTTGCAGATGGGTGCAGAAGACAATCAGTCACAAAATGGATAAAATTGCTGCCCCCTTCCAAAATATTTAAGATGCCTGCATCAAGCTGCCTTTGGTTTGTATACATATCAGATTATAAAAGATCTGCCTCTTTATAATTTTTCTTAAAAAGGATGGCAGCCTTAGCTCAATAGAGTTAGTGAGACAATCCTTTAAGCTGTGTCAAAATGCCAGTTATCCTAAGATGCCACCCAGATTTGAATAATTTAGAAAGAGACAAAACCACAGAAAGAAGGAATCATCCTTTGACTACTTCTGCTATTGACACGGCTGCCTCCCTCTCCTTTTTAACCAAAGCATCTTCGTCTCTCTATCAGCCATGACAAGTGCCAATCAAACCTTCTGTTTCTAAGGTTCTGGGGGGAAAGCAAAACATGAAACATTTTCTAACAATCAGTGACCAAAAGTCCACTATCAGTGTGTGGTCTGGGAGAAGCCAGCCTTTTCCTTTTTCACTTCTAATCTCTGACCCACTATTTACCTCTTCTTTTTTTATATACTTTAATCTCTTTGTTGTGCCAAACGATCCTAAACAAATTGTAGGTCAGCATGGATTAGGCTGCTTTGTTACCAATGATTAGTACATTTACTTTTGCTTTAACATCTTCAGCAACAGCTGAATGTCAAAAAGATCCAACAAGAGTTTGTTTAATCACAACAAAAACTATACCCACATAGTCTTACAACTGCATTGTCAGTCTCAGCATAAAAAACTGGGATACAATAGGAGACAGTGACCATGGACCTGCATTGTTAGCATGTGTTTTCAGAGGTACTATTCCGGTAATTCAGTATTACTGCAACCAGATTCACAGTAACCTTCATCAGATCAGGATAAAAATTAAGCTTCAGATATTTGCCTAAGAGTCTGAATTCTTCTCCCATTTGCACAGTAGTTGCACTGGATTCAGAAACAGTTTATGGAGTTTGGAGTTGTAGAAATGTGTTCAGTAAAAAAGTTATATAAAGTTGCTCAATGATCATGCAAATATGTGGATCACAATTAAAGAAGGGAATTATCAAACACTGGGCTAATTTCAAAAGGATGTACAAGGATCAGATCTCCTAAAGCAACCAGATTCAGATGAGCTTTCTTAAACCAGCGTTGCATCTGCCCAGCCTGTGTACAGTAGAGTGTACATTGCTGTGATTTACATGTAGTAGGCCATAAAAAAATAAAAATGGGCAGAAGAGGAGAGGAATTTTGTTTGAAGTCCCTTGATGCTGAAATTGCACCTACATTAGTAACCACCTTATACATTAGCAACGCGAGGGTCAGGAAGTCTTTGTATGATGCCCAGAAAAAATAAGATCATCTTTTTACCCTGTTACCCTACCTTATCTTTCCACATCAAATTCAAGGTTTTTGTCATCAATTTCGAAGTGGCATTACCAATCTTGGCAATGTTTTTCTTTTAACTGGCATTGTTTCTCATCTTCCAAGCACCACCAGAAATACCCGACCTACCTCCTCTTTGTTCATGTTGCTGACAACTACTACCATTCTCTTCTCACATTTATTTGATGTAGGAAGTGACAGTCCCAATCTGAATTATCAAATCACTACCTTCCTTTGCACTAAAATGCTCCTGCCTTCTATCACCATGCAAAAATCCTTCTCATTCAATTTTCTGTGGGAAATTTCCCAGAAAAATAATGCTAGTGCAAGAAGTTGGTGGAAGCATCTGATATAACTGACAGCTTAGTAAGGTTTCCAGGTGCTTTTAATTTCAGAACTTTAGTTGTTTTAGAGTTTTTGCCAATGGTGGTAATGTGGTGATATGAAGGTTCATAGGTCAGCAGTTATCCCTGGGTTTTTTTTTCTGACAGAAAAATAAAACACATGCCCAGGGAACTTTTAGAAATGTTTGAGTGATTTAGAAATTGCAAAAATACACACAAATATACAGAGCCATATCCAGTATCTTGTAAGAGTCATCCAAAATTGCCCATTATAGCATTTATGAAGTTTACTATCAGTATAAATATATCATTATACATAAGGCCAGAGAAAGAATGAACACAAATATGTGTAATACTGAAGAAAAGAAAAACACAGTCATTGGATTATAAAACATCCACAAGCTTTAAGGTTCCCAAATCAAGCAATCAAACCTTCAAAAGCAAGTGCTACTTGAGAGCAGCCTCCATTCAGCAACCATGAGATGTGTAATAAAGACAAACTGAGAGATCAGATTAATAAAACCCAACAGCAAGCATGAGCAGAGATCAGATAAGAAAAGGCACTAGAACCCAGAGGTAAGACTAGAACCCAAGGGTGAACCAGGAGTTTATCAAGGGAATCAGAACTGTTTGTTGTTAGATGTACAAGCTGGCGCACTTCAACAAGAATGTGAACACAATCTACAAAAGTTAAGAAGGCCTTAAGGAAACAATCCTTAGCTTACCTGTATCATCCTGAGTCTTAGACAATTGTGCAGTAAAGTGACTGTCAGTTCTCCGGTCTCATTAAAACCTGTCCAAAAATGTTGCAACAAATGAGACTGAGCAAGGACCAATATATTTTTATCATTTTCTGAATATTAACAAATTTATCAGTAAAATTACCCAAGCCCTTATTTTAGCATATTGGTCTTTACTTTTCATATTATTCCAATCAAAGATATGTGAAGAAATACTTGACAATAACAGCATTAGAAGATTTTGTGTTTTCCTTTAAAACCATGTTTAACATTTAAAAGATCTCCTAAGAGTCCTATTATATATATATATATATATGTATGTATGTATGTATATGAGAAAGGAAAATTAAACCACATTTAAAATCCCTGTAATCTGGATGCTTTGTCAGTTTTTGTACATTACAAGAGTTTCTCTAATGAAGTGATGGACACAGTGCAATTTTAGCTCAGACTAAGGCCCCAAAACTTTTGTCACCCTCTGCCCAGAGAGTCATGGGGTGGCAGATCCGAGAGCAAGGACCAAGTGCATGTTGCCTGAGTGGCTCCAGGGCCACTTCTCTCACCAGCCACTGCAAGAGCTGTGCAAGCCATTTGAAGGTAGCTTGCCAGTAGTTGCAATAAGGACCGCTTCCTTACCACAGTGGAAAGGTAATTTTAGAAGCTACTCCTCCAGATTGCCATCACCTGCCATAAATTTGTATGTGACTCACTGTTGCTTTTTTCCCAGTGATGGGAGCCAATCTGCCTCTCCCTCCTGCAAAGCCCTCAAAGGTGAGATACGGAACACAACAGTCTGGATGTGAGGGCATAGTTGGGTAGACAAACCACAAATTACATCATAAATTTGGGTTCAGACCTGAAACAAGTGCACAAGGATGCCCCTCACTCTGAAACACCTCCTTGCAGGCTGCATCATTTCAGTCACCTCACTTCCATTACTTCTCTTCCCCCAGTCCGGTCAGCCTTTGCAGAGTATTTTCTCCTGCTGCTGCGAGAGGAAATGAAAATACTACATTTAGGGCTCTTGGCTCCTACACAAAATCCTTTAGACTCTAATAAAATTGAGACTGAGAGAAAGGGTCTTTACCTGCCCACAGTAAAAGATATTGAGGATAAGTAACTATGATTATTTGATTACTCTGAAAAGTCTAAAGAAATATTAAAAAACACATTGATAAAGAGCAGCAAGTACCATCATTTGCAAAACAAGCTATACCTTCAAGTCACTTTATGCAGGTAAAAATGCAGGGAGCTGAAAGTGCTGTACTTTTGAATGTGAGAACTCACAAGGGATCTCAGAGGAAAAAATTATAATCTGTATCTTTTTCTGCTGCTGGGGCATTTTAAAAGAGTTCATGTTCAGGTTGCAGTTTACTGTTTGGTCTTCAGACAGGCAAAGCTCCCCAAAGAATCACAAAGAAGGTATAAAGACATTATCTGTAAAGACTGAGATAACCCAAGTGACCTGTTTGCTGGAAGTGCATGTACACCCCCTTGCTCCAAGGCAAACCAGAAGAAAAAGAGCTAATTTAATAATTTTAGGCGAGGCTTTAAGCCTGTTTTGAGGCTAAGACCTTTGAGATGTCTGAAGACCATCATCTCATCTATATGAGCTCTCTGAGCGTGTCCTATGCAAGAAATAGGGAGGACTTTAAAAGTTCTTAAAGCAAGTGTCTACATAATTAACACTGCTTTAGCTGCAAAACATTTACAGATCAGACTTTCTTGAGTCACCGTCTATGGTAATTAACTTTTCGAGACTATTTTCTGCCAACTACAGCTCATAAACTATTGTGGTTAGATTGACCTAATTATAGAATGCGTACAGACCTTTCATAAATTAAATACCACTGATGTCTTCTCCCTAATTGTTGTGTAACTCTAGCCTCATATGTCCAGGAGTAGCTGTGCTAAAACACAGTAAATCAGTTTAGCTATTCCATTCACACATTGACAGACTCTGTGACAAACAGGATCACATTTCCTACCTAGACAGCCCGTGCTAAGCAGTCAGTTTTAGAAAGAGTAATTTGAACAGGATCACATACAGAAATATACGATACCATACAGAGGAAACTGTCATGCTGTTATTTCTGCCCCCATCTCCACAACAATATATTATTCTGCTACATAACTAAATGTTCTTTTTGTGATCTAATTCACTGTAAAACCTCAAGAAACAAAAGGAAAACATTAGGCAGCTAACAAAGATAATTTGAGGACTTTAAAATGTAGTTCAGTGTAATGGCATGAAAAAAAGTTAAATGCTGGGCAACTCTGTGAGAGAGGGTGAAGACTGAAGACTGCTTCTGATGACAGCACTGATTATATGGTTAATAAATTTCACTTTCAATTACATTCTAGAGATGTGAGCTACAGACACAGGGCTGCCACTTTGCTTCCTTTCCTGTATTGCCTGTCAGAGCAGCATCAGTCTAGTTCACTCTAGAGCCTGGGGCTGGCTGTGGACTGAAGCAAAGCTGGGTGGCAGTGGGTGAGCTCAGCCCTGCTGCAGGCAGGTGGACAACAACACAGCTCTGTGTGTTTCAGCGTAGCAGGAAATACCAGGGATAGGAAATGCACATACAAGATATTCACTTTACTAAAGCATTAATGTTCAAGAGCAGCTGAAGAAATGCAAAATTATTTGACTGGTGGGGCTCTACAAAATTTTCGGTGTCTGACAGGTAGGAACTGCGTCACCACTTAAAAAGAAACTCTAAGACTCCACATGAGTGGAAGGTTTGATGGGGGCTCATGAGAAGGTGATCCCCACCAAGCTCTAACTGAGAACCCCACGAACCCTGCACAGAGCCATCCTGCAACAGAACTGTCCATGATTCCCTTATTCTCTCACACTGTAAATTACTCCTGATCCCAAACCTGCTCTATCTGTGGGTACTCCTGCATCATAACAAAGAGACCAAGCCTTCAAACAGTGCTTTTTTGGCTATATACGTCCTTAATAGTGAATTCAGGGCACATGATTATTTGCCCATCATGTCACAGCTGCTTACCTTCTTATGTCTGATTCTTCAAAATCTAAACATCTAATTTTACACATTCAAATATCTTCTCAAAGAGGAAAAATTCCATACTTACATTAACTATTTAACATTAAAATGGACTTTGAATTTATAATAACTCAATATTATGTGGAATAGTACAGTACTTGCTGAAGGGAGTATACCCAGTGTTAAAATACTTTGAAGAGCTCAGAGACTTACAGGACGGCATGAAAATTTTTTTTTGTTTCGTAGAAAAAAAAATGCAGTTCAGGAAACCAGCTGTTTGTGTCTTTTTCCATATAATTGCAAAATTCATCTCTTCTTCAGTATGCAGTTAGTATGTATGTAATTAACCTGATTCTGCTTACCCAGTAAATGGGATGGTCAGCAGCAACCTTTGAACAAAGTAGATTCTGATATTTTTATTCCCAACAAGTCATTTCAATGCATTTTGGGAGTAGTGAAAGCATATTTGAGGGTACTTGGTGATTTTATTCCAGAAGACTGCAAATAAAAACATAATGAGAAGTAATTTTCCTTTAGAAGCACACTAAATCTTGTAATTATCTCCTAGTACTGAAGAATACTCAAGGCTGTGTTAGACAGTCCCAGCCTAATGTAGAAACCAAGACCTTTTACACTGATTTCACTACTATAAATCAGACACAACATGCCCATAATCACACCTTAGTGGTTGCATAAGGCTGTGCTATGGAGACACCGCACTACACATAAGGGCACTCAAAGTGAAGATTCAGTTGCACTAGCTGTGGACTGGCACGTGAGTGCCTACACTGGGAATGATCCATGAGCCAGCAGTGTGCACATGCTGAAACACTCAGCACAAGGAGGGCCAGGCTGCAAGGGCGCTTCAGGACTCTGTTCCACGAGTGCCCAGCTCAGCGGATGGTCATCAGGCAGATCAGGTATGTTCAAAGGCAGAAAGGAAGGAGGATGGCTTCAAAACTGCAGCTGGCTTATGCCTACACAGTGCCAGGGAGTGCCAGAAGAGACTGCATCAGCACACCTGGGGGATCAGCCTTGTGCTCACAGCCACGTATGAGCAGGAGAGAAAAGACTGCAATGTTTCCTCTTCACTTCTTCCCACAAATCCTAAGCAAAATGATGAATCACACATGTTCTGCTGCAATGTCTGTGCCTCACAGGTGTGTTAGGTATCAGACTGCTTCAGTGAGAACAGAAGCGCTAACCCTAATACAGTGTTAATATAAATCCTGTGGGAGCTCTGATTTTGGAAACCAAGCTAGCTGTAACTACATTTTGTTACCATGAGTAGGAAACAGATAGACTCAATATTGAGCCTTGTTTTATAGCCACAATACACACAATTTGATGTGACATCTTTTTCCCCCCTCTCTCTCTTTATAGGTCATAAAACACTTCAATAATGGAGAAGTAGAAAAGTATTTCTAAGTACTTACTAAAACCAGCCCTTATTTGCAGAGACCCACCAGAGCCCCAGTTCACAGTCACACTGCCCCAGGGGCAGTCATTCCCTTCAGTGACAAACATATGCCAAAGCACAGTTATCAGTAGTTATTTGCTTTGCACAATGTGTGAGGTCTCCAGGCATGGATGAGACCTCAATGTAATGGGACATACACACCTGTGGAGAAAATAACCTGGAGTTTGCCCTGCTCATGTTAAACTCCCTTCATTCTCAGGTAGGATGTACAGCACACAACACTGGAAATTCAGGGAATCTCATTTTCTACCCTTGCTTAATTTATTTGGGTTTGGTGCTGGTTGCTTTTCTTGATTTTGATGTGGAAGTTTTCAAAACAATCGGTTTACAGGAAGACAGATGCATTACTAATTAAATTATATCTTTAAAATAGCTTGCAATTATTAAATTAGCTAGAATAAAGCTTTTTATCAGCTTTTTCTATTCCTAAGTAAAAGCACTTAACAGTTGCTGGCCTAATTTAAAATTACTGAAAGAATAAGCTGCAGTTAGAAATATATTTTATTAGTTTCACCTGTATTTTTACCTGGACTACTGTGGGCAGAATGGTCAAGTAGATAACCTATAAACTATTCAAATATAATCACAAATGCTTTCACCACATATTTTCAGGTTTCAAAATTGTTCATATGTTGATATTACAGTTGAATATCTGGTTTTTGATTTGCATGGTTACTTCAGATAATAGTGAAACAAAGACAATCTAGACTTTAATTGTATGTCCATTGTTATGACTCATTTAATTTGTATATCACTTGCCAAAAGGCACAAATGGCCAGATAAAAGACTACTGAAGACAAAGGAAAAACTGCTATTGTGCATCACTTTTGGATGAGACCAAACCTGCATATTGCACATTCCTCCTGAAATTCCATCAGCGAGAAACAGAAAAAGTATCACTACACTGTTCTTAACCAAATAAAACAGCCAAAGTTTGCAACTTTTATATCACAACATGCAGTGGAACCACTTTTTAAGGGACTGCTTCAGCTTTAAAAACGGATTCGTAAGCCTGCTCAGGATAGGAAGGCAGCACCCTCTCAGATATCAGGAAAAGGATGTTCAGGAAAAGGAGCAAGTAGCAATTTTCAGAGTCTTGATGAAACATGTTGCTCTCATGTCACTGACCCTCACCTGATATGGACATGACAGACTAATCCACAAATCTTCCTGTTTAATGATAACAGGTCACTTGGCATGTTCCATGGAGTGCTGCTGATTGAGATGTGCTGCTCCTATTTATGGTTTAACCTAGTTTCTTCCTGTTCCAGACACCCAGTGCCTTCCAGGCTGATGGGGCCAGTTAACACTACCTGAAATGTCTCACAGGGCTACATTTGGACCTTTGTGTGGAAGATAGCACAGCCCTAAATCCGAGTATTTTCCTTTTCCAGTGGGTAAAGGTTGTCAGTCCTTTGACATCTGCCCAGACACACAGATGTCTCCAGCCCTTGGGTTGATGCTGCTCATACCCCTGGGAGAGAAGCTTTGCTGGGATCTCAGGAGGGGACCACACCATTTTTCCTCTTTCCCTTGCAAGCATAAAGTCCTTTATAAGAACATCTTGGCTTTGCCCAATACTTAGAATCATAGAACATCCTGAGTTGAAGGGACCCATAAAGATCTTTGCGTCCCACTCCAGGCCATGCAAAGGACACTCATGAAACAGACCTTTAGCAGGCATTTTCCAATTGAACGCTCTATGGTTGGCTTCATTCATACGACAGAACCAAAATAAATATGTAAGTTTGACAAAAATCTCCTACTACAAATTAACAAACCACTTTATGCACTCCTGATGAAAGACGGATTTTCTGTACACGCTGAAATGAGAGGTTGCTGGGATACTGAGGAACTAATCCCCTCAAATTGTCTGATTTTTGATAAAACACTGATAAAGTAAATATTGATCAAAATTATAGGTCCAGCCAATAATGCAGCTGAAGTAACAGAACATCTTCTCCTGGAGAAGATCAGTAGGATAGGGATAAAGTAATTCTTATGCATATTTTTAAAAATTTATTATGGATCTTTAACATTTTTAAATATTATGAAGAAATACAGCACAAGGCTTTTGTCCTCCTTAGGCCTTAATTCTGGAGAGCTAAATGCTGTCTAAAAACAATGCAAAATATAGCAATGAATTCTCTGCATTCTCCCACTTTCTCTCAAAATCTGTAATATTTTTCTGAACTTTCATTTTGATCTGGAATTACTTAAGGAACGACACTTAACTTAAGCGCATTTACCACTTGTGTGAGTGGACACATCTGTGGTTCTGGCCACTTGACACAGCTGCTGCTTTGAAGCTCTGGCCACTGCTCACCAGTGCAATGAAAGCTGAAGATCTGCAGGCTAAAACAGATTGGCAGGAGTTAAGTCTTTAGGAAGTTTTGAAGACCTTGCAGCTCTTTTCCTTTTGGACTACAGGAAATTTTTCTCACCATCTGTGTTAGTGTGGTCCAGCTCATAGCACAGAGGAAAAGACTGGATGCTGTTACAATGGGAAGTTTTTACAGTGGCAGTGGGCCATAACTTCCTAATGGTAGTTTGGCTCCCTGGTACTCATTCTCTGGGTTTGCCTACTCTCCTCTGGAAAATGATGTTCAGATTGCTTCCTCTCCTCTGGCCATGAGGTTTCACCTTACTTCCCACACATTGCTGAAGCACAGATTGGGCTGGCACTGACTTAAACCAGGGTGAGCTTGCCTCACAGAAACTCAAGTGTAAAAAGCTGCACTTTATGCTTAAAAATAGTATCCCAAAAGAAAGACCCTGCCCGACTCATCTTATGGGATCTTTTCTTTCTCCTCAGATAAATAAAAACTTCCCACCCTAAAACTGCCCAAATAATTGAAAGTTACTTTTTCCACGTTCGGATAAATTTGGGGGGGGAAATACCAACAAAATAATTTTTCAAGTGCTGATTGTTAGGTTCTATTTCAGTCTTTCAGACCCAGTGCATTGCACAGTTTGCATCTGTTTATAGTCTATGCAGGCCCACAGGTCATGTGCAACTTCACTGAAAAACAAGAGTGCTCCAAGGGGTCCAAGACTGTCTCCATCATCATCATCACACCCTTCGCAGAGGCTCTGACTTTTGTGACAATTATGTGTAGGAGCCAAACACAACACAAATATCTGCAGTGACAGCAGGCAGAGAACACTGTTGCTTGCAGTCAGAAACACAGGTGTCAGGATAATTGCTGGAAGACCTGAGCCTATAAACCCTCCATGAACTGTTTTGATCCCATCTCGTCCCATCTTTTTGGTGTTAGCAATCCTGTTGCATGTAACACACTCTCTTATTTTGTTCTTCTTTTTAATTATGGCAGTAAAGGTTTACCCCTGAATTAAAGGTTTACCCCTAAATTAAAAAGAAAGCTTCCCACTGTCGTGAAAAAGAACCCCTCCACATTTTGTATTTTTAATACGGTTAATTTGCAGGGTCCTTTAAGAGCAGCTGCCAGTTTCATGTGTCAAACGACTGCCACACAAAAGAGAATGTGGCAGCGAGCTGTGGACTTTGCTGACACAGCACACTGTGTCAATTGAAAACAAGAAATAGAAGGAGCAGTTCGAGAAACCTGACACTAGCTGTTACCTTTAGAAATAAAAACTTAACAAAATGAAGGCGAGCATATGTATCACCTTTTTTTTTTTCATGAAATCTTTTTAGATGCTGTTGGAGATACAGGTGAGCAGCAAGTCCTTCTGAGGAAACATCTGTTACAAAGGAGAAGAGAGGGAGATGGAGAAGGTGCCATTTTTCTATCACTATAGTAAACACCTAATGCACCGTAAACAGAGCAAGTCATGCGGTAAAACATGAAGAAGCTCTTTTTTAATCATCTAAATAGAAATTTAATATCTTTGCATTTGCTAAGTAAGGCAACTTGCCCAAGCAACCAGATACACAAAGCCTTGTGCATTTATTCTGCCTTTGTGGCTACTGAACAAAGCTTCTAAGTCACAAGCATTAAGGTTGGTATTTACTAAGCAGTTGCACACGAGGACTCATCAGGAATATTTGGGTTTCCAAACACATAAGCAATATTGAGAAATCAAATAGCCATATATACAGTATGGCACACACAAAAAAAAAGTCCATGTGCATTCCCAGTATTTTTTTCTCCTTGATTCTGAGGTCCAACAGCCAGAATCAACTCCCCAGACCAGCCCCAGCTGTGGAGAGCTGAGCAAGAGCAGCACAGTCCTAGGTCACGATGTGAGGAGCAGAGAACTCCGATTTGTGGGGGGATGATGTGCTACGGGAAGCCTTTGTTACCAAACCTGCCCACAGTTACTGAGCTGCACCAGTGCTATGGCAAGAACTGGAGAACATTCAAAAACCCCAACCACTACAACCCAGGATGCGTTTGAAATCTGGTGGTTCAGTCTAAGTATTAAATTAGTGTTGTCTGCCAGCTTCCAGGAGTCCACAGTACTTGGCCCTGGCTCTTTTTAAAGCATGGTTTCAGAAGTTAAGAGCACTGTTACTGTGATCAGCATACTTTGATTTTCTCCTCCTTTTCTGCTTTCTTGGGGGGAAGAATGGCCTCTGTCAAATATCAAGGTCACATAAATGTAGCAAAGTTCTAGCCTGAAAGAATGAAACCAAATTTTCTAGACATGACAGAGTAGCAATAAAAAGGCTTGGATTCACCATACCAGCAGACCTCTCATGCTGCAACAGTAAGACGACCCTCCTCCAGCTTTTTAGCACTGCTGATTGCACCACTGCAGGCACTACAACAGGAAAAGGTCTTCCAAGAAGCCTTCCAAATATACAGGAACCCTCTCACAGCTCCAGGAATAAAGGCAGAACCAGATCTGCAGATCTTCAGGAGGCAGATATTTCTAATGCTCAGCACTCTATGACAAATTAGAAACCCATTTATATGACAGCTATAGAATTAGCTCTGCAGAGAACTAGAAAACCTTCCTTTTGGGCAGAAAATAAAACAGGACCTCAGCTGCAGACCAGGCTATGACAAAAAAAAAAAAAAAAAAAGGGAAATTCCTAATCAGAATGTCAATATGAAGAATTCATTCAGAGACAGCCTCCAGATCAAATGGCTCTTGTAGATGGCATTTCAGTAGGCAAATGTGACATTCTGTGCTAAAATCCTTCCCAACATGCATTTTAAATTAACAGCTTTGCTTAAAGTACTTTGTTGTCATCACTGTAGTCCTCTGTTGCCACATTCAAAAATTTAGTCTGACTGCAACAGCTTGAGAAGAAAGACGGAGATGGGCCATTTCCCAACACCAGAACATTTTTGCCAGGCACAGAGATTCCTAAATTCAAGTGTCTGCTCTGAGATGGATACCTGGAAGAAGCATTTTGTCTTTTAATGATTTGAGCAGCTCTGCATGGTACATCTTCACTGTACAATGTACTTCTATAGGGTACCTCTTCACCTCCACCACTTGGATAAAATACATATCCTCATATTCTTGCCACTTTTCTTTAATTGCTCCATTTTCACTGAGTGTTTCTACCCCCTCTTTGTTTTTCTCATTAAATTGAGAGCTCTCAAGAAAGAATTACCTTTAATAACAGATCCTAACAGAGTGGATTGTTGATATGGATTCCTAACAATCATAGATAATAAAGTATTCCTTAATGGAACATAACCCGGCTTTATAAATCACGATGCTGCCATATGCAGCTGCCTTGCTCTAATATTTTAAACACTCTGGGCCAAATACAAGGAGCTAACTGGTGCCTGTGTGTGTCTTTGATAATTGCCCATACAAACAATGCAGAAGGAAAGGCTACATTTAACTATTTTACAGATGGGAAGTGAGACTCAGAGAAGCCAGAAGGCAGTCCCAGGGGATTAGTGGCACTGCAGAGTACTGGTTTCCACACCTCAGGTTAATTAATGCTTTAAGCCAAAGACCCCCTTTCCATGCCAGCAGGAATATGACATCCTGCATTCTAGCAGTTATATATTTTGTTTCCAGTGAGGCTTGCAAAATGCAAATTTCTGGTGAAACACATGACCTTTCCTTTCATATTTGTGAATAAGATTTTATTGATCCTTTTTATGAATAATTCCTGCCATTCTCTTCACATTCTAACTCATAGATACATCTCTCCCTTGATATCTTATTTCTGCTTTAAAGCCATAATCTATTCTTCAAAAAGTTTATGTACATACACAGGCCCACATTTCTATATGTGGGTGCAAATACATATATAAATATACACACTCATGTATATATGTGACAGATGTATGTATCATATGGAGCAAATGCAAATGAACATATAGTTTTGATTCTTCTCCCACTTTGTTTGCCAATAGGGAATTACTGAGACATAGCAGTTTCATGACTTGAAAGATGAGATCATGATACTGCTATTTCTGCACTTACAAGGAGAGTGCAGGTGTTTTGAAGCATTTATGAAATTGCATGATTGACTCATATAGAAATCTATTGACAATAAGTTGAACCTTTGCAACTAGGCTGTAAAAGATTTGATTATAGTAACAATAGTCACCATCATGAATGTCATAAATCTTAAGAGAAAGGACACATATGCCACATATAATGCATGAAAAAGTTGTCCTTTCATCATGGATAACTTACCATTGTGTAGATGCTCTGCTGATCAGCTACTGCATTATTTGAATAAGTATCTGATGTCTTGTTTTCTTTCAAGGAGGCAGGTGCAGGATGAAGCAGGAAAGCCTGCCAAGATAGATGATAAATTGCCACTTGGTGCTGGGGACCAGTGCTTAACATTAATGCAATGCTGCCAGAAATTAAGCAGTAGAGTAATAAGAAACTAGGAAGAAAATAACTTCTCATCCCCATTAAACAGATCAGCTCCATTTTCTTTCTTGATTATAATTTTTAGTGCGTTTAAAAAACACATTGCCATTGTCTCATTACAAACAAAACATAATAGAATTGGAAAACATGCTGTGACTGACAAGCCATAGAACTATATAATAATGATACCAGTTGCTTTTCTTCTGGAGGAGTAATCTTGAAGCTAAAAAGTTTGAATAAAATTATAAAGAAACATAATTGTAAAGAATTATGATCTAGATTTTGAAACCCCTGCCCACTTAGGCAAGTGTTACTCCCTGACTGAACTGGCTCATTCAGTTAGTGGATCACACTGTAGTCAGGAGTGACAGAGAGTCCAGAATGTCCCAAGTTTCCTTGTCTACTGTCTATCCCTTATTGCACTGAATTTGGACTACTATGAGATAAATTTAAAAATAATTTTATATGATTAGTTATGTGAGAAACAAAGAGAAGCCTTCTAGCAAAATTTAAATTGGTTACCTACAGGTGAGTAAAATATTGCACAAAATTCAGATTGAGTGAGCAGCTTGTCATTTATGGTGACCAAAACTAAAGAGAGTGTTCAACGAAAAATGTGTTCTTAGACACATTAGACTTTCCACTTTCTTAAGCCAGCAAATAAAAGCAAAAAGAAATACGTGTTTTATTTCTCCTTTGTATGTACAATAGAGTATGTGGGGAAAATACAAGTTTATAAACACTCTATGTCCTAAAAACTATGACTTCTGAGGCAGCTAAGGGCAAGTTACAGTCAAAAAGAGGCAGTAATGTTCTTCTGGCATTTTCCTTCCCAGGAACAAAACTCTGGTAGGAGCAAGGGTGATCCTTGCAGGTTGAAGCAACCCTCTCTTTTGGTGTGTTCTAGGTAGCCAGGTCATAGATATTCTGAAAGATAACTGGAAGACTTGGCCTTGGAAAGATGCCTGGTTTATTTGGTCTGGGCAGTGGTGCAGGACCAGGCACACACATATAACCAGAGACCCTTTTCAGATAGTAAAATAGGATTAAACACACTGTAAACATGCTATGCTGCATTGTCCCATTGATTTGGGAACAAAATTAGTCCTGCTCATATAGAGCCAGTTCAAGAGTTAACCCTGTTCAAACCAAGTGTTCCAAAAATAATCTGTGCATTACCAGCTACAGAAAATACAGGTCTTGGATTCTCTTCCTCCCTTGCATATAATCAAAAAATAAAAATAGATATCACTTTGGGACATCCAACCCCAACCTTATCCAAGTCATAAGTACTAGAGAAACCCATACCAGCATTTTACTGAAATGCTGACACATAAAAATCAACTAAGGTTTTTTTTCAACATCAGAAAAATTAAAACTAAATTAAACAACAGATGATCAATGTCATTCCTCTTCCTGCACCTCAATAACTTACAGCAATCTCTATATTTTGAAATTGGGCCATAAGTCAAATATTTCATCATCAAGAATCTTTATCTTGATAGAGGAAACCCACCTTAAAGCTATCAAGGTGAAAACTATTTAAGAAACATTTTTTTAAAGCTTGCACAAGATCTATATTCTCATCTGTATTACGTCCAGAAAAGTGCATCATGTTCAGAATGGAAGCTAAAAAGCTGTGTGCTATTTAATCTCATCTGCATTTCCTCCAGGAATATGCATCATTCCAGCAAAGCAATGCTGGGACATAGAAAGATAGCTTACCAATTAGGTTTTCATTTATCAAGTTGTACATCCCTATGAAATAATTCATTAGCAAGTGTAGATTATGTCCCAGTTTTACTTACTACACATGCAGTGTGTCTGCGTCTCAGTTTATTTTACCAAAGTAAATTTCCACTTTGCAGATGTGACTATGTTATGATTAGTTCAGTTTCTCCCACAGTGTACATAATAGGAAATCAAAGACAGCAAAAACTCTCAAATTACATCTCAAGACAATATGATACAATTTAGAGAAGGGAGAGAGTAAGGCTGTCAAAAATCTGAGGAAAACTGTGTGTGTGCCCAAAATTAATGTCATTAACTGATCCTGGGAGCTGTGATGGGACCATGAAAGAGCTCACTCATCACCACAGGAGAAGC
Source organism: Rhabdornis inornatus (assembly GCA_013397075.1). Taxonomy (NCBI): domain Eukaryota; kingdom Metazoa; phylum Chordata; class Aves; order Passeriformes; family Rhabdornithidae; genus Rhabdornis; species Rhabdornis inornatus. Next base: position 1,863,769 of record VWZS01000638.1, read on the forward strand.
ACAAGTCCTAAGATAACCAAATTCCTTTCTCATTTACACTCAAACACCTTCATGATGATGCCATGACTGTACACACAACCAAGGAAAGCACAGGTTCTTGAGAACACCACCTGTGGGTCAGCATTTCAGTGCTTCTGGAGGAAGGAGCTCCCAGGCTCAGAACTTCCAATTTATGAGCCTTGCCAATAAGCTCATGATATCTACAATGAATACAAACATGTATTCCTAAATAGCATTAATGATTTTGCATTCTCAGTCACTGAGGTGTTACCCTTGACCAGAGGGAGTGTATAAGGGAAGAGCAGGGTGCCCTCCCTGGGACTGGTTTTATAAGAGCTTCACTAAAAGGAAGATAAATCTGAGCTCAGTGAAAACATTCTTGGTCTCTGTAGATTGGTACAGTTCACACACAACTTCCTTTCCAGATAGTTGGATTCAACATATTTACAGGCAAATGTTTTAATTGCTGTCCAGTTGAAGATTAGATTTACTTCAAAGTAGTGTCCCAGTGATGTGGCTTCCTACCATTTATGTTCAACAGTAGATTGCAGGTAGTAGGTTCAATAATATTTGGCCTCTTATATCCTGCAAGCTCTTTGGAAATTTTTCTTTCTTCCTAAATCATTTTAATTATACTTTTGTGGTATATCTTTTCCTATTTCTGGCTCTCCAGTAGAGAAAGTTGATGCTATCCATTAATATGTTCATTGTTGCATCCATAACCAATACTCAAAACTCTGTTCATAAAAGGAAAACAATGCCATTAATTATGCTGACATTTTCTGAAGGGCTAGAGTGATTTGCTGGGGTTTTTTTGTGAATAGTTAAGAGAATTCCTAAGAAGTATTCCTTCTGTTCTGACTTCTAAAGAGAGAAAGAAAGAAAAAATGCTACAATATTAAATTACAGTAAAGCAGGCATTAAAGCATAAATATAAAATATTTATAAACATAAAATATAGCATCCAAATTCTCCAGTGCCTTTTTGTATGTGTATTCCTCTTTTTTGCAGTAATTGCAATACTCCTCTAAAATGCATTTTGCAACACAGTACTAAAACACCTTCTGTGATCCTTTTCTCTACAATCAACATCAGCAAATGAATTTCAGTTGAAGTCTGAAATGCTTTTATACTGCTGTAATACTATAGATAATAATAGCCCAATCTGCCAAACACCCCATTTTCATTGCTACCAAATAAACCCTACATACATATATATATACATAAAAACGCCAGTGATTTTACCCTTCTCCAATGGTATCTATTAATAAGAACCTCATCCCCTTCACCTTCAGTGCCAGGGCATAACAGTCATGTTCCAAGATCAGGCAACCCAGACTAGCCCAGATAACCCAGACAATTTAAATGATTGACATTATTACTATAAGTCTCAGTTAAACAATAAAAACTTGATTCCTTCTATTTATCTATCAGCTACCCTACTAATACTAGGGGTGACCCTCGAGACTTCAAACGGGCAGATTGAAGCCAAGCCAAGCAATTGGCCTCAATTCTCAATCAAGCAAGACCAAAAAATGCTGAAACAGTAATCTGTACATAAACTAAACTAAGCGGAAAGAGAAAGCAGCAGCTGCTTTCTTGGTTTTCATATCCAAGTCTGGGAAACCTGAAAAGAAACACTACAGGAAAAGTGATGCACCTATTGTTCATCTAACCTAAAATATATTATGTTGATATTTCCCACGGAAGTAGAATCAAAAACTTTTACAGCAAAGATCCATACAATGATGGACCTCATTTTGACATCATCAAATATGTCATGGTGATATTTCATATTTCCTTTTTTCTTATCTTGTATCATAAAATAAATTGCGAAATAAAGATAAGTAAGAAAATGCAGAACAAAGTAATTTGAACTTGAAAAGAAATCACTTCGGAATTTTTGTTAAATATTGTGATATAATCAGTATGATTTTGGGTAACATACTCTTTTTCTAAAAACAGTATTTTGTAAAAGGAAAAGACATCAAAGCAGGAAACATTCAGCCCAAATAAAAAGAGCAAAGTCATTCAGAAACATTTTAGAAACCATCTAAATTCTACAAAAAATACTTCAGTAGGAATCAAAGCAACTTAAGAGTAGCCTCTGTGCATCATCTCTTTCAATTCATCCTTAAATTCCTACATGAGAGAAATCCCCCATAAATGAAAAACCTTAATGGTTAAGTGTCATGAATAGGATAGGATAGGATAGGATAGGATAGGATAGGATAGGATAGGATAGGATAGGATAGGATAGGATAGAATAGAATAGAATAGAATAGAATAGAATAGAATAGAATAGAATAGAATAGAATAGAATAGAATAGAATAGAATAGAATAGAATAGAATAGAATAGAATATTTTCAGCTAAAAAGGACTTACAACTATCATCAACTGCCTGACTCACTAATAGATTCTTTCCCACCCCATGAGCCTGGAATGGCTCCTGAACATCAAACAGGAAAAAAGTACTATTTCTCACATTCTGTCTCTCTAAGAAAGCTGCATCAATCTATTGTTGTTTTGCCAGACAAGTGAAACAATTCCTGTGACAAAGGCAAGCCTAAATGGCCTTCTTGCTGACTGGGTGCTCCAAATTTTAGCAAATTGGTGGAAAGATTCAGAGCTGATGTTAAATGTCTTTTCATCAGTGGATTCCTCACAGATTATTCCACACTCAGCACTTCTAGGATAATGGAAAATGCTCTCAGGTGGCAGGTGCACCTTTTAGTGAGGAGTCAGGAGTCCAGTTGATTACCTGGAGAGCAGCCACAGCTTTTCTCAGTGGTGGGAGCACATGGCTTGGCCTTAGCCAGCCTTGGGGTGAGCGTCTTGTTCATATTGCACTCGCTCACAGGATTAATGTGGGAATTAGCACAGTCAGCTCTCATATGAGCAGCATTATGTTATCCAATTTGCATAGTCTCCCCATGCTCCCAACATGATACCAGCCCTGACAGTAGGAGCCTATGTGTTTGGAGCAGAAGGTACAGCGCTCTATCTCCAGTGACAACCATGACGTCTATATGGCAAGGGCAAGCAGAACACTTGACAACCATGAAGTTTGTATAGCCTGTGAATTGTTACAGTGGACATATTTTGAGACATCAGCAGCCTGTGAGAACTCTTTGCATATTTTCCTACTAGACCTGATCAAAAGAGCAATCACCTTCATTTTGTTTATGAGAACCCTATAGAAATTTCAGATACTGATCAAGTAATAAATACCCATTTCACTGATGAGCATAACAAGGACTCTGCCATGCTTACACTAGACTCCTGTGAAAAAGGCGTGGGTTCCCCTTCAATCTATTCAGCTATGCAATGTCCTCAAACAGTGAAAGGGAAACCATAAAACTGAATGTGATGCACATCATCCCAAGAAATTCATGCCCTGTGAGTCCCTTGGCAAAATTCTCCCAGCTTCAGAAATGCTCTGCTTTGCAAAAGAGCCCGAAGCAATTTAACATTGGATCTGCTTGGTTCTTCCTGGAACAATGTCAGATCTGAGACGAGAGCTTCCCATGACACACTTCAATTAGAGTTGGTGTCAGTAAATAGGCCTCTTGTTAAGACCATTCAACAATCTTCATGAGAACCTGTTCTTAGCTGCCTAGAGAAAACTAGAATAGATAGAATAGATAGAATAGATAGCTACAAAAATCAGTTTCAAAACTTCTGGTGTTGTGAATGTATTTTCAACTGTTTAGACATAAGGGTTTCAACCAGTTATCAGTCTGATAAATAAAGAAATCTACAACAAGACACTATGGTAACAGGTGAGCACAGAACAGAGATGGCAAAAATATAGTGTTTTCAGCTAAGAAGAATACGTAATAAAACAGATTTTGTATCTTGTTTGTATGACTGACTTACAAAAGTAAGCATTGTAACGTAAACAGGAATTACTTGAAGAAAAGGTAACTGTAGAGATTGAAAATTTCAGTGATCCCAAAGAAGTACTTTTACAGTCAAGTGTAACAATTACTAGCACCCTTCTATGGCCGGAGACTGAATTTCAAACAATGTTTTAGCTATCTGTTTCAGATCCATGATCTCAAATGCTTAAGTACTGCTGTAGAAGTCTTTGCAGCACTAGTAGAGGCATCTAATACTAATAAAGAGACAAATATAGCTATTTATTGTTTGGCCTGTCATAAGCACCATTCAAAATCTTCCCATAAATGTTATTATTTAGAAGAAGTAATTATATTTTTTTTCAATTCAAGATTACCCACTATATACCACAACACACACAATTTTAAAATTGCCTTGTAGGCTAAAATGTTAGATTGAGATAATGTCACTCTGACTGTGAAAAATACAGTTTGATGGGTTCCTGCAATTCTCAGAAATCAGGCCACCAGGTCAGCCAACTATGGTTTACAGACAGTTAGCTGCTAGTCCTCAATTTTAAAAAAATTGGTATAAGTATTTTAAACACATATTCCATGAGCTATTAAATTGAGTTCCCAGATATTCTGCAAGGATTCGTAAAGTAGAACTTTCCAAGTCACCTCTCCCTGTTACAGTAAATTATGTTGTCCATTCCTCTGTTTGATTGGCAGCCTTTAAATCTCTCTGCCCCATTGAGTTTGTGCCATGTGAAGTAACTGCAAAAGAAGATCTTGTTTTCAATTTTTCAGGGTCAGATTGTCTTTCAGTAACACGGATGTCATTCATGACACAATGAATGAGAGTCATACTCAGGCCACGACAAGAAGGGATGTTAACTCTGAAAATAAAAAGAAAACATCAAAGGTAATAGTAAAAAATTCTGTTTAAGTCAAAAACAGGCAGGAAGGCAGCAGGCAGAAGCAGGGACTGATGCAGAAAGATAGCATCAGGCACAAATCCCAGTATGTTCTCTGCATGACCAGTTTACCAGTGCAGCTGTTTACAACACAGTAATTCATAGCAGGACTAAAAACCCCCAGAGCTGACACTTCAGAAACATTGTTTACAAACAGAGAACATGCTCTGCATACTCCAAATAAATTAATCTACCTGCTTGAGAAAAAATTTCATCAGTAAGAGTATTAAGAAAGAAATAAAGCATCCTTACTAGAAGCAAGACAAAATGTAAATATTAAAACTTTAGCTTGGAGTTCTTCTTTTCCCCTCAAACTTGTTTTCATCATATGATAGGACTATAGTTTGTTTTCACCTAGATCAATGGTCAGATGAACAAAGCTAAATATTTCCTGCTCTGAAGTAAGAGCTCTGAAACCATGTTTTTCACCCAAGCGTAGTTCATTGCAGTCAGAGATGAGATTTTAACACTATTTTATTTGAGGTTGTGCTTTTGTGTGTCTTTGCAAGCTCTTTCTCTATTACAATTATAATTTCCAGAGTTTTAAGTGCCAGTTATCATAATGAAAAAATTTGGAAAGAGAGGTTTAAGTCATGGATACTCCGCCTTCCCATCTGGGTCAGCTACATATATGCAAAGTGCCGTTAAAAAAGTTAGAGAGGGAGAGAGAAAAGGAGGATGGAAGGCTTCACCACACTAAATGAAAAGCAAACAATATGCATATCAGCATCCTAAGGAGATGTACCACTCTGCTGGGAAAAACCAAGACAAAAGAATTATCTGACACAACAGTTCAAAGCATATTGCACCTGTCAAAACGTCTGTCATCTTCTATAGAAATGCACCATTCTAAAAGAAAAAAGGGAAACTCTAGCAAAGTCACTCAGAAACAACAGACCACTTTGTCTCCTTCCTTCCAGCCAACTCCTCCATCTGAAAGCCATTTAACTCAATGCTAAAGATTGCCTGGAAGGACCAGACAATAGGAAGGTCTCTTTCATTGTCAAGGACAGTTACACTTTGAAGATGATGCTCAAAAGGGGTTAAAATGGGTCAACAAGCAATTGTTGGGTCTATCCAAGGAAAAGTGAACAGAACATTGTTGAAGTCACACACACACAAAAAAATCTAAAAGAGCACATCTTTAAGCTGGGGAAGTACGGGAGGGAGCGCACACAAAATGCTGATGTAATGTCATAGTGAAATGGAGATTAAAAACCCCTATCAATACAAATGGTAAAACTGAATTTCAGTTTGAATTTCAGATATGTCAGTTCTTAGCAACATACATCAAAAGCACAGTAAAGGCAAGAGATCTACAAATTGATTAACGAAGTGAAAAACAACAATTCTGACAGAATTAGATGACATTTTTCCATAACTTTTTATTTGTCTGCTTCCAATTCTCACAACATGCCTTTGGGAATCACTGTGTGTTGCATAGCTAGATGCAGTGAGTACATCTTAGATACTGAAATGGACTTACTCATTTGTATATAACAGCTGTTTTAAAAGAAAAAAGGTGGAAAATATTTTTGGTCTCATGCAGATTATCCAAGTCAATACTTATGCAGCCTACTGAAACATCTTTGAGTGTGCATGTTCTCTTCATGCTTACATGAAACACAGAAGCTGCCATTTTATAAAAGCTTCTAGACTTAATTTACAGAAATTTAATTCCTAAGGTAAATCTTCCATGAAATAAAGGATTCATCTAAAGCCATTTATTTATCCAAATCCAATTCTCATTTTTATAATTAGAAGTCTAATTTCTCTGATAATCAAATTTTGACTTGTTTTTGATTCTTAAATGCAGCATTGCATAGGAATATAGTCACCAAGTCTGAAAAAGCCCCAGTTCAGCAGAGCTAACCATGAGGCACATTCATTTGCATCTGCATTTGTAGCAAAGGCCCATTCCATTACGAGCAGCTTCAGACAGGAAAAATGCCTGAAAGTTCAGTTCTGTTGAAGGTAGCGGCAAAACTTCCAACAATTCCACAGCAGGCAAGGAGTCAGTTCTGCTTTCACTAACTCACACCTCTGAACTAGGTCAGTGACTACAGAGTCACAGAATAGCAGGAGTCCCAAGAGACCCACAAGGATCATTGGGTCCGCCCTGTACAGAGCCAGAATTCCCACCATGTGCCTGAAAGTATTGTCCAAGTGTTCCTGGAACTCTGCCAGACTTGGTGCTGTGCTCTGGAGAACCTGTTCTAGTGCCCAATCACCCACTGGGTGTAGAACCTTTCCCTAATATCCAAACCTCCCCTGACACAACTTCACGGAGTCCCCCACGTCCTGCCACTGGTCACCACAGAGAAGAAATCAGAGTTTGCCTCTCCTCTCTCCCTCACGAGAAAGCTGCAGACTTCAGTGAGGTCCACTCTCAGTCTCCTCTTCTCCAGGCTGAACAGACCCAGCGTCCTCAGCCACTCTTCATATGGTTTCTCTTCCAGACACTTCACCATCTCCATGGCCCCACTTTGGACACTAAGAACTTTATATCTGCATTATATTGTGGCACCCAAAACTGTTCCCAGAACTTGAGGTGAGGCCACCCCAGTGCAGAGCAGAGCTGGACAATCCCCTCCCTCGACTGGCTGGTGATGCTGTATCTGATGCACTCCAGAGCCACTTCTTTAAGACTATGAAATAATGGACATAACACTATTTGCCATTATTATCCCTCCCATTAAAAAAGCTATTTCAATCACCGAAAACTTCTATAATGTTTTTTCCTTTCTAAAGCCAGATATTTCTAAAATGCCAATCAAAGCTCAACAATTTCAAGAGTTTGCAAAGTCATTTTTTCAGTATAAAATCTCTTTCAGCTGTCTTTTGACAAAGAATTTAATCTCAAATAACATTGGAAATTTGTCTTGTAAGAAGTCCTGGTCAGTTTTTAGAGATATGATGAAATCCCTTTTTTATCTGCTTGTTTTCTATACTTCATGTGCATGTACTAGCTCGCAAGAGAAAAAATTAAATACTCAAAAATACTGACATCTCAGTGTTCAACCAGCACTAAACCTGCCTATTAATATAAGCTAAGTTGAAAGCCCCATAGACTTATCCTCGATACTTCATGCCCTTTTCCTCTGAATTTCAAACTTGTTTTTTCAGGAGCCTTTTATAACCTCATGGAAATGGTTACCCAGAATTAAAATGTAATGGGAATCACAGCACCTTTTATCAGCGCCTCTTTGAAAATCAACTATTTTCAAGATTTTTTAGGCTTGCTGCAAAAGCTGTCTCAAACCAGATCACTCAAAGCAGTGATGAAAATGTTCACTACACAACCAATGGCACATGATGTACAGTTTAGACATATATGGCTAAATCAGCTTCACAAGAAATGCCTGACAGGGGTCAAAGTACAAAACTCCGCCTACCAGCAGTGTGGGACAACTCAGGTTATGTCATTATTCTGGTTTTCCTCCTCCATCCTGCATTTCCTCTCATATTCTTCCACTATCCTCCACAACACCGTGCACCCCACTCACTGCATTTCCTTCAGGTGACATCTCCCCTTACACAGCTCATGAGTCACAGAAGACCATTCCCAGTGAATAAGGGAATCATTATCCCCTTGATGGGTCTTAATTCTGGGGATGAGAGCAGGCTGCTGCACCATAGGCAAAAGAGAAGGAAAGCAATGTCTGAGATCATGAAATGGGGATACCACACTCACAGTTGTCTTCTCAGGATATGTGAAATCTCTGTGTGCTCAGGGTCAGTGACAGCTCAGGAGAATGAAATGCTAAACTCTTAACAAAGCTACAGTACACATGGGAAAATCCTACTTACATAATCTAAGACTGAAACTAAACTCATATTCTGTATAAAGTTCCAACTATAAATGCAGACAATCTTTTTTTCCCTTTTTCTACTTGCTATCATGATCACATACATTTTTCTCACTGGAAAAAAAAAAAAGAAAAGAAAACAATATACTGCCCATATCTATTTCTATTGGACTACATTGGCAAATAATGCCTGCTGAAATTTTCCAAAATGCTTTATCCTAACACTGACACCTGGCAAAAGAAAAATCAGCTTTAATATTAGCTGGGCTAAGTGGTATAAATGAAAAAAAATGGTGATGATGAATGTGGATGGACATCAGTAATAGCCCAATAAATTGAATAAACTGAAAATTCAGTATCAAGTACAAAGGCTTTTCATGACAAATGTGGGTTTGAGTTTATGGGGTTTTTTCTAATTAGAATATAATTAGGATTTATATTTCCCTGTGATTGATAGCACACTGTAGATAACACAAAAATGCTGGGTCAATTTTTCTGCTGGGGTATCTCTGTGAAAGGCAGCTGACAAGCAGCAAATTTGTCTTTTTTTTTTCTACTTGGCTACAATCATGTGTTTATCACATGTGTCTGTACAGTGTTAAGGCAGATATATTCTCCAACACTGACCATTCTTCTGTACTCATGGATGAACATTTGACCAAAAACAAGCTTTAATCACAAATAATTACCCCTCTTTATAGAAAGACCAATCCTTACATCAGAGGAAGGAGAAAATCATGTGTAACTTTAGAAAAGCAATTTTAGTCCATGAATAATAACTAGCTGTGGATCAGAAGGAACAGTTCACAAAAAATATAGGTGTAAGTTTTCTGAAACAAACTTAAAATTTTTGCAGGTAGTAAATACATTCAGAAATCCAAAGTCCTTTTAATTAATGACTAAAGAGCAAAAGTGCTGAGTCACCTGATAATGTAATTACAATGAGTCATTTAACCAACCAGTGCATTTCAGATACACTTCTGAAGATGAGAGATTAAAAAAAATAAAAATCCCCTTTGGGTAGTTTTTTCAGTGTTTTCATAAGATATTAGGGGTTTTCCCTCATTTAAAAAGCCCGTTTCATCTGCTCTCAGGAGTGTATCCTGACTGTAACAATGCAATTCATTCTGTCACTAGAAGAACAAACACAACTTTGCTCTCCTTTCATGTGTCATCATTAATTTAACTAGATAAATTAATATTTCAGGATGTTTTAGGATTTTGTTGCTTATGTCTACTAAAGAGAACAAGGAATCAAACACAGTCTTCTCCTTGTCTTTCCAAATAATTCCCTCCCAAAGCTAGGTCCAAAAGGCAGCAGGGCCAGGTGCACGCATCGAAGTCCTGCCAGCCGAGCCCCAGCAGCAGGGGCATGAAAAGCACACAGCCAAGAGCAGATGCAGAACACCAGCCAAGCCCCTGGCTGAATTTCATGTAGCTCCTGTTCTGCTGCCAGAGGAGAGCTCTGGCCACCTGCCTGGCCAGCTCACGACCAGCCAGCCCCACACCACTGGAGAGCCCCAGCAGCACCAGCAGCACCTCCTCAGGGTTCTGCTGGAGAGCAATGCATTCACACTGGCAGTAGCTAAAGGTGAACTCAGAAAAGAACAGCTGTTAGCCATGTAACTGAGCAAGAAAGCAGCAGAGACTTAAGGTACCTTGGGGATTAATGACTATGCCCAGAGACACTGTGCCAGGATAGCCACCTCAAGTACCAACAAAACACCGATTCAGCATGGACTACCTGCCCAAGCACTTACTGGGACCTGTTTCACAGCACCTTTCTGGAGCTGACTACATTAAAGCAAGCTCATACTCACCTATCCTCTGTGCATCCAGCTGAATTGTGGTTAAATATCTTCTTGCTCTTGAGAACAGGGACATCAGCAGGACACAGCTCTGTGTGGGAAAGGCAGACACTGGATCATGTTTGCCCTCCAGCAGATCAACGCTCCCACCCATGGTGGCACCTGCAAACTGACTAAGGATACATTGGATCCCCTCATCCAGATCATTGATAAAGACATTAAACAGCTCCCTAGTCCTGAGCCCTCAGAACACCACTACTCGCCAGTCACCAGCTGGATGTAACTCAGTTTACCACGTCTCTCTGGCCCTGGCCATTCAGACCATTTTCTACGCATTGAGCAGTGAACCCATGCAAGCCATGAGCACCCAGTTTCATCAGGATAATGCAATGGGAAACAGCGTCAAGGTGGACTAAAGTGCAGGCAGACAACATCCACAGCCTTTCCCTATCTACTAAGTGGGTCATCTGTCATAGAAGGAGATGAGGTTGGTCAAGCAGGACCTGCCTTTCACAAACCCATGCTGGCTGGCCTGACTGTCTGATTGTCCTATATGTGCTGTCTGATAGCACTCAAGATGATCTGCTCCAGGACATTTCCTGGCACCAAGCTCAGGATGACAGGCCTGTAGTTCCCCAGATTTTCCTTCTAGATTTTTCTGTAGATTGACATCACATCAGCTAACTTCCAGTCACCTGGGACCTCCCCAGTTAGTCAGGACTGCTGTAAATGATGGGAAGTGGCTTGGTGGTCTCTTCTGTGAGCTCCCTTGGTACCCTGGGGTGGATTCCATCTGACCCTATAGGCTCGTGTGTGTCAAAGTGGTTTAGAAGGTCACTGACCATTTCCCCTTCCTGGAATCATAGACTATGCTGAATTGGAAGGGACCAACAAGAATCACTGAGTCCAACTCCTGGCCCTTCACAGAACAATCCAAGATGTGCCTGAGAGCATCGTCCAAATGCTTCTGTCATTCTGTCAGGCTTGGTGCTGGGACCATTTCCTGGGGAGCTGTTCCAGTGCCCAACCATCCTCTGCATGTAGAACCTCTTCCTGACATCCAACCTAAAGCTCCCCTGACACAACTTCAGGTCAATTCCTTGAGTCCTGTCACTGGTCACAAGAGTGAAGAAATTGGTACCTTCCCCTCACAAGGAAGCTGTAGGCTATGATGAGGCCTCCTCTCAGTCTCCTACAGGCTGAACAGACCAAGTGTCCTCAGCCACTTCCCATACAGCTTCTCCTCCAGACCCTTCACCATCCTGATGGCCCTCCTTTGGACACTCTCTAAGAGCTTAATGCCTTTTTTGGTGCCCAAAGCTGCACACAACGCTCAAGGGGCCCACACCAGTGTGAACAGAGCAGGAAAATCACCTCCTTTGCCTGATTGGTGATCGATTATAGGGGTTTCATTCTGCTCCCTCTCCCTGACTTTCAGTTCACAGGCTTGGTACCTAGAGAGCAGCCCATCTTACTATTGAAGACTGAGGCAAAGAAAGCACTAAGTACCTCCAGTTTCCCCATCCTTCATCACTGTATCTTCTTCCTCACCTGCTTGTCTTCCAGCATGTGGGGACCAACTGCTTCCATACCTTTAAGATCTCCTTCTTGGAGAATGTCCATCCTTCCTGGACTCCTTTGTTCTTCAGGGCTGCCTCCCAATGGACTCTGCCAGAGATGCTCCTAAGCAGGCCACACTCTGCCCTCTGCAAGTCCAAGGTAGCTATTTTGCTAACATCAGCTGCAAAGAAATAAACACAGATCTAAGTCCACTGAACTGCCACTGGGAGTATTAGAAGCTTGATTTACCAAGCCCCAAGTGAGTTTCATTCTCTTTTACAATTACAGAGGTAAAATTTTTAAGACTCGTATAACACCACAAATAAGCAGTTCCAGTTATAGATCTAACACTTATTTTTACCATAGTGAAAAAACAAGTTAAAATGTCTTTTTTATCTCTAAGGTGAAATGAGATAACTAAATAAAACCCCACAGTATAAATGGGTATTTTAATACAGATAGCATTCAACAGCTTTGGTGTCACAGAGAAAATAAATGCAGAGAAATGTGGGTTTGACATTTTTCCCCAGAGCCTAATTAAAATAAGCAAAGTAAAATGCACAGAAATAAAATATGTCTAGCAAATATGTTTCTCCTAGCTTGATTTGCTACACACTACTGCACCAATGGGAATATTATCCACAAATTATACTTCATATTAAGGACAGATGAAATTGTTAATATGTACTATGTAAGGCATAATGAATTACAGACAGTCTCCAATTAGAGTTTTTTTCCAGAATAAATAGCCATTATGGTCTAGATTAATAGATATTACAGCCAGAGGGGACTACCGTGATCATCTTTGACCATTGTTATCATTGCTTTTCAGTGCATAAATCAATTGTTAAAACCTTACTTTAGATATAATTTAATTATGAGTTATGTAACAAAACATAAAGAAGGTTCACTGAAATAGCCTATAATTAAGTTCAATGATTTGCTACCGTCCCCTTCATTCCATCATTATTAAGATTTGTTCTTCCTGTAGTTCATGAAATTTAGTAGAATTTACAGCACTGAAGTTCCAAGTGGTACGGTTATTCAAAAAAAACACAGCATTTACGTAAAGAATTAGGAATTCCTCTAGAATTAGGCCCGCTCAGGAAAGAAGGATTCACATCTTAAAATAAATTTAAAAAAAAAAAAAAAAAAAAAGGAAAGTGGCACGCGATATACCAGATTCCTATTGTGAAGCACAAATTCCTCACAACACTGGGAGACATTGCAGAACAAAAATACTATTAGAACTGTTTCAAAGGGAACATTTTTGGCTAGGATAGAAACTTTTGACATTATTTATTAGGTTCAAAAATGCCTAACAAAGGCCTAACAATAGTCCTGTGGAAACCACTACATCTGAGGCACTTTCTGTTGTTATGTGCAGGCATTGATTTGAAGATGGCCAGCATTAGTAGAACAATTCCCTCACAGCAGTCAATGCAAGTGAGCATTCATACACACACAAGCAAAAGCCTGTGAACAAACCATATGGAAACAAGAAAAAAAGTAAACATTTATTAACCTCTTTGTGGGAAGATGGGTGGAAGAACAGGCAAGCAGGGAAGGAGATGGTCATGCCAAATTTCTGCAAAAGAAGGTGTTTGCTCCGAGCCTTTTTTTTTGTGTGTGTGGAATATGAAAAAGGCTGGAGAATGTCTTCAGTGCCATGGAAACTGGGGCTTCTGGGGCTGCCAGCAGTGCCACCACCCTCGGCCACCCAGACACACATACTGCATGACACTCAGGTTGTCAGGTTTGGATGCTGCTCCTGCCCCCTTCCTCACCCATGGCTGAGAGGACACTGGCAAATGTGGAAAAAGCTATGCAAATTTATGGGAAAATAAACATAACTGAGGATTTGGCTCAGCAACTATGACATATAGACATACACACAGTGAAACAGAAAGACTTCTTATTCTCACTGCAGGTATAGAGAAATACATAAAACCTGTGCATCTGGTGCAGGCAGAAGGTTTGTGAGTGGTGGAGGCCGATGAAATGGTGCCTGTAGACCACCTGACACAAAGGAAGACCATCTTCTTACCATAGTGAGGCCAGAAAGTCACGTCCATCCTCACCTGAAGGTGGACATACTGAGGCAGTGACCAAAACCTTGTTTGACTCATAAGGTCACTGGGACCTGAATATCTTATGCCATTGAACAGCCAGAGTAACATCTCACAATTAAACTGCTGAGAGTTACAGCTCAGTTCCTCTTCCTTTGCATTAACCTCAGTATCAGTTTCCTTGTGATAGAAATTCTCATTTTCCAGTGTAATTAGTATTTAAATTGATGTTGGAGGAAAGGGAGAGGAGCTCCAAGCTTTGGAAAATGCACTCTAAAGATAGGTCTTTCATTTGCATTTAAAATGTGATGAATGGAGTTACTGGTTTCTGAAATACGCTACAGAATATTAGCTGTTATAAAGAAATCTCAAATAGGCTTCGTTTGGTGCTGTTGAAGATGAAAGAACAAATGAGTCCATTCAAGGAAGGAGGAGAGACCTAACACAGAACCAATTTGTCCCTGGCCCAGCAGATGCTCTCTCACAACTTATTAACCTGGGCAATGCCCCACCACAGCCCAGGGAGCAGCTCACCTCTTCTCTCACCAAGCCACAGCCTCCTGAAGCTTTGCTTTTGCACTGAATGCAGCAGCATTTTCATCCAGTGCCAGTGTTGGCCCACAGGGTATATGGAGATTTGGGTCCTTATCCTCAGCCTGGTAGGGAAGACCCCCTGGGTGGGAATGACTTGGAAATGCCATGGTCACAATGGCACAACCCATTTGTCATCACCTCTGAAACAGACTGAAACAGATGGAGAAAAAAATCCCAAAAACTATACAGCAGAGCGAGCAACAAACACCAAGCTAAAGTTAGTGACTATCTTTCCTTTTACATGAAAGCACTGCTCTTCCAGTATTTATAGATGAAAGAACCTGAATTCCTAAATGCCAAGAGGGGATTTCTGAGTGCTGGGAGACAGAAATGCTGCCTGCTTCAATCCAGCAGCTCAGAATGTTTAAGATTAGCCCATATATCCACACAGCTACTCTTACTTAAAAATCAGGTTGTATGCAGAAAGAAGAACCTTAAGATCCAGACAGAATGATAGATTGTATATGTTCTTCATTTTATTTGCCTTCTCCTCATTTAGACCATTTGCTGCCAACAGTTTAACTCCCCACCGAGCCTGTCTCTTCTTCTGTTTGCTTTTAATTTTGGGTGAGTTTAGTTTCAAGCGTGATCAAAACAGGGTTTTTTTAATGGCTTACTTCAACTCATTTCTGAAAATGGGAAGACTCCTAGCAGTGAACACTCCTGTTTCCTGTGCACTAGACCTTGACAAGCAACGGCTGAATATTTTCCCACACCTCCTCTAGCCTGACTGGGAGGGACATGCTTTTGTATGGACAGTTTATTATGTTCAACATACATACATTATATTACTAGGGGGGTAGGCTACAAACAGGGCTTTAAAGAAAGGTCATAGCAAACATGCAATTTATATTAATTACTATGTGCACTTTGAACTGCACAAAAGTTCCTGAGTGCATTCAACAGTTCCATATTTTCTGGGCATATCTCACTGCATTGCCTTAGAGTACATTGAAGAATGTTCTTAAGGATTCCCATTTCTGTAGTAAGTAATCTCTCAATCAGGAAAATATTGCCTCTGAAGGAAGTTCAAACACATGCTTTTAACTTCATTTAATGTCAAGTCCAAGATCGGATTTAAAATATCTTTTCTTTTGAATGATGGCTTATTTTAGCAGACCACCTGAACATATTAGTGTGATTATTATGCTACAAAGCATATAAGAATAGTAATTTGTATTAAATTACAGTATTCTAGCTATTGAACCATATAATATCCTGAGCTGGAAGGAACTCACAAGGATTACTGAAGTCTACCTCCTGGCACAAGACAACCCCAGGAATCACTCCATGTTGGGTGTGATATAATATGCTATTACATTATATTACAATACTATAAATTATACTACTATGTATTACATTAAAATACGCATAAAATAATATTTTAATTAAATTTATTTAAATAATTTGAATTAAACTATTAAAATGCTGTTTCAGTGATTTTAATTATAACAAGGGGCAATATGTTATGGTTCTTACTGTATATTCCAGCTTAAGGTAAATTTTAAGTTTCTAACATTTTCATAAATTGTTTACTGCCTGTACAAATTAGTTTCAAGACTTACTGAAGATAATGATAACTTTTAAAATAATTTTAAAAGAGAAGTTATTTAAGTATTCTAGGTGGCTTTAGCCATATGGTATATGTAAAAAAAAATTGAAACCAGTAAACATTTATTATTAAAACAATAATCTAAATGTAGAGATACCAGAATTTAGAAAACAGTAGGACAGTGGATCCAAAGAATCAGTTTTGGTCAGAGACTGAAGTCCTCAGTCTATGTGCAGTTCAAGAGGAATTCGTGGTAAGAGCATTTCCCAAGAGCTTCCACAAGATTGTAGTAGAAGCTTTAAGAAAATATACCAGTAATAACAGGTTTTATAAAGAACTTCTTATCCACACATCTCTTGAGAGGAACATATACAATTGATTTGACATTAAAATTATGCCACCAGCTGCTCCATCACTCATTGATTTCAGTCAGGTTTAAAATACTGTTCTGATGATGTCAAACCAAAAAAAGAAAATGAAATGTCATAGCCCACGATGTGCACAAACAGAAAAATGGAAACACTCAGGAGGTTTTGAAGCATATTAAGGGTTAAGAGAAGGCCAGGAGGTCTCCTAAGTCTGTTATTTGAGGATTGCTGTGGAAATGTATGTTCAAACTCCATTTTTGCCAGCAAGCACCTGGGAAGTGGTCAGCAAAATAAATGTGACAGCCCTATTCTTGTCCCAAAATGAAGCAGTATGTAAAGAGTGAAAATAACCATCTATGCTTGATTAATTAGGTTTGTAAGTATTCTTCAAGAACTAAACAATATTTCTAAAGATTTCAATAGTTCAAAGATTGCCCTATGGCCGCCTGGCCAATACATCTTCCAGCACACACAGTTTACAAGCATTTTTCTTCCCAATATGTTGTCTTCGTTTGGTGTGACATTGTTTGAGCACAGGTCTGTTTGGGTCAGCGTGGTTTTCTTCACATCACAGCAGTGGTGCTGAGGACAGCACTCAGACCATACATCTTCCATGTCATTTCAGTCAAAGGCACATGATGCTTCCCAGTGCCCAATCAGGAAGGGTCCGGCGCTGGGACAGGGGGGCATATTGGCAAACTCAGCTTTCTTAATGACAGCCATTGTTGCAGACAAACAAAAGCACGGTTCTGAATATTAGCATGCGGCCGTGTGTAAAGGTCATCTGTATGGTGCATCCATCATCTCCCAAAACAGGGGGCAAAATGCTTTAAAAAATCTGTCAAAACATGGTATTTTCAGAATACACCTCAAAGCTGGCAACTGATACAAGTGCAATGGCCACATTGAGCAGTGCTCCCTCCTCCTCCTCCTCCTCCTCCTCCTCGTCCTCAGCAATTCTGCACAGGGGCAGTGAAGAAAGAACACGAGATAATAGATATTGTCTTCTAACTGCAATTTAACTAGGCTACTCAATTAAAAATATTAATCTAATAATCTGTAATAGGTTGAACAGCAGTTCTTCCTATAAGTTAGAGCTCCAGAATTGCGCTCATCTTGACTAACTACTAATGGGTAGTCAGCAATGCTCTGGTGTTGAGGCTCATTCATGAAAGCATCTGAAAATTGAAATAAAAAGGATATAATTCAGAAGGCTAAAATCTTTGACTGATCCTTCAGTAGTCATGAAAATAATGCCAGTGAGGTTACACCAATTAAATGTCAGTCGTATTATTTATATCAGCAACTGTTTCTCAATATATGACATTCACAGTCTGACCCTTAGATGGTATGGAAGGGACAAAACTGTTACAATTATTTTTAGAGGTCTCTTTAGTAAAATTAATAAAGGAATGACAGGAAAATTCCATTATCAGTGTTCATTCATTTAGTTAAATTAAATAGTTTAACTCCTTTGTTCACTGAACAAATGCAGGCTTCCAAATCATTTTCTGCCCCACTAAACAGTTAGAAGCCAGAAACATTATTTATTGGTCCTTTTGGCTTTAATAACTGTGCAACATAGAACTGTACAGATACATACACAAAAGGAAAATCTGAATATTAAATTTCTGTAAAATTTCCTATTTTTTTAATTTGGGAAGACTATTTATTTAACAGTGGGACAATGAAGGGGAAGAACACTGGAATACTCACAAGCATTTTGTGTGAGCAAGGGTGAACCTGGCTGATGCCCCAAGCCCCTCCAGCAAGGGGGCTGCAGCAGTGGGGCTCCTGGATGCTTCCCCAGTTGTGCTGATGTGGCAGCAGATAAGTGCCTACCACTTTGTGACAAAACCCTTGGATGCATGGCTGAGCTCCCTGAATCCAGAAATGCTTCCCAGAGACTTCTCTTACGGCTCCCTGTTTCCAAAAGCTCTCTCCTAAAAGCCAGTAGCAGGTATGTTGCTCCTGGTCATTACTGCTCTTACCTCCCTGGATGCCGACCAGGAACAAAGGACAGGTTTGGTCACTACCTTCTCAATCCACCCCAGGTGACAGCTCATCCCACACTCCATGGCTGCAAACAGAGGTCAGTGGTCCCTGCCACCACAAACAAGGCTCCAACCCACATTTCAGGTGACACCTACCTGCCAGTCAGATACAACCATACAAGAGGCCTCTTGTAGAGCCATACAAGAGGCCTTCACTCAGGTCACATTAATAAAAACCCAGATACAAACCCAAACATCCCATGCAACAAATATTTCCAATATTACTAGAATGATGGGGTCAGATTCTCCACTGACTAAAAAACAGCACTTGTTCAAAGACTGAAGGAGCACCCAAATAGACAAATGTGCATGGAAAACAAATCTAGGCATAAGTCACATCCCTGTTTGAGCCACAGAACTGATTGCATGTAAAAAGCTGGAATTTGCTTTGGCACTGGGTCTTTTGCTGGATTACTGGGTTCCTGACTTTGTGTAACATTCTCAGAACAAAAATTAGATAACTACACAGAAGAGCCACTACATCCACACATCCCAGCTGTCAACACACACCTCCTAATTTTTTGAGAAACGTCAATTTCTTCCTCCAAAAAAAGTCATATATTTGGAAAAAAACAAAAGCATGTAAAGTTTTAATTAGTACGATAGGGAAGAAGTATTTGCTCACTTCAAAATCACAGTTTTCTTCAAGTTTCTGGCTTGTTTGATTTTTTTCCCCACAGTACAGTTCATGAGGATTTCCAAGGAGATGGTAAGTGCCAGAAATAACACTTGTATTATGAAAATTTTTCACCCGCACTAAGTGACCAGAAAAAATTAGGTTCCTGTCTTGCAACTTCAGCCATAGCATGCAGTTTTACCAATAAGCTCAGAATTTATTGATACTTATGAAATCTACATGTATGTGTCTATCCATACATGTAAAGTTTAAAGTGTTGTGAGTGTGCATGAGAACTCAGCTGCATGGAGAAAAGAAAAACAAGACATTTGTTGGCTGAATTGTGATGAGCCAAAACCGAGTCTTTTTTATGTGAAGTATGCAGAGCACTAATACTTAGATTCTCATTCTTATGGGCCATATGGGTACCACTGTCATTTAGACCATTAGGAAGTTCAATACACCCCTGCTTTTGTCACTGCTATCACTTCTGTCATTTTTGTCAATCTCAGTATCCAACATGTGTTTGGAAATTTTGTCTACACAATGAATAAAATCAGCCTACCAGAAACACTTCTTCTATTTGATTGATGTCTATATACAGAGATTTATACTCAAGCTACCTATGAAACCATCTGACATTTTTTCTGACATCCCTTCCTCTTATCATAAATCTGCTCCCCAGTCTTTGTGCTTGTGTTTTTATCAACTTTCAGCAACATTGAAGCACACAATCACAAAAAGTCATCGAGTATAAGTTGGTCTCATATCCATGGCTAATTAATCATCCAGTCTTTGCAAAATGCAGAGAATGTTACTGTAAATGGAATGGTATTGCACACTCCCTGGCAAATAGAAGAAAACCACAAGACCTGTTTATCATCGATCTTCTTTAGGTACGCTTGACAAAATGATACAAAAACCTGACACAGACATCAAATGAAATATGTGTAGGGGTGACCAGTTCAAATAGCAAGCAAGAGATTTGGTGGCATTAGGGGAAGCATAGGTTTACAAGACCACAGAGGTACTGACAGCACAGTAATGGGATTAACTTTATTTGAGTAGAATAAACATCCCTACTTGTGCTTCAGCTACTCTGAAGCAGTGTGCTCTGAGCTCTGACTGCCAGACTCTGCTGCCTGCAACCCAAAAGTCTTGCAAGGCTCCAAGCTAAACCACCTTCAAGAGCAGCAGCAAACCCATGAAAGTCTCCTGCAAGAAGGATACGTGCAACGGGGCTACACTGCCTGAGGGGGTTGCAGAGACCAACCTGTGCAGGCCTCCACCAGTCCATAAGACAGATCAGCCAGGACTAATACACAAGTACATAAATGATACAAAACGTTATATATTATGTATACAAATCTATATTATATATACATAATATGTACATATAATGTATGTGTTATTAACATAACATAACATAACATAACATAACATAACATAACATAACATAACATTATATTATATTATATTATATAACATAACATAATATATTGTATACAACTATGGCTTCACTGGGGGGTCCCAGACACCCTGTGGTCTTTTCTGACCATCTTAAATTCAGTGGTTAGCATTAGTTTTGTGATAAATTTTCTTCTGAAAATAATTTTAACTAACAGCAGGAAGGTTTGCTACCCAACCCCAATCTAATTAAAATAAATTCAGATTGAATTGCTTCCTGAGAGATGGACACAAGTTTTGCCTGAGATTCCCAAAGAGAGAGGCTGCAAAATCTTTGCTTAATCTCCCCTTTAAACCACCAGCTTGAATATAACTGCTGGAGGAAAAAAATTTACAGAGTAAATAAAATAGAGGGAAACATAGAAATAAAAATTTTCTTTTTTTCCTCTTTTCATTTTTTATGACCCTGAAACTGCTAATGTGTGACAAGAGAATGGCAGTGGGTATTTCTCAAACTGTATGGGGTTAATGGCCCACTTCAGTGTGTTGGAGATGGCAGCAAAGCCAAAACATCTGATAAACATTTGTGATGATTCAGCAAACGAGGCTGACAAAGCTGAAACAAGCCTAATTCAAAAAGTATTTATTATGTTTTTCTCAGTAAAAAAATCCTTATATTCTGAGCAAGGACTTCTTATTACTCTCTGTGTGAATGGACATTGAAAAAATACATGCAGCAAGGCTTTGACTATACAACCTAACACTTATTGGCACATATAATCACCACACATCCCTCTTTTATCTCCCATTTAAGCCAATTTGGTTCATATAATCTACATAAGATGTGTATTAAACAAGGATAAGAGCTACACAATTCTGCTGTTCTTAAAGTGAGTTCCATTTTACCCTCGCAACAGAATAAACAGTACATCCTATCCAAATGTGTGAATCTGTCAGCTCAGCAAAGGATGGTGCCATTTAGGAGAACTGGATGAAGTAGAAATATCTGGGCTCCAGGGCACAGCCAGAAATGGCTGCAATGCTCTGTAACCATAATTTTTGACATTTTATAGAGACTTTTTTCTTGCCAGGCAAGTATTCACCATTTCTCAGTACAAAGGCCATGGCAGACCTTGCACCTTGACAAAAGAGAAAGCTTTTAATTTTATCTGGGGCTTCAAAGGCCTTCTCTAGCTGGTTGTATAAGAGGGAGCTAATCAAAAGCTAAATTTAAACCCTTCAATGTCTGTGTGTTCGTAATTTAGTTTAACAAAAAGAACCCTCAAAATTTTTCCCTACCACTTGTCTTCATTCATAAACGAAAACATTATGCTCATCTATCATCATCTGTACACTTTGATAAGGTTCTTGTGAAACATACTTTAAACCCTAAAGTGTACCGCAAACAGCAGAAGTATCGAAGCATAGAAAAAATTATTTTTCAAACAAGGAGAAGTTGTACAACCCATCCTCATTCTCTAGTTCATGTAGGAAGCTGAACAATCAACAGCAAATTTTGATTAGAGGTATATTTTTGCCAAATTCCAATCTTCTGAGCATTTCAAGCAAAGCAGTCAAAATATGAAATCCTGTCTTTCCCACAATGTATAGTATTCCAGCTGATTTTTCTCACAAAAGAAAAAATGTTTCATTTGAAATCTCATTAGTTATTAACAAAGAGATGAACTAATTTATGTCTTTTGTAACTGAAACATAATCTAGAACACCGATACTTGGGCTGTTTACCTTGTTCATTCCAAACAATTTTTGAGATTTTTAAGTCTAAAGATTGCCTTGCATGCTTAATGTATATCAAAAGCAGATGAGGAACAGATTAAAATTTACTAAATGTACTGTAAAAAAGAATAAAACATTCTTTTAATAAAATATTCATAAAAGAGTCTAAGAACAGACAAAGAAATGAGTAGTTGTGCATGGGGAAATCACTTCAAAATCATCTTTTGGATTAGAAGCACTTTATGAAGAAATTGGTTTGTAATGTTTTTCCATCATTGTCTTAGGACAAGATCTGGCGTTCTAGAAAAGGACTACTCTTACACTCAAGTTCTTTATCTTTGCTCTTTGTGACACAATGTTGTTAATATGTACCTTTATTTTTAAAACAACTTCTTGTATATCTTCATGTCTGGAAAATGACATGGCAGTGTTTATGCATGTATATTGCAACTTTAAGTGTTTTCGTGCTACCTTTTCCTGTCTCCAATTTTGCAAAATGCCTTTAACACCTCACCTGAGGCTTTAGGAATTCTGTTGAAGTTTCCTAATAACCTTTCATCCACTTATGGATTTTTCTCATGGAAAAAGACACTGTTGGCCATTACGTTTGGCAGGCATTCAAGGTTATAAATTGCCATTATTAGAATTCTTTTCAAATCGCTACCAAAAGTGTGAAGGATATTTTCCAGCCAGGTGAGCAGAGAACTCTGCAGCCTCAGATGGACAGCAGGTGGAGCACACATGGAGGAGCACCTGAAGAAGCACTGGGGGTTTGGCATTACCTCCTGAAGGCTAAGGAGAAGCAGTGATCTGAAAATCCATCGCTCTGTCTGGCAGTGTAACACTAGCAGTGCACTGAGACACAGATGTTCTGCAGCATCTGCTGGATAGTGGTCCTAATCTGCTGGACTGACTTCTTGCTAAAAACAAAAGTATTCCTTGTCTTTAACACAGATAGGGAAATAACTGAGGAGCAGTGAGATATGCACTGACTGAGCAAAAGAGCAGTCATCATGAACCAAGGAGATCACAAGAGCCCAGAAATGCAGGTAATGCATGACAGGACCAAGGGGAATGCAGCATATCCTCACAATGTGCTTGCTCAGACCAC
Organism: Rhabdornis inornatus; assembly: GCA_013397075.1. Classification (NCBI taxonomy): domain Eukaryota; kingdom Metazoa; phylum Chordata; class Aves; order Passeriformes; family Rhabdornithidae; genus Rhabdornis; species Rhabdornis inornatus. Next base: position 1,887,271 of record VWZS01000638.1, read on the forward strand.
TGCAGGGCAAAAAAGCTGATTAGGAGGTTCATCACACAAAACGCACTGGCTTTCTCTTTCCTCACTGCTGGCAGCATTACGGGCTAGTGAACCTCCTCCTCACGAAGGAGATAGAGACAATAAAATGTGTTCCCCTGCTCACCTACGGAAAAGTATTATGCCCTAATTAAAAACAGTGCCTTTACCTCCTCACATGCAGAAAATAACAACAGGATATTTCAAGATAAAAACACATTATTTTCTTTTTGCTCAGTCTCCTCTGTGTGTACTTGCACAACTGCATCAAATGTCAACCTGCGCAGAGGCTCCCTGTGAGCAGCACTGCAAGAGCAGTAGATCCCACCTCTGGAATCAACAGGCCCATTTTTGATATGTGAGAATGAAAAATGGGAGTTGATGTGAGGGCCGTGGAAGTCACATGGTTGGTGTTCACTTGACAGCCTGCCCAGCAATGCCAAGGTCATGAGTTTGCCATATGGGCTGCTCACTTTAGAGTTGGATTTGATGATCCTTGTGAGTCCCTTCCAACTCAGAAAATTCTGTGATTCTGTGTCACCGTGTCATCTCTGGCACACAGACGCAGAAAAAACAGTGCTGCTTGTGAACAACCAAGGGTGTAATGCCACAATAAGGCACATGCACCTTTCTGCTTATAAAGAGAAATTTCAAACCCAGTGAATTATAAAATATTGCTTGAAGTTGGCTTTGTAAGATATCTTCATTTCTTTCTGCTTTTATTTTTGGAGAGAGGGGGAAGAGGATGGGGCAGCCGGGGAAGAGGAGGTCCTGTGTATGTTTATGCAAAATATGATAGTGATGAATGCTTACATAACAATAATCCTGAATCAAGACCTCACATATCACATTTCACCTGAGAAACTTTGTGTGCTGTTCTTGACAAATCCCAAATGACTGTGAATGGTTCACCTGCAAGCTCTCCCTCATGCTGGGCAGTTTCATGCACAGTCTTTCACTTTGCTTTTACTTTCCCATCCTCCATGTTCTGCAACCAGTATTACCAGCATCCCTCTGGGAAGGCTGTGCAGCTTCAGAAGGGATCTGGCAATACCTTCATTGCTCGTCAAAACTCTCCTTCCTAACTCTCATGAAAGAAGACATGAGAAAATTCTCAACTGACACAATTTGCTGTAATCAATTAAAATTTAATTTGAAGATAGTTCAAACTCACCCAATTCAATTTTGAATGACACTAAAGCTCAAAAAACCTCTGCATGGAAACTTTCAGTGCCTTCCCCATTCAGGCACTATCTGGATGATATGAAATCCAGAAAGCACACAAGTTTCAAAGGCAGCATGCTCAAATTAATCTTACCCTTCCATACTAAGCTCCTCTGGAAAAAAACACTAACTCATTTCAGGTTTGAGTATTCTGAATCTAAAACAGCTCTTATCTAAACTTGCCTATGTGAGATTTACAAATGAGAAAAGAACAAATAAGGAGTAATTTAAATTTTAATTTAAACCCCCTCCATTTTCTTATCCCTTATCAAACTGCCAGCATTTTTCCTGCTAACAATGAGCTGAGTGTCATGGGCACAGCACAGCCCCCTACCACAAACCAAGTAATCTCTTTCATCTAAAACCCTGATCCCTTTAATAAACAAAATACGAAAAGGCAGTCAAAATTACGCTCTGGCTTTATGAAAGAAGCAGGGAAATCCTTAGAGCACAATCCCCTACTTGTTATTTTCACAGCCCATGTGACCCAAAGTCATTCTGAAGGATAAAAAGACAGAGGCTGCCACCAGATCTCTGCCATGATTTTTCCACAGTTCCCAGCCTCAGCCCATCTGTTATGCAGCGGCCACATGAATGGCATGTGTCAAGAGAGTCATCACTGTGCAAACTGTCCAAAGAAATCAACCAGCCAACTTCCTTTTGCTTCCATGGCTTCAGCAATTGTTGCTGAGCCGGCCACCATATGGTGAATAATTAGTTTTTCGACCCCACTCTAGAAAAATGTTCGCTCCATTGCCAGGCATTAGCAATATGTGTGTTAATGAACAGCAGATGATGAATGCCTATACATTAACAAAAGTTGAGATTTTCTGGCAGCAAGCTGCACTCACTGCACAAATCCTAGTTACTCTTAAGGAACTGAGAGATGGATGGCAGCAAGTCCTGGCGGAAAAGTGCAATTCATCCAAATTTCTCCATTTCTCAAACACTAAAGGAACTTTGCAGTAAACCATCCCACTCCTCTCATCTTGCCGCTCCCTTTCTTAAGATGATCAATTCCAGCCACGTAAAGGATTGGCAATGCAAAGCTCTCAAACAGACGTCCTCTGTTCTCGGGCAATTGAGGTGCATTGTGTAAATACCCGGGATGCAGGTTCCTCCACACTTCTCTTTGTCTGAGGGCTTGATGCATATGAATTTATAGTGAGTACCTGCAGTGTGCAAGCCCCTTGAGGAGTCAGTCCCAGACCTCTGAGCAAACACTCACCTCCAAGGACCAGGGCTGGTAAATACGTCTGATAGTTCCATCAAATGGACTTAAAAGCTCAGCTAAGGCCTCTAAGTACACTTTGCTCCATGAAGTGATTTTTTTTTTCCTAGCCCTCTAATTAAAAAGAGATCTTCCCTACATTTTTGTGTAGGATGAACTATCCCCATATGGTGTAGGAATCATAAACTAATGATCACATTCAGGAAAGCCGATGGCTCTGACTCTTGCCTGTCATGATGAGAGTTCCAAATGCAGCCCAGAGACATTTTAAAATAAAAGCTACTGTTTACAAACAGACTTGTTAGGAAACAACTACTTGTCTTGGGGACAACTACAACTCTGGCATATACATGTTGTGTGTAGAGACGTTTTAACATGCATCACAATTATAGCACCTTAGATGAAAGCCATTCTTCAGAAGACAGGGAACAGTACAGGTTGTCAAGACACCTCAGTTTCCTTCATGTAGATTCAATGGTGAAAGGAACAGAGCCAGGTGCAGAGCATGATCCCTGATCAGATCCTGATGCTGTCACTGGCAAAATTTTGGGCAAGTCATTCATGATTCTGCACCACACGGCCCAGCTACACCACCACACCAGTGGTGCCCAACTCTCTCCCAAAAGCACCTTTTTGGCCATACAAATAATTCAGAAGCAAGAAAAGTCAATTGGACCTCAAAAGGCAGCTGTATAAGTGTATGACCTCACTTTCCAGATCTGACTAGCAGGCAGGTCTTGAAATCTGTATCTGCACTTGTTATTTTGTCATGCACAGGCAGTGCTAATGGGTTTGGGTTTTTTTTATTATCAGAAGGCGATTGCAGATTTAACTCCATTTGGTGCAGTCTCAAGCGTCGAGTGAGTGTCCCATTTAATTGGTGAAAGTATCAAAACAAGAAATTATCATCTGACAGCCAAATGTCCCACTAAATCTTGTGGATAACAGTCAGCACAGGCAAGAGTACCCCCTAGTTTAGTTCAGATAGTCGGATTGCCTATTGAAAAGTAAAATTTACTGCCTGCAGGAGTTTAAAATTTACAGGAGAAAAGGACCACAGAATTATAAAGTTTAATCTAGTTGATGCCACAAGCTCCTTGGTAGCACCTCCTCATGACAAACACTCACCCTTTTTAGACATGACCAGCTTCTTTCAGTGGATCTGAGTGGTTTGGACTTTCTCGGAACAGTATTTTAATTTTGATTAATAAGTAGCAATGACATACAAAGAACAGAGAGCAGAATTATGTCTACACAACAAGAGCTGGAGTTCCAGGACTCTGGTATGAGGTCTGGTCCAGTAGCCAGGCCCAGCCTAAGATCAAGTTAGATCAAACTCCAGGATACAGTTCCATGACTCTCAAACTTGCAGGCAAAGCTGGTTTAAGACATTCCTGTTCTCTGTTTATCTGTGCTACTGCCTTCAGACTGCTTCTACCACATCCTCCCCTACGCCTGATCACAGAAATGTTGTGTGTAAAAAAAGTAACTTTAAAAAAAACCCAAAATGCCTTGGAACTTCAATCAGTAATTAGCTGGGGGACTATTTGTATTGTGAAAATTCCCAGCATCCAAAATAAAGGTTAGTTGTACCAATACACACACATAATAACAACGTTTGGCCAAAGCCCTAGGGAATTATTAAATTCTTTACATTAACAGGATTTACATTGGTAATGTAAATTACTAATGTACATTAGTAATTTTTACGTACATTACATTAGTAAGATTTTTACATACACAAAATACATTGAGAAACCACATCAACAATTGTGTTTCAGGTCTGAGAAATTCTTTATTTTATTAAAATCAAATTCTGATTCTTTGTAATCAAAGTTATACCACTTGTACCCAAGCCACTACCTAATTCCCTATAAAATAATTTGCCTGGTAAGCAAATATCCCTTTTAAAACACATTACGATTTAAAGGTGTACCTTCAAAGGGTTTATGATTTGCCAGCTTTGATTTTGTTTGAGATAGTAGTTCCAAACAATTTCTGCCATTGTGCAGGCAAAACTATGATTATTAGAGTTACAAGATTTCAAATAACACAACAAAAGTTTTCAGCCTCTTTTAAATCGTTCAAAGAGAGACATCCATCACCTTGTGGATGTAACATTTGCTGGTTGTGGCTGGTCACAATGGGTATTTCAGTGTCCCTAAAAAGTTGGTATGTTGGTATCCCTTCACTTTATGAGGGGACAAATAACCAATTTTCCAGCAGAAGTAAAACAGCACAAGTAAAACTACTCCTTGCCCACCATCATTGAAATGTTTCTAAAAATCCAACTACCTACAGCATCCAGACAGGAGACCAGCTTCAGCAGCTACAAAAGCTAACCATATTTTGCTGAACAGAAAGCCATGCTTTCCTATATTACTTTCAAAGTTTCATTCTATCCCCAAAGAATATCTATATAGTTCTTCTATCACCCAGGACAATCTCCAGGTAGACCAGGTGCTTTCACTCCTGTGCACAGAGAGCTCTCTCCATGGCTGACTAGGGACAGTAAGAAACTAGAGAGACACAGAAAAGGCCACTGAATTTTTAAAAAATTGAAATTATTGTCACAGTTTATCTTTGAGAGGAGGTAACAACAGATATGATTAAAGCGCATAAAACAATAGATGGCCTAAAAAGAGGGAGCTTTTGTGAGGGTTTGTTCAACACCTGCAGGAAAAGGAGACAGTCAGTTGCAAAGTTCCTCCACTTACTAGAGTGCAAATATCGTGATATTTTTCTAAACACTAGCCATAGAAAACACTTCAGTTATTACAAACAGCCTGGATTGTATCATCTTGCATGTCAACAGTAATAAGAAAAAGAAAACTCACTCATTCCAGCGATAAATGGAGTCTTGAGATGGTGGTTTTGGTAGTATCTATGGAACTCCACTGTGCCTTAGAGGGTCTGTGGACATAACGGTACCAGGTAAAAATAACACTTTTGCACAAGTGCAACCACAGATTCGTTTTCCCCTTGCAGGACTTCTACTTCTATTGATGATACAGGACAAACACATCTTGAATCTCAACAGCCAAGAAACTATATGGCAGTGATATCTGAAAAAGATAAATCTTATTTGCTACCTAATTAAATTCAAAGCCAGTGTCACACCATGAATCCAGAACCTTTTATACTGTTTTATTGTCACTGTTCAGGTAGAACTAGAATTTAAATAATAGGTTCCTATTATGAAAATCTATGAAATGTGGTTCTTGTGAAAAGAATTAAAGGAGGAAGAATTAAATACTCTTATTATCTTTACAGGAAAAAAAATTAAATCTGAATTTAAGAATAGCATATAACCAGAACAAAACAAAAAACTGGCAGAGTATTCATAATGATGTTAAAAAAATATTCTCAGAATAATTGCAGGACACACAAAAGCACAAAATCACTGTGGAAAGCAAAAAGTTTAACTTTTTAAAACAATTAGAGAGATGGAATTAAGATATTGCATTGAAAATCTGTGGAATACCTTTTTCAGCTAGGCTTTGAAAAAAAGCCCTTCTATTTCAAAAAGAATATCTTTAAAAGTCATTATGTAGTTAAATGCTCTTAAAAGGCCGTATAGAGGCAGTCAAGGAAAATTCCTGACACGCATTTTAATGGCACTGGTGCAGTGGCATTTATAGCAATGTTCAAGATAAGCTGTAAGAATGTAAACCATTATTTTAGTTATTTGTGGTTTATCTAACAATCTTTAGAACTGTTCTAGTGGGTAAAGAATGCATCTGGCTAAAAGATAGAGATTTTTTTAAGTATTTGCCTTTAAAATAGTGAAATATCTGCCTAAACAAAGGCCTTTAAAGTGAAAAGGCTAATACCCTTCCACTGATGAATCCAAATTTTGCCAAAGAGGGCTATGCTGGCGACCTGCCAGGAGCTTTAAGGCTGAAGCTAATTTGCATGAAATGGAGGAAATTGCAGCTGCCCTGAGAATTAATATGGAGACACAGACAGCCCCAATTGAGACAGAACATTGCACAACGGGATTTGTGAATACAAACATGCCACACTTCCTTATTTAAGATGAAAGTAGCTATAGGCAACAGAGTAAGTCTCCATGAAAGCTACTTAGATACCTTTACCCCCACCTTTCAGGCCAAATGACCTCATTTCAAACCCAGGTGGGGGCTGTCACTAAACCACAAATGGAAATGAAAGTTGATTCCAGAAGACAACCACTTTCAGAGAAAGTGCTTGAGCATAGGATTAAATCCCATTCAAATGCCCTCCTGGAAAAGAATGCAACTCAACGCATCCTTAAAAGCACTTAAAAATTCTTTAATCAGGGCCTGAAAAAGCTCCTCCTAGTCATTACTTGTTGTCACCATCAACACATGGTTGTATGGCTCAGGACCACATGCATCACTGAAGCTGGCTACAGGATGCTTGCACATCTGCTCTGAACAACTCTTGAAAAATTGCGTCAGCTTATTAGTTTGATCATATTGATAGGATTTCATTTTTCTTCATATAAAATAAGATCTTGATGTTATCAAGATTTCTACGTGGTAAACAACCGATGTGTTTGTGTAATATCTCGATTTAATAAGTACTATTTTTATGACTTGCAAGGGAAGAAAAACACATTACATTAGGTTTTCATCATGTTTGTCATCCTACACAATGGTGGGCTGACTCTCAAAAATATAAAAACCTGTGAAAGTAAATCACAAGAAGTTAAATACACAAAGACAATCTGAATTCTCAATAACCAGACCTGGTATTATCAGCCATTTCTATTTATTCTGTTTGAACTTCCTGCATCCCTTCAGGAGGTTGGGTTGGTTCCTTACTCCTGTAACACACATTGTCTCAGTACAAAGTCCCAGCAAAATCACACTCTTCCCTTCCTTTCCTGGCTTTAGCAATTAGCTTTTCTAATGCTGGTTGGTGCACTGAAAACAACCACTGCTCCAGCAAGAGGGGCCATTTGCAGTACAGTCAATTGTACACTTTTGCCACGTGTCACAGAGGCTGTGAGGCTTCTTCTTTATTAAAGGAACACTCCTCTTACCTGTGACTTAGACTGAGGCTTTTCACTCCTCTCTATCTTCTTATCCCTTTTCCATATCCCAGTCTGCTATAGCTTTAGTCCACCCCAACCAGATACCCAAATCTTGTTTGACCTTGCAATAAGTCATTGCTACTTCTCTGCGATTTCTGAACCCTCCTGAAGACGAAGGACAAGACAGCCATGCAGGGTCACTGGGCAGAGCCCTGTACTCCTGCTTCTAAGGTAGATATCTAAAAAGCAGAGAGCTGGGATCACCTGAGAAGGTGTTTGCCATTCTCTCCTGTATATAAAAAGAGTTTGGACAAGTAGATTAGTTCAGACGAGTTGCCTGACTTTTAGATAGCTAAAATCCAGGAAGGGAAAATAACACACCTAGAGAAATTAATGGAACAAGGCAGAGCAACTCCTGATCTCTACTATCCTGTTTTCTAATAGACCTCCTCAAGGCACAAACCCACACTAGTGTCCTGCAGCTGTTCCGTAGCTCTCTACAGACAGGCTTTTTTTTTTACAGCTACTTTTTTTACCTCCCCTTGCTGAGCTGGTGTCTCTGGCCTATTTTCTGCAGTGCAGAGCTTGGACCAGGGCTGCTGCAGGGTACTTGAGGGGCTGTCCCTCTGCTGGCCGACCAAGTGCCCTGGAGCACCTCCCTCTCTGTCTCAAAACACTGCACAAATTCTCCATAGCCAGAGTAAAAAGCACATATTATGTTATCCTTTCATTTACAAGTAACCAGGATAGCCAGAGCAAACCTTGATTTAAGTAATTTTGTACAAAATCCACAGACTTTTCATCATACAGGCACTAAAATGCACAAATAAACACATACCCTCCTGGACCAGCAGACAAATGCCTTGTAGCACACAAAGAAAAAAAAAAGAAGGGAAAACAAACAAACAAACAAACAAACAAACAAACAAACAAAAAAACAGATCTAATATTCAGAAGGTGATACATCTGGGAGTGAGGAAATAACTTGGGAACTGGGAACCTATGAAGCCAGCTTCAACCAGCTGTCCTTTCAATTTTAGGAGATGAGACAGACCTAAAACTGACATTGTTTCTTCCGTGCTTAAGAATGTTAACTTTTAATTTCAAGCAACAAGAACAAAGCAAAACACTGCAAGAATGAACTGGGACAATGATTTTGTTATTGGCCCTTTTAGCTACAGTGATGCATCAAATTAGTATTTAAAAAAAAAAAAAACCACCACTCCCTGCCAGCTCACCCAGAAATGTATTTGATATGTTAGAATAAAACTTTTATGTCTTTTGTAAATAGGTGTGAAAGATGTCTTAGTCAGATGATGAAATACGGATTTAGAACCTAACCCAAGGTGGGCAGTTAAGAAAATAACTTTATTTAGACCCTATCTCTTTAAAGAAGCCCTATTTCAACAAAACATGAAAATTTTATGAGGCTTTGCCTGATGAGAGGCAGAATGCCTACTCTATTCCTGGTGGGAAATGTGATTACAACAACAAGAGAAACACTTCTACATGGATCTGTACGGGACCACAGGAGGTCAGACTTCATCTATTCCATCCCCTGTTCCAAGGCAGGATCAGCACTATGTGTCCTAGCCCTGATTTCTACCAAAGTTATTCTGAGAAATTATGAGAACACAAAGTATATATCCTTGCTATTAAAAAAACATCCAAACTAAATTCTGATGCTGCAGTTTAAAGTACTATGTCTTGCCCTAACAGTCATGGAAGGGAAGAAATACATTACTCCCTTCTTCTTTTCAACAACTTTTCATGCTCTTAAAGACTCTTCCTTGGTTTGCCAAGTGTCTTATCATATTTTCTGCTCCAAAATAAACACTACACCTCTGCTTCCTGTGATCTGCAACCCAAGTGAACAAAGCACTCCAGTGACCAGGCTTGAGGAGGGCAGGCAGTCTTTGTACAATGTTTGATAGGACATTCACACTTATCATCACCACCTCTGCAAACTGTAGCTGTTCATCAGGTTGAATACCTGAGTAGTCAGTTTTGCACAAAGCTCCTTCTAGAATAACCTAGGCTGTAATTCTCTGGTTGCTTAGGGGGTGTTGCCACATCAGCTGCTCTCGAAAGCTCAACACTTCTCATCTAGCAACAGAAAGGAATAAACACATTTTGTTTACGAGTCAAACATTTGGGGGAGGGAATTGGTTTTTTTCAATTTTGTGGATACGAAATGCCTTTGAACAAAGAAACATTACTGCAGTATCCAGCAGTCATGGGTCCCACTTTAAGCAATGCAACCGTACAGTTGTGACTCATGTTGTCAGTAGCAGCAATCTGTATTCAGACATATATATTCATAATACAATAATAATTACATATTATATTCATATATCATATTCATATGATATATCATATATCATATGTGATTCCTTTGCAACACATCAGTTATGTCAGTAGCCTTAACATTTTATCAGGGACATTGCTTCTCTTTTCACCACAGGATTTTGGTCAGCACCTAAGAGGTGAAGGGGAAGACATAAAAGGCTTTATAGTGGATACTTACATGACACCAGTCTGTAGGGGACTGTGTTTCTACAGTCATCATTAATGAATGGCACTTACCACAGAGTGGAAGATCTTATGCCCTATCTGTTTAAAATTCTATTTATTGAGCAATTCTACCCATGTTGTTACCCTTTTTGCTTTTAGAATTTCTATAGAAAATGATGCTGCACAACCCTGCACAACTCATCACCAATAGTATCAAATCATATTTTAACATTATTGGCTACAAAATACGATAGCAGAAGAAGGTGCTCAGCGTAATTAAAATTGCAGAATAAAGCACCACAATTTCTGCAATCCATGGTAGAAAAATGATTATGTAGTATGAATCAATTGTTCAACATGATTCATAGGAGAATTTCTAAAACTCCAAGAATAAAGTAGGCTATAAAAAAGGGAATCCTGGGCAAATCAGATATACTATGAAAGCAAAAGAGAAGCTCACTGCACGATGTCCTGCTGCTTGAAATTGGCCTTATCAACCTGAAAGAGATTGATTTTCAGTGCAGCATTTGAAAAGAAAAAGTCAGGCCACTGCTGGTTTAAGGCTACAGTCAATCAAGTTCCCATCTCTGGCAGAGGGAAAGAGAGCTGATTTTAGCAGAAGCAAACAGTGGCACAGAGAGAAAAGGAGCCTGCAGACTTCCGTCCTGTGATATTCAGGGAATGCTGTAGGACTGAAACCAGTGGGGCTGGACCCTGGAGCATTCTGTAGGTGGTGGGTGCAATATGACAGACACCCAGCACTGCAGCAATGGGTTTGTAAATGGGAGGCTGCAGGACATGTTGGGACAAATGCGTGGGTAGGAAGGTGGGAACAGAAAGGATTTAGGAAGCCTGAGAAACAAGAGGAATAGAGACAGAAAGATGTTTTCCTGGCCCAGTAAAAAAATGCCCGTCTCCAAGAGGATACAGAAACTCACTGTTTGAGAAAAGTACTCTGCTGGACTGATTTGCTATGGCACCTACATCCTTTAGAACAGATCTTCCAGAAGGCCTAGGATAGAGGATATCAGTTCATATGCATGTTAAGTTTCTGTAAGAGACCATGACACTGTAATTTGTTAGGTTCAATGTAATCCAGGTGTCCTGAAAAGCAGAATGTCTGTGAGACTGAACTAACAGACAAAGGCCAGAATCTCTAATTACGGTGGATAACAATAAACACAGGCATGTATTTAGATAGAACATGGATATGCAAGTCATAAGCAGGATATTTTAGAAAGCCTTCAAGGTATTCTTTTAGGGCTCTTTTTTTTTGTTGCTGTATACCCAACCCACTGGCTGATAAACATATGAAAAATCCTCAAGAATATTCTACTCGCAAAAAATAAGTTATTTTACATCTTTGAAATTAACTCCATCAGGGTCATCCAGGGACCACAGTATGTTCTCTTTTTAAGGGTTAACTCTTCAATTTTAGCTCTGCTAAACCCTGAAATTTCAGACCTTTAACCTATCTATACCACAAGATTGATTACTACCCATCCTACGTTCTGCACTGATGAAAAGGAGTGGGGGCCTACAGCAGAGGAAGGGGGTCAGCCTTCATCTATGAGGCAGAAAAGAATGCTTTTTGGAAAGCAGAGGTCATTTTAAAAAATACAGAGAACTGGAACCAGTGTACAGACAGAGAGTTTAATAGTCAGGCGCCAGATGCTGGCAGCTTATCACGCAGCTTCCCAAAGGGTAACATTAGCACGCATTTTCATGTGTGAGTATATATTAATGAAAAGTGTGAGTCTCTACTTCCTGAGTCACTTCTGTGCATGAAAGCTGCTAGAATTGCGTGCTTCTCCAAAGCTGCCCCTGCCCACCAGCTCTACTCTCCAGCCAGTGACTGAAATGATACACAAAAGTATTTGCTCCACAAAAGCAGCTAGATGAGAGCATTCCACATGTGCTCCCTGCCACACTCTGCAGAACTAAACAGAAACACAATGAAAGAAAAAAACACTGGGTTTAAACTGAGTGTATTTCAGGCAGATAGGGACACTAGCACAGCATTTAGTATGCAGACAAATCTGCAGTGTATGATCCATGGGGAAAGATTCAAGAAATATACCTTATAGAGGGAGAGGTTTATAGAATTCCCAGTGCCTATAGCACTCTTATAAACATGCCATCTTTTGTTCCTGCAGGGCTCCAAAGAATAATAAAAGAATAAACAAAGCAGAAGAGGCACCACTGAGTGAGCGCAACAGTGTTTTATTAATCCATGTGATTAATCCAGCATGCTGAGGAAGATTCTTTACAGAATCAAAACGTTCATGTTTTTTGATCCACATGGATTAAGGGAACACTGTGGCATTTGCTCAGTGGTGCTGCCTTTGCTTTGTGTTTTGGCTTTATTCTTTGGAGTCCAGCAGCAACAAAAGAGGGAGCATTTATATGAGTACAGCAGCATGGAGACTTGGATAACCTCCCCTCCCTTCCTGAAGGATGCTGCATGAATGTTTCTGAGGGCTACGTCTCTTGTTTGTGTCTGCAGCCTGCCCTTCAGAAACCAAACCACTACCAAATAATAGAAGGCTGTTTCCGCAAATCCTGAACGACAATTGTGCTGCTAAGTGAGCTTTCTATAAATCACGCACATACCTGTGTAAAGTAACCAGACAATCATTAGAAACACTGGCTACATTCAAAATTTATGTTGGAGGGGTGGAAAAAATGACAACACAATTCAGCTGACTTCTTTTTGGCAAGGCAAAGGATTCAGGCATCATACATGGGACCTGACAAAGTATTTAAGTCTATGCTTAGGGTTAAAGCCAGACTGCTTTGCATTTAAGCTTTTTTTGTGCTCAAATGCTTTCCTGTAGAGAGCCTGAATTTCCGCTTGTTTGAACCAAGAGCGACCTGCAACAGCAAGTTTGCTTGTAACCAAATCAGGTGTAAGGGACAACCCTTCAGCCTGACAAAAAATTCAGCATCTGATTTCCAGTGAGCCATCCCAATTACATATAGAGGACCACTTATTTGCTAAGCACCTAGGGAAAAGCATAAAAGAGTTTATAAACTCCCCCAGTATTGTAGCAGCTCATTTTCTATGGTAGTGTCTAAATTCTGCATTGCCATGCTCTAAAACCATCAGCAGTCTCTACATCTATTTCTGAACTTTACCTTCAGGCTTCTTCGTAAACTCTTCTTTTGCTTGTGAATTGCTTCTTTCCTACCTCTTGGATCTAGCTTCTCCCTACAACTCCCCAGTCTTGCTGGGTTTAATCAAGGTGAACTTTTTCTTGGGAAATTGTCTTACTGTCATCCTTCTTATGCTCAGAACAAGGGAAAAATCTCCACATGCTATCAAATGCAAAGGCTAACTTGACCAGACTACACCAAGAAGAGCAGTTCTGTTAAGGCAGCTCTAAATAATAACATAAATAATTGCACTCTTTAGAAAGTTCAGGTCTCTGGGAAAAGGCAAAACCTGGACAGACACATAAATCCTGCTTGAATCTAGTCCCTGCTCCCAGGGAACTCCGGTATTTCTCAAAGAAATCCTCTCACTCTTCCCCCTTAAAGCCAAGCAAAGTTTTCCCTGACACTTCTCAGAAGCAGCACGAGTGTTTTCAACTGAAACTGTTAAAAAGACAAGACTCTGTCTAAGGCTTGCAGATTAAAAAAAAAAAAAAATTAAACCTGAGAAATTAAAATTTGGTAATGTGTCCTTGTTGCCTTCCACCACTGATAACACAAAACTTAAAGAGTAGGATGTCCATACTTTACAATAACAAATAAAGATTACAAATTGCAACAGCAAAGTCCGATAATCAATATATCAACAAAATCTTTGTCCTCTTATTCTAGGTATTACAGCTTATTTACACACTCATATAGGTTGAAGTTACTCCATATAAAAAAATTGAATACCACTCAGAATGGTCCAGCTTATCTGTCTTCCCAATGTTCTTCTTGATGACTATGCATCAACTATTTTTCATATCTGGCAGTTTTCTCCTTATGTTAGACATTAAACTTGCAATTGATACATAGAGGCAGTCTGAGTACACTTTAATACATTGTGAATTAATGCTAAATAGTCTTGCAAACTAACACAAAAAGCACATTTTCATTTTGCCCTATATATTACTGGAAATTGTATTCATAGGTCACACTTGGTCTGTCACTTTCAAAATGCACTTCAGAAGATTCTTACAGCTGCCAGTCTAGAAGACATAAAAATCCAAATTTATCTTAAGGAAACAGCAGACTTGCTAAATCAAGAAAGTCCTCTCCTGTTCTCAGCATATGTTTCCAAACACCTTACTGCTAAGAATTTAACTCAGTCCCTAAATTTGAGCTTCTTATCACAACTTCCCTTATGAATCTCTGCCCTCTCTTGGCAATAATTTGAGATAAATGTAGCCCTTAGTCTACCAGGACAAATTTCTGAAGCACTTGGCATTTGGCCTCACACCAATTCTCCTTTGAAGCTGGAGACCATACAGAAAACCTCTTGCTCCCTGCAGAGCAAACATTTGACCCTAGACTACTGGGAAGAAACAAACTGGACCTTCTGCTTTTCAGGGTAAGCTAAAAGGTTACACAGTCCCTCCTGCTGAGTCCTAACAACTGAAGGCAATATTCCTAAGTAGGTTCAGCATGCCAACGTGTCGTCATGGCTCTTTCCAAGACACAGAACATGGTGTTCATGGAAATCAATATGATATTATTTTGGTGCACTTCCAGCTCATCTTGAAAAAAAAAATGCAATTTTGTGTCAGAGTCATACAGAGAGATGGATAAGAGAAACCACAATGAAAGCTTTCTTCACCTATGGACTGCACCATGGCAGGAGAAAAAGGCCAACATTTTTACTTGCAAAAATTATCTAGAAGGTGACTATCTTTAAGAGATCAATAAACACACAGTATAATCCAAAAGTGAGAAGGTGGACAGAAAAGCAAAAGGTGTTGACGATGATGTAGCTGTTGGGAGAGTTGGTTTGGGAGAAATACAGCAGCCTCTTCACTCCTGAGAACCCTAAAAACGGAGATCGAACTGCTCTATTTCAATGCTACTGCCATCCACCAGGTGATCTGCTCTGAACTATGAGGAAGATTAAGCCAGATAATTGAAATAGTTCTTGTTAGCATGAAAAAAAAACTACTGGTATCTTCAGGCAAATTATAACTATCATTTTTTAAAAAGACAAGGGTTGCAAGAAAACAGTGCAATAAGTAACACATGACGCCTTTATATTGCTAATAACAAGCAAAAAATAGAAATTCATTGTCAAAGATCATTTAGCCATTTGCAATTGTTGAAAATTTTAAAATTACCCTAAAGATGGCATGTGATCTGATTCTACTGTATGTCTGTGTCACGAGATGATGCTGCCACATACAGTGCAAGAATAATTTTATCACACAAGTATATTTATTGTAAATAATTCCTCTCCACTTTGAGTCTTATTGGGCACTAATCCCTGAAGGGTTTTGTATACAACAAGCTTATGTGCCCACACATATTTTTCTGAGAAGGGGAAGCTCCCCCAGGTTTGACTGCCCTAGCTAGATTGCCCTGGAACTTGGTGCTGAGCCCAGGACCACACAACACCCTCAGCAGAACCACAAATCCAGGGCCAGGCAGGGAAGACTTCTCCTCTCTGAGGGCTCTATAAAGCGAGACTCCAGTGAAATTACACACATCTCTCTGTGCATTGCATGAGACACTGTACTTCTATCCTGGACAAAGAAGTATTTTCCAACAAATTCTGCCTTTTTAAAATTTCAGGCATAAGAGGAGTTTATAAAGAGAAAGACAATATATATAGTTTTGATACAGTTTCAGAATTAGACAGGTTTTTCCAGTCATCTTCACTTCTTGTTATCTCACATTCATTTTCAAACAACTTCAATTTATTATTGTAAGGTAAGCTTTTTAAGTCTAAGCATCAAAAGTTGGGCAAGATAAGGCCCACAGATTTGCAGGAACTACACAGAGATCAATTAAACATCACAGCATGTTGACTACTGTAGAATCTGTTTGTGGTGGTTTATGCACCACTAATGTTTATTAAATGCACAGTAACCTGTGCATTTAACTTAGTATGGCGACCCCATTTGTTTGCAGCAGCCCTCTGCTGTTCACAGCAGCTCTCACTGAGTCCTTCCCCAACAACTTTAGAGCCTGAGTGAGCATCCATGACTTTGATCAGTCTCCTGAGCATGCCAGACCTTTCACCTCCCCTCCACATCCCCACATGTTTTTCAACCCTCTGGCTGTCAAGAGAGACATCAATGACTGAAATAATTTTTTTGCCTGTATTATGTATGCCAGCCCTACAGTTTACCCTGGGCATTTAACCCCAAAGCCAGAGACCCTGGAAAATGCAAGGGAGGAGATTTTGACAGTAACAGGAGGTAAGGCTCATGGAGAGTTAGTGGGAAGAAGTAGCTCAGTGGGAGACATCCCTCCACCAGCCTCCAAAGCCAAGCCTTGATCTTTGAGCCAGGCTCAGGACTTGAACTTCCTGCAGCTTCCAAGCTCCTGGGAGACTGAACACCCACCCTTAGCACCTTTCTCTGCAGGCTGTCATTCTCAGTGCATAACATGTTCAAAAATATTTCCATCATTTATCTGCATACATATTCCCTCTTCCCCTCTGGATTCCCAAATCCTGGAAGATGGCAAAAGCAAGTGCATTGAATAGCAGCAAGTGAACTTTGGAACCCTTAAACTCTTCACCACTCCAGTTCTCCATTAAAGAAGCACTCTGACACAGTCAAGAGCCTTGCACAGGATCAAGAGTTTTACAGAATAGAGGTTTATGCTTTTGCATAACCGAAACTCATAATCATTTAGGCATTCTAAATAGTGTCTGCCTAATAAACCATGGAAGAAGAGAGAGAAGAGCAAATCTGAGCAGTGAAAAGAGCAATCATTCCCATTCCATGAGTGACTTCTCATTTCACCAAATTGCCCTGCAAACTTCATAGCTTCCCTACACCTGTTTTCAGCATCTCTTTTCTCATTCGTGTTCCTCCGCTATGGATTGAAAAATTACAGATGAAAGGTTCAATGCAGGAAAAGGTAGCATGAGAGTTTATTGCAATGTATGATACTGTATTTTTATAATGCAGGTGAGGGAGGGGGAAATCAATGCAAAACAGAGATCCAAGACTCTCCAGTGAAATGCAATCTCAGAAAGTAAACCATTATTACTGAGAAACAGTTCCTGAGATTTCTTAGTTGTCTTATTCAATATGACTGTTTCCTTGAGAGGAAACATTTATTTCCCCAAGTAGCCAAGTAGTGCATACACCTGTATTTCTCCACTCAGTGAAATGCAGATTTGATGTCTCCCCCACCAGCCCTCACTGCAATCACTGCCAGGAGAACTCCACTCTTGCAAACCACGAGGAGGCAGTGGCCTGAGAGTCTCTGCTGGGGGATGGGGACTCACGCTGCTGCTGAACAAATTACTGCTTTTACTGTTGTTATTAATCATATTGATGATGTCCAAACAAATACTTTTGAGGATGAGAATGACTGCAAGCACCTCTCAGATCTAACCATTCAGCTGATTTTGGTTTGTGTAATAAATGAACAGACCAGAGCTCTAGGACATGGAGGGTTAAGTGTCACTCATTTCAGAGAACATGTCCTTTTCAATAACACCCCTCTTCTGGTCAACTAAAAGCAAGGCCTTATATACTATACACAATCCACTTTTTAAACAAGGCAAACTCCCACACTGCAAAGATACTAGAACAGTAAATATTGATTTTCTTGGCTGATGGTACACCTCATGCCACACAGCCCACTCAAGCATCTGCTTGTTACCAAAAGCTATTCCTTTTGTAAAGGAAGAAAGAAAAGTGGCATTATGTACTATCAGCTGTGGATTGCAAATATTTAAAAGAAATAAATTTCTCAGAATGAAAGGTTCCTTCTTTTGATTAAAAAAAAAACCAACTAACTATTTACTTTAGGTCTATACCCACTCCTAGCACCTGTACTTTTCAATTGTTGGCTTGCCAAGAACACTGCAGTTTTCTTCCTGGCTTTTCCCTTAAATAACTATTTATTATGCACAAAATATCTATTAAAGATGAACACTATTTTACTAGAAAAAGAAGGTAGCTTGAAAATACTGCAGAAAACTCCAGCTATTCATATAAGTTTATATTTGTTCTGGCACATTAAGAAGAGCTACACATATATATGCCATGAAACAAAAAGCATTCACTAAATAAATCATTTATGTACTCTTAATCTTCTGCTTTTTTGGTAGATTTAAAGTTATATTTTACTAAAGTTAAACTTTACTACAACAGTTACAATAAAAGTATATTTGCAATTATATCAGAGTAGAGTTAGAGAGATCAGGTAGCATATGATAATATTTCTGGCTTTCTCTAGAGAATAAAACTTACCAGTGCAAATTAAGATTGTATTTAGTGGTGGAAAAGGGGCTTCCAGGCCTCTAAACAAATAAAAAGAGCCAAATGCAGTGATTTCCCCTGTTATACGCTAAAAAAAAGAAAAAGAAAAAATAGCCTTTAGTGCATTAAAAGTTCAGAAACATGGAGCCAGTAAATACAGAGGATTAGGGAAAAAAAGACAAATTAAAGTCTCTAGTGTTTGGAAAGGCAGAAACAGGCATTTGCCAAATGTATGTTAGAAGAAAGTCCTACACACAAAGAACAAGGCTAGAGAACAATGTGTCATTACTTGGCCTAAACTATGGTATAGGGCTTCCTATGGGTCTCCTTTCCTGCTTTATTAATTGGATAAAAGAATCATAATTCAATTACTTAACGATTTATTACAAAATACTTTGCCCACACAAGATTTTTCAGCCTGTAAACACCATACTATTAGACTATCTACTATTACAGGCCCAGCATTTCAGATTTCATTAGTAAATAAAGCCAGGTTTATTTGTAATATAGTTAAGCCCTTCCAACCACTGACCATGGAAACCAGATTTTGAAATAATTCAGATTTGTGTTTCTGTTCTTTCTAATTAAGGGTAATATCGGGAAGGACAGACAGTGGGTAGCATTGTTCAAGCACCATGGATTTAAGCAAGAAAATCTGATTATCAGCTCATGTCAGAAGCCAAGCGATAATGCAGCTTAGCATTCGTTTGGGCTTTTGCTTTAGCCAAAAGATAATTACTGTTCGTTAAGTCTTACGTAAGTGTATCTAATATCTATGGTCCTAAAAATTATGAATAGTAAAAGCACACAATAGGCAAAGAAGAGTTATTGTATCTATTATTTACTCGGGCTGTTCCATCACGATAATTTTATTAGCCAGGAAAGTTAAAATTCATGTCAAACTATAATTTCTTAAAGGCCAAAAAGTTAAACATCAACTCTCATGCAAGTAACACCAGAAGTTACATTTTTTTACAAAGACACAAAAGCCACATTAAAATGACCTCAGGGCCATTTCTGCAGAATCTGCTCTTTCGGCTGTCTGCAGGGTGCCCAAAACTCTCTGCTTACACTAAAGTCAGCCTGGCTAACTTTTAAATGTTGGAGCACTCTGACAAAATGCTAATATTTCGTCACAAAAGCTTGTGCTTTCCTGGGTATCACATTGCTGATGTGGTGTGTCAAACGAGCTCTGTGTCCTGATAACTTCTCATTGTACCAGGCAGCAGATCTCACCTGAAGGAAGGAGCTGAGCTGACACTCTCTCAACAGGTTGGAAGGGACTGGGGGGAAGGAAAAGCCCCTTGACCAGGAGGGGCTGGCAGCATGGTGGGCACAGGCAGTGCAGGCAGCAGGGCATCGCAGGGAGGGAGCTGGAAGCCACACCATCCCTGCTGGGGTCTATCTTTGACACAGACCTCAGGAAAGAAGCAGCAAGTGCATATTTAGATGACTAAATAAGGGGGCTCAGCTGCCTAAACCCTGTGATATAAGGCAAATTGTCTCTGGCAGACGACCCAGAGCAGGGACCTGACTTACACACTTGAAATTGCAGAAGCTGCTTCCTTAAAACTATGCTCTGCTGAGCACCTCTTGGGCATGAGCCCCAGGACTGTCAGGGGTGACCTTGTGAGGAAGCAGCAGCAAGGACCCACGTATCCCACCAGGAAATAAATGGTCAGCCCCTGATGCTGAGGTCCGCAGGAATATGCTCTTTGAGACTTCAAATTGCCACTGAATAATAGAAGAAAATTCAATCAAAAGCACAGACTGCCAAACCCCAAGCAGCAGTCACCTCAGGAGCCAGGAGGTAGGTGCCTTGGACAAAGTCATTACTGACCCCCTGTATTTAACCCCAAACCCCTTCCTTAGCTCAAATACAGCCTTTAGAGGAGTTGGCATTTACACAGCCAACGACAACTGCAAATTCTGTGTAGTGCTTTATGGTAACTAAAAGACTTGATTACACCTGATGTACACTAGAGGTGAGAAGTGAAGCAACAGCGTGTGCAGGGAAAACCCTGATGAAAGCATTTGACACCCAGATTAAAACAGAAAAGTCCTAAAAACTAGGGTACACGTATAAAACACAGAAAGCCTACACTTTCAGATTTACTTCTTTCCACTTCTGGCAGGGTCAGACCAGGGTGGAGACCCTATTGCAAAGAAAACTGCAGCATTACACCCTCACCTGCAGGGGATTTGCACTGGAGCCATGGAAAGCTGAAGGGACTGATTGCTTAGCAGAACAACACATTGGTCCATTTGCCTGCTAAAAGGTAGGAAAGGTAAGTCTGCAGGATAAACAAGAAGGTTCTTCAAACCAGCTCTGCCCAGAGCCTGATTCAGTACATATAGCCACACCTGCTCAAAGTTATGATTCTGATCACTGCAATCATTACCCTTGAGATTATAAATACATTTTCCTAATGAAAGCAAAGCACAAGCAAACTGGAAGATTTCTATACCTGTAAAGCTTGCTGAGAACTCATTTGAACAAGGTGACCAATCAGAAATGAAAGAAAAAAGGCAGCTTATTTGGCCCACTGGCCATCTTGTCGATGACATGCAATGGCAATTAGAAAACAAAGTAAATAGAGGAGAATAAAAACTAGTTTGCCTCTGAAGTGATTCACTTCAAAAAGATGCCATTTTCATTCATATTAGAATATCATGCAGGGAAAACAAAATTAGCAGGCAATAAGAAACAGGTGTAATCATGAAACACCAACGTATGTTTCTTTTTTATGTGTACATTTTATGGTTGACAGGGATCATTAGGATGACTTACAATGACTTTCACCATAAGGCAGGGCACATCTTTATAACCAAAATAAGGATTATTTTTAAAGGTTCTATTAGCTTATATCAGTTTACACGTGGTAGCTAAATAACAACTAGTATAAGGCAAACTGCAGTGAGCAGGGAGACTACTGCTACTGGTAAAGATTAGCTCTTAAGCACGGAGGTTTTCAAGCACTTCTTCCCAGAAAGCATTACCTGGAGGCAAATAGGAGTTTTCTCATTCAGGCAGACAGTTCACAGCACTCTTTGGCCCTGGATATCCTAATTTCATAAAGTCCTGGAGAACTGGCCCTCACCTCCATGTTCTCCAGCCAGGATGCTGCTGTCCCAGAGATAACAGACAAAGCTAAGCCCAGCAGGCCAGGCAGGGTGCATGTCACCCGTGTGGCTGCACTGGCCTTCCTCATGCTTCTGGTAACCAAATCCTGGAATCAGCACCCTCCAGTGTGTGAACTTCCAAAGTCACACCAGGCTTTTCAGTTTTAGTTTCCATTATCATGACACCCAGAAACATTTTAAGGTTCTAAAGCCCATTGTGAGATATAAATTTCTTCCTATCAAAAATTGTATCACATCTCATTACTTTCACTATCTTCATATAATGTTATAGCACTGTTAAAAACTCACTGTTATTAATTAAAAAATACTTGCTCCAAAAATTGATTAAACATCTTTTTTCTTTCTCTTGAAAACACTCATGGCTATATAGTGCCTCACTGTTTTCTCTCCTTGAATAAATATCTTTAAAAAGCACAAATGAAGAGAATTAAATGTGTCAAACTCCTGGTACAGCATGTTTAAACACCTGCTTCCCTTCATCAGTCCTTCATAACATTGTTAAACGATAATTATACATACTGATGAGTAATGAATCAAAATACTGTAATCTATCCTGAAAGGGGTTTTGCTAATAATACACGTAGGCATTAATGGAATATTTAGACTGTTCTTATTACAGAAAACATATCTTTCTATAAAGAGAAAGAAAAACACCAGGAGAATGTACTGCATTTTTCTCTCTACATCTCGCATCATGAAAAACGTGGGTTGCTACTCCTCCAGGATTTTAAATACAAAAAGAGGGATTTGGAGCCATTCTTGTGTCTTCGCTGGAATCATACATTGCAATTTGTTTCACAATTTTTGCTGCAGTATCTGTGGTTACTGGGCTGGGAATATGAGGGTAGTGCGCTGCCCACAGGAGAGGGATAGTCCCACCATTCCACCCTTTGATTCAGCTCATGGCTGTGACTGCTCAGTCCAGGTATTCAGGGCAAACCACACAGCTGCTCCAGTAACAACTGAAATATCTTTCATCTTCTACTCATAATTTCATTTTCTAACAGCTTTAGAAAAAATGTCACAGCAGATTAATTTCTTCATATTTTATTTGAGCTTGACAAGTTGTATAGTTCTGGAGGAAAAAGGAGACCCTTTCAAAATGGTAAATAAGAAATAGGCATATCTTTTACTCCTATTTGCCAATATCCCCTGATTTCAGGGTTGTGGAATTTGTTCTGCACTTCTTAATAAAAATAATGCAAAAAAAGTCTAGGTATCTGTGATGAAGGCATGTAAACTAGCATGATGAAACTTTCCAGGCTGGCTGCCTTTCAGATCATAGCTGAAATAATTCCCTTCAGGGCCAACCATGAATGGGAGTGTCTCAGTGCCTTAAATTCACCTGGCAGGTGAATTTAAGTTGCTTATACCCGAAGAGAAGATTACACAGTTTTACCACAGCATCTCTTTTTTCCCACCATTTATCCCACTCACACCTTATAATATGTAATAGCCTCACACAGTTCTAAACTTCATCACTCCAGAGTGGCTCCAGCAATGTGCCATTATCTCATTCAGCAGCGTGTCTTAATCCATGCACCTTAAACCAATATAACTGTTTCACACTATTAAGAAAGTAAACTTGACTCCTGGTTTTATGATGCTGAATCTGGTGTGCCAGTGCAGTTATGCATAATTGTGTGTGGGCATTGGTGCAGGGGCTTTGCACCACCGAATTAGTGGTTTGTCAATTAGTCTCGTCTGTCTTCTTCTCAGAGCCAGGATTAACAGAAACACAGTTGAAACAGTTTTTCTCGTGTTCGGGCTTGGTTGTTTATTATGTCTTATTAGAAAGTACAGAAAGTATGACAGCACCTCCAGCTCCTTGCTAGAAGCAGGGGAAATGGCTACAGAGGCAACTGCTACAAGGTCTTTTAAGGCTAAACAGTCCAATAGAGAATTAACACCTATATTATTTATACTTTTGACCTAATAACTACATTCTCATGACCCTTAGAGTGACACTAACTGACCAACCAGAAACTACTACCTGAAAACCATGAAGAAGAAGGAAGAAGAAGAAAGACGAACAAGGAAAAAGGCAAAACCCAAAATCCACCATCTTGTCCTATACGTATTACTGTACTACAAAAACCTCAAATTTAAAACCCATCACGCTGTGAAAGCACACACTTCTAATTTACTATACATTCGTGATTTCTACTTCACTACTCATATTTAGAAGCCATCTCCAAGACCTCAGTTCAAAAGCAGTGTTTTCCAGGGGGTCTGTGTCTGAAAGCACAGAAAGCTCAAAAACTCCAGATTTCTGGGATCCAACAGTTATGTTGGCTATAGCAATCAGACAGCACTGATGGGATTTTCAAAACTTTTACTTGATTTAAAGCTCACACTAAGCATTTGCTTTAAATGCCACCCTATCTGAGCCTGACTGAAAGCCTATGAAGCTATTTTAAAATCTGGGTCCATAGGAATTTAAGCAGGCAACCCAAAAGGCCTAATTAAGTTTGTTGCTTTCAGAAGTATATATGTGGAGCTACTCCTCAGAAGTCAGCAAAATTACACCAGGTCCCAACTGATTCCTGGGTACCTCCACTGTGGACAAAAAACTTGTCGATCACTGAACTGTCTCAGGGTGTGAACACCAAGGTCATACTTAATAACCTTTCCAGTTGTTTGCAAAACAAGATGATAAAAGCAGAATAAATGTTGTTTTTTGCACACAAACAAAACCAGAAGCCATGGAAAATTTTCTCACTTAACTGGATAGTCAACAGAAAAGCGTAAATACAGGATAAACATTTATATGTTACATATGCATACTAGAGGATCAGCATTAACTTCTTTACTTCTTTCTCTTATTTTTCATTCTGCCATACCTATAGCAGTTTGATTTTCTTTTTTTTTTTTTTAAGTAATATAATTGCTGGTATATTTTATGTGGAAATGTTTCCCTACTTGCAATACTGACAAAAATCTTATAAAATAATATCAAATTATGCCTATTGTGTTATTAAATAAACAATTTCTCATATAGCTTTTTGTGAGTGAAAGCTAAATTGTCAAATTTCTCAAGAAGCCAAATATTATAGACTTGCAATATATTTTCTTCCTCCAACATAACATATTCCAGTTTAAAGTAATATCCTTTACTTAACTCATAAATTATTCAAGGTGAAGACTAGAGATTTTCTGGTTCATGTGTATTAGCCCTTTCTTGAGCCTTTTCCATGACACTGATATTATCTCATAACAAAAGAGAGGCACCACAGAAGAGCAACATATCTTAGTTCTGTTCCTACTGAAATTAATGTGGATTATGAAAGAAGTAGTAGATACGCCAGAGTATTAATTAATGAAAAATATCCTATCATCCCAGTATAACATTGCTATAAATCTTGATAAAATACCATGCAACTTCACACTTGCAAATGACTTGGGGTGGAATATGTTTTGGTAGTGTTCTCTTGTCTGCTTATTTATTGAACTGAATCCCCATATTTCACTTTCTATTTTAGCAGCAGAAATTCCAGTGTTCCCATGGAGTTTTCAGAGATGTGGAAGAAAAATAGCAGCAAGAAAGGCCACGTAACAAATTCTCACCTCTGTTACTTGCAGTCACAAAGAAAGCACAATTTAAAAAAAAAAGTTATTAAAAAAAGGTTTTAAAAAGGATAATATCTCTATTCTGTGTAGTTACGCTTTACAAACTGAGTGTAATTTACTTACTTTACCCCCATGTATGCTAAGAATGAGGCAGCAAAACATTGGTCCATGCTACAGAGCTCTGCCTGCCTAGCAACAGTGGTTAGGAGATGTGGAAATAAATCATATTCTTTGACCATCACAAATGTACAAGCAAATTGTTTTCTACACAATCCTACAGCAGCTGTACAGTAGGTGATAAAGCTGTCCTGAAGCTGTTCAAGTTGGTGTTTAAATTTGCTGGCAAACCCCCTCCTCTTGCTGGCAGACCTCTTGTCTCCACTAGGGGGTATTACCAGTATGTCTATGCTGCCATAGGAGCACCAGCACTGCCTCCACACTTCCATTTCCAGGCTCGGAATTTGCACCAAACCCAGCCCGTTTTGCCCATCACGGAGCAGCTGCCTCCCCACAGCTCTGCAGGCAGTCAGAGGGACATTCCCGAGCTTCTGTAGTACAGAGACATGCACCAAGAGCCTGCAAGCTCCCGCATACCTTGGCCAGCAAGAAACTATTTAGTTCCAGGTGCTTTAGAGAGCCAGGAATTCAACTACCAGGGCAGCCCTGCAGACCTCTACACACACAGGCTGCTGACTCCAGCAGCATATTGCACACCTCTGGCTGTAAGACTATGGAATTTACTTTTGTGTGTGCTCTAGGAGAGAAAATGAAACTTATGTGTCTTCCTTTAAGAGCCATTTATAACACAATATGAGGAAGCTGACACAAATGCTTCGATTACTTCTACTGCAGAGGAAAAAAATATTCTGGGGACAGAAAGGCAAGTAGACAATCTTCCATATGTTGGGCAAATAAAAGCGTGAGCCCACTGGAATAGTGGCTTGTATTCATATAGGTAGACATTGACTAGGCAATTCCTGAGGCTAAATTTTACCAGATCATCTCCTTTCCACACCCTCCCAGACAGACTGCCATGATTTTTATAACTACACAGTTGACACAACATCTACCATGTAAAACACTGAACAGAACACAAGTGTCACTTCCTGCCCCAAAAACCTCACAGTGTAATTGGGCAGCAGAGGCAGGGAGAAAGGCCTGTGCCTAAGGTGAAGGGAACACCAAAGCCAAGAGGCCAGGAACAACTACTGTTCCAGTACTGTCATAAGAAATGTTGACAGCAGAGTTCACAGAGGTAGAGGAATAGCAGTTTTGTGATTTTTCATCAGCTGCTCCACCAGCTTCACCTCCCAACTGCCTCTGCCCTGAAAACCTCAGGGCTGAAGAAATGCAGAAATTAACTATAGCTTGGGAGTGTCGTGAGAAAAGAGGAAGAAAATGGAGTAACTGTAGCCCTAATCCTGCCTCCTTCTTCTACGCTACTGGGACACTTCACTGGATCATTATCTGAGGCCAGACTGAGTCTTTTGGGTTACATGCAATCTTTAAAAGCTTAGATGCTGTCATTGAGTGAGATGCATGTTAAAGCTGAACAAAAGAAACGAGAGAGATTGGGTACTGCTTTTCAGTTCACACAGACTTGGATAAATGAAAGCCAGTCAACAAATTGGCTTTTATTATTAGCACCATTAATAATCATATAACTGTGCATAGTAAATTGATAATAATTACCTATATTATTTTGGCACCATTTCTACCATTACATTGCTTCTAAGTGGAACAGCCTTAAACATCTCCAGCCACAGCAAAGTTGCAATATTCATCCTCAGGGTAAAATACCACTTTCAAACCTAAAAATAAGCTGGATTCATCTACATTAAAGCAAATGCTCCCTCCTGATTACTAAAAATGGTTTTTAACATAACAGTAAACTGGATTTACACCACCTGAAGTCACTTTACATTTTCCTAATCTACTAGAGTAAAAAGAACTTTAGCTGCAATGAAAGCAAGGTCTAGCAGTGAATCTTCTGATTCACAGTGATTCTCTGTTGATACAGGAAAAGGTCTGAAGAAAGAGAGAAGCACTTCTGCACAGGCATAGCTGCCATGGCCCCTGAGAGGGAATATGTGGAGATAACAAGTCCTGCAGTGGAGGTGAAGCTCAGATCAAAGCAGACTAAATAACAAAAATCTGATCCTTCAGATCCTGGTAGAATTTCACACATTTCCCACCTTTTATTGCAGACCCCATAGGAAGGTGTACTGGGGGACATGTTTGGACACGGATGTTTTATTTCTGCCTGTGCAAGGCCAGCTGCCCACTGACATTTTGTCACTGTGGCAGTGCCCCAAACTGGCACAGCAGCAGTATCTGCACAGTTGGGTACTTGCACAAGGCAGCCTGTGTTCAGCATGAACCTGGGCTCACTACAAACAGCAATGCACAATATTAAAGGGTGAATCTCTCTGTTTAAAACACTGGTGAATTTAAGGAAGTACCACAGCTGACCATGGTGGATCATTCCTCCAAGGTGCATTTAAGCACTGTTTCATGAAACTAAGGCCCAAAGCACCACCGGTTCTCACACAATGTGAGCATGCACATATCTACAGTACAGCATGTTGTATCCCAAAGCCAGACCCAGAAAGGCTAAATCCTTCCATGCCAGGGTAAAAAACGTGGGCAGAGTGTGTGGCCTGAGTTTGAAGAGTGTGGTGGTCACCACTGAAGACTTAGTCCTTTCACCATTCATTGTAAATAGGAAGGAAATTAGGACAATTAGAACAGTTAAAATGTAAATGACAGAAATAGCTGAAAACCCTTTTTTTCCCCAGTTCCCACTTGTTTAAACAAAGCCCTAACAAGCTACAATCAGAGGGGCCTGCAATGGATCCATGGCAACAGAAAGCCTTGGCCTATGGCTACCATCTTCCCCAGCACACTGCCATTAATTTACCAGATATACATGTACACATTGCAGGAAAAATCACCAGGCTCAAGCTTCATTCACTGAAAAAGGAGATCATTAGCAAATGAAAGAAAAAAATATAACAGGTCAGCAATTCCCTTGATGAACTCATCTATTTATTTTTATTTGAAAGAGAAAGATGAAATTATTCTTGTAATTTTTGGTCTTTGTACCTCTGGTGAAGAGAAAATTGCACCTATAAAGCTGATTTTGATTCTTACACAGCAGATGAATAATAAAATCAATGCTTCAACATCTATGTATTCCTAAAATATTCTTCACAGGGCATCTGAATAGCGCATTAAATTCAGAAGGTGATAGTACTAGAATACTACTAGAGATTACACCAAATGAGGCTTTATTTGTTGTTGTTTTATGTTGCTTTATAATCCTTGTGTGTGAAAAAGGGGTTATTTAATCAGTCAGAAGATCAAGAGCTATCCAACAGCATAAGAACACTTGTTCCAAGCCTGATCAGAACACAAGTTCCTAAAAAAAACACATGAGAAATTAAGTATACACAAAAAAAAAAAAAAGTCCCACAGATATGATGGGAATTTTGTGTATGCTGTATGCTACTGATGTATAAATAGTGCTTATTAGATAATGAGATAAAAAGCAGTTAACTTTGTGGGTGGAAAAGGGAGACTCTATGTGAGACTATAGGTAGAGCACAGCAGTAAATGTCTCCAACCCATGACACTCCATTTACAGGGGCTGTGCAACAAGGGACAGCCTGCAGTGTATTTAATAAGTAGTGTGGTTTACTTTTATTCTAGTTTTGCAGGCTCAGCACACCACATCTAGAAGAGATTTACAAAGCAGATTTCAAAGATATAACTGATCTAACGAGGCTCTCAGGTGTCACAACAGAAATTTTGGCTGATGTTTTAGTCTTACCTCATGTGAGTCTGCAGTATGGCAAGGTGATCTGAGAGACAAAGCATGAGTTTGCTCCATTTTACATTGGCTGATATCCTTTACCCTCAAAATAACCATAAATAAATAAATAAAAACAGACATTTGTCACTTAACTCGCTGTCATTCTCATAGTAGATTGAAGCCCTGTGTGAATAATAATTGCTCAGCTTTCCTTTTCCAGGCCAAACTCAGGAACCCATCATACATGTGTTCTAAAGCCATGTACAAAACACTTGCCTTGAGGTATCACCATGCTCTTCCACGTTGCATCTTGAAGCCATCCCAAGCTGTCTTTGCCTGATAAGCAATGCCAGTACATGCCTACATTTTGGCACTTTCATTAAAGCCCAGTCATGCAAAGTGCTAAGCAAAGAGGGGGCTGATCAAATCTGAGATGCCAGTAGAAATTATTCAGAAAAATCATGTGGCACATGTTTGACTTTCAACATATGATATACATCCTTGTGAATCACTCTGACAATAAGCACCACGAATTACTCCTGCTAGAGATCAAACAACACATGTAACCCATTCAGCTGTGGTCCTGATGTAGGACTCTAATCCTGACTGGGGTTACTACCAAACTATTAACTGGAAGCAAATAATGCCCTCTGATAAGTACTGTCACTTACATACTTTCACTAAGTAATAAATACCATTTACTGTCTCTCATCACAGAAACTCTCTCATCTAATTTCATGTTGTAATTTGTTTGACATGAACATTATAAAGATCAATTACATTTTAACTGTATTGTGGGTTTTTTCCTCTTTTAAGTTATCTGCAATGTCTGGCAAACAGCAGTCTGCAGTGGTAATCTGGGGATTCTTTTTCACACTATTTATAATGAGGGCAAATGTATTCTTTCAAGGTTTAGTTACCAATAAGGAGTAATTTCTTTATAACTGTAAAGAGCCGTTGTGTTTAGGGTGTCCATCAGGACCATGTTCATCACCAGTAGTGCTCAATCTGTTGGTGAAGTTCCTTAAAGGTCTAATAATGCAAAACAGGAAGGCTGTTGGTGGACATCAGTGCAAAAATGAGTTCTCAGTAGAGCTGTATCTCCAGCTTTAATGCTTGTAGCATCTCCAGGCCTTCAGGTTACCATGGCAGAAGCAATAGCAAACAAAGATAAGCCAACACTTTATAAAACAAAATACGAAATATAGCCCAGTTATTATGGATATATGACTTCAAATAGCCAAATCTTTTTGGCAAGCAGTCCTTATAAAGCAAGGCAAGAGATATTAGTCAATGTTATTTTTCTCTAAATATCTAGGAAAAGACACTACACATGCATGTACATACACACGTTTACATTTGGATAATCTAGCATAAGCAGGGTTACTGAACTCTTCTAGGTCAAAATACAACATTTCACTATAGCCAAATTCTAGGAATTTCTTCATCCATCAAAACACAACCAGACCAGGGACAGGAGATGGCAACCATGCTAATGAATTAACATAGCATGCAACAGTTATAAAGACCTCAAGTGAAAATGCACTTCTCTGGAAGGGACTAAAGAATGCTGTTAACTAGAAAGCAATTTGTTCAGGGCAGGATCTCATATCTGTTCTGGGATAAATTCAAATTTCAACTACAGAAAAAGTCAGGACCCAATTTTACCTTTGATTCAAAGAAGGCCTGTCCCAAAGCATATTTTCTGAAGGTCCCAGGTCCTACCCTGTATTCAGAGTAGAACTGTATTTCCATGCCCAGAGCTACAATAAAACAGATCACTTCCCAGAAGAATTCCACATAGCATCAGCTATCAGAGCAGAGACAACACACAGAAGCTGAGGATCTGTGGTTTAAACCATTTAAGACCTGCTCATTCCCACTGATCTTTAAATGCACATGAATATACAGACGCCTGTGAAATAGTACTATCTAGTCAAAGTTTAGCTAGTATGAAACATCACTGCTTTCAATTTGAGTGCTCACCTGTCTTGAACCTTAATTGCTTGCAAATTGTGGAACCATCAGAGTTTGCACCCATAGTATCACAATGAGAAATATGCTTTCTTGTTAGAATGACTATAAGTCTCAGTATATGCCAGCTACAGTTACTAATCCTGCATAATCATAACAATTAGAGTTGGAAAAGACCTCTAGGATCATCAAGTCCAACCATTAACTTTCTCATTATTATAGAAAGGTATCTAGGAATGATCTCTGCCACCTTGATTAGCATAAAAGGGTTTTAATAACATTAGCAGTCCTCCTGAGTCTACTAATCGCAAACTGAAGATAAACTACCAGTTTACTGTCTTTGATGGTTGACTATCTTTGTCAAATATCTTTAGCACTCCACCTAAAGAGAAATAATATGGGAATGGTGGGAGGCTTTTGCAAAGTTTTGACCTCATCATGTTTCAGTTGGCCTAACACACAGGTATGATTTCTTTGTAGATTAAAAACGTGTTGTAATCAACAAGGGAAAAAAAAATACTTGAAAGTAACAAGTAGCTCAGATATTCATTACTAGCCATTAACCTGATTTTCTAATGAATATAGAATTAGGCATTCATTAACAATCATTTGTGTTTATGTGGAACAGTGGCTGTATAATGAAGGTTGATAAATGAATAGAAATGAGACAAGGGAATTTTGGACACTTGTAAAGTAATTAACTTGTTTGGCATTAATTACATATTGAAAAGATAAATCAAGTACATTTGGAAAGCCACTAGGACAGAGGCGCAGACCAAGGAGAGATATAAAGACTAGATATAAAAGAAAAAGCTTTATTTCTTTTAAATAAAGAAATACAGCCAGAAGTATGGTATTAATGACAAACAAAGTCCTTTTCTAGCAAAAGAAATCAGATTTCAGCCTGCATGCTAATAACAAAAAAATCATGAGAAGCAAAACAATGAAGCCAATAAAATAACCCCTCACATTTGACAATGAAGTGCAAACAGGTGGTGTACTAGAGGGTTAATGTTTTTGTTTCTTAAAGAAAGAGCCACACAAGTGCCCACACACTTGAATGTAAGCTAATAAATGAAACCACCTAGCAAATTAGATGCTAGAAATGAGGGAATATGGAAGCTCATTTTAGAGTTACCAGGACACATTCTCTCTAATGAGCTGGTAACCTGATCTTCCCAGACAGTTTTGACAGTAGCGTTTCTGCAGTGTGGCCCCAACCCCAAAAACAGATGCTTTCCAGACCCTTTGCCTGCACAGACACCTATTAACTAGGCAACACAGCCTCAGCAAACACTTTCCACACATCTCTTTTGCAGTATCAAAGATCAGGGACAAAAGAAGGAAAGAGAAGGCTGCAGAGCAAAAAATGGAGAAATTTTTGCTTAGCTGCGATTTGCTGAAGTGAATCTCTCATGGCATGTTGTATTCCTTTCCCCAGTCTCTTCCACAGCCCACCTCACAGCTCTCAATGAAGCAGTGCCATTTCACTTCCCATGGCAATACCCAGGACAATTCTCAAGTGCAGGGGCTACTGCCCTGCTCCTGGCTGCCCTGAGAGCTCACAGGGAGCTCCTGTCCCACTGAGAAAGGACTGCCAGCAGAGCAGGACCTTGGCTGAGAGAGTCCATGTGGTTTGACCCAGGCATCAGAGTCAGGCACTGCAAACTGAGGCCCCCTTGTGCTACTGCAGCAGGTAGAAGCTGATGCGAACTACACTTCTGTCAGGACATCAGTGCTTCTGTCAGAGAGCTGGGCCTTCTTCCCTGCCCAAACCAGTGACCTAAGTGCTACCAACTCCCAAACTATGCCACCAAGAAAAACGAAGGTCTTTTCTCTGCCTGTTGCTACTAGAGAAAAGCTAAAATTTTAAGCTTGTCTCCATGAAAGACCGATGGAGACACTCACACAATTAGACCAAGAGACCCATCAGTAGTGTTTCCTGTTTCAAAAGGATTCTGCAATCATTAAGAAACATAACACACATTTTCCAGTTATTAACAGTCTTTCTCTCTAGTCAAATGTTCTCCCATTGGTTGCACTTACAAAATGTCAATCTGATCACGCTTACAGAAGCATATAGAAGATTACTTATATCTGTGCGTTTCTCCAATGAAAAAAGATTTACACACTTTACCTTGTACCTGTTATCTAAATTCAGTCAGTGCTCTGGAGTTATAACCTATACCATAAAAACTGCTTATTCTCTCCTGTGTTGCAGGCATATTCTCACAAAAGAAGAACTAAATAAATCTTCTCTTATCTTATCCAAATAATCTTGCTCAGGCTCACAGCCAAGCCTTGGTGGAGACTGCATGGTTCATATCAAATACATGGTCTACCACAGATACATCACCAACTCTATAGAGAGAACATAATTTTGTTTGCTTTGGACCATGCTACACATCAATTAGTAGGAGTAGCCTCATTGAAAATTAGTTTTAAACTTGCTTAGTGTGCTTTTCTTCCACTGCTGTGGTGATTCAGTGCTAGCTGGGAACTCCAGTGAATCTTCAGAAAGACCCAGCACCACTATAGGAAACCACAAATCCTTAACTAACATATGCTAACTTTTCTCCCCTGAACAAAAGCTTCATCTCTGTTGTCCCCTCAGCAGAAGACACCAATCAAAGGCAACTCTTTTCACAACAAATGTTAGCCAGGAACTTCAGTTGTGTTTAATTAAGTTCTTCCGAAAGAAACTGCATGCTGTGGCACTGAAAAGGTTATCAGAGGTCAGCTGCCTGCCATGACTTTGTGACCCCCAAAAGGCAAAATAAAAGACAGTGGTATCCCTGCTGGTAAGATTGGCTTCCGCATTTGTTTCCTTCCCTTTCTGCTTTAATTTAGTAGCAATCAGCACAATATGGCTGCCTTTCTTCCAACAATAGGATGGGCAGAAGTTAGATTTACAGCACTGCAAGGGAGAAAGCAGGCGAGAGGGGAAGCACACTGTGGCTCTTGATCTACAATAGGAACATCACTTTGATACCCATAAATAACTTGCAAACCTACTTAAGATTCATTACTGTCAAAAGCTGACAGATGTGCACTTTTTTGAAATTTAGTATTACTTTATGGAGCCTCTCAAAGACACCACTGTTATGTCAAACAACTGACTTTTAAAATGGGAGATAATTCAGAACCATGTTGAATACATAATCTATTTGCAATACTTCTCTGAGCCACTATATATAGAAGAACTATCAACACAGATGTACAAATCCACATTTAAACCACTCACAAAGTGAAACTATTGAGGAAGTTGACACAACTCTCAGCAACCTCCTCCAGGTGACTTTGGTCACAGCAAAGGTTCCTACAGTCTCTGTGATTATCAAAGTGTGCATTGGGATTTCTCCTGAAGGTTCCAAGGGAAAAGTCAGTATAATTCCAAAGACTTCAGGACATCAATTATTACACAGCTACCCTGATCATAACTTTACAGCATTCCATCAATATTAGTGAAATTGCCTCTGAAATTTATTTATGAGGATAAGGTAAAAGGGAGTTTTTCAGCCTACAAATTTTGTTGTATCATTTTAAAGTGCAAGAACTTTAGACACTAGAATCCATTTCTGTTACTGGCTGAGAAGATGCAAGTAGAGCAGTGGGTTGATTTTTTTATTTTTTTTTACTATTTCCAGCCTCTTCAGTTGCTGTCCCTCACGACTATTTCTCTGTCTCATTGCTGCCCAGCAAACTCCATTCTTTGAATATTTCCATCATAGGAATCTTTTCAGGAGCCTCCTTCAGGTGCAGCATGGGACAGCATCCACAGCCTTGCTGATAAATGCCCTCATCACATCACACCAAAACCTGACCTTATCCAAGTCTATGTCAAAACCCACACAGACTTCAGTGGAGACAGGACTGATCACAGCTCTTTGATCAAAATAAGCTCTGCCTCTCTCTTTCTCCATTACCCACGGCCTGCTTTCTGAAATATGATCAACTCAACCCTGCTCCTAAAGCCAAGGCAGAGTTGTAAAGGCTTGAAGCAGGAGCAGCCTCAGCCCAGAGAGGGAGCCTGAGACCATAGTCACCACCAACACTCAAGCTGCTAACCCCTGTTTTTTCTTAGCAATTGAGCCATTCACCAAAATAAAAGGAGGTGATTCTACCCCCTTGTTGGGTCACATTCATTTTGGGTTGAAGAGAGGTCAAGTAACAGGATAATTGGCTATAAAACTGCAAAATCTCCCACTGAAATCATTACAGTTCAAGGTACATCAGGAACACAATGTATTTGTACTGTGAATATCACCTTAATTTGTAATCTCAAGAAATACAGAAAATAACTTTTATACATTCTAAATGTATATAATATTGAAACTCAGGTCATTACCATGCTAAGCAGGACATAGCGGAGCATTAGATATGTTATGGTAGGACCCTGGGTTTTTTCACAATAAACCCCTTTAGCAGCAAAGCATTAGTGGTTTTGTTTGCCAGGTGAATTGGTCTCTAGAAAATGCAGTTTGTCTTCCAAGAAGGATTATCTCTGTACTGCACTGATGTACAAAATTTTTACTGATAACTTCATTAATTCCAGTTGCAAGATGAGCTTTGCTGTTCAGAAACATACATTTTAAAGTCAATCAAAATTAGAAAACCAGAGCCAAGATTAAAGTTATGAGGGAATAAAAGACACAAGCTACTGTTAGTTTTCTGTAGCAGGAATCAGTCCTGTTCTTCCCTCTGCTTGAATTTTTTTCTCTGTTGAAACACTATAGTCATGAGGCTTTAATCAATATGCAAAACAATTACTTTCTAAAGTAGAACAATCTTAGCTCAGCTAAAGATAATGGAAATCATACAGGCAGTTACTCATGTCTAAATGCCAAGCTTCTGGTTTCACTTCCAGATAAATCCAAATGACGAGGATACAATATTTGTTTTCCCTAGTAACACAAACTGGGATACCACAGCATATACTTTAACTGAGTACAGTCTCCTGTGTTTGTCCTCAGTTTGTTCCACATAATTCAGTTAAATACACAGACAAGTGCCACATCTGGATTTGTTACCTAGGCAGCAAATAAACTTCATCTGAAACCTCACAGCAAAATAAGCAGTTTGAAATTTCAACTGGTGTGGCGAGTGCCTCATTTATCAAATTCACAAGGAGCAAAGCAAAATACAAGTGAACAACAGCATCTCAAAATGAAGTTGCACTGGAGATATTCAATTCCAATACTTTAATTTTCTAGCTCTTGTTTTCATAAAACAATTGAATATTGTTTGAAGTGGAATATTGAAGGGAATGTTGAAGGGAGCACTGTAACACACCAGTGTGACCACAGACTCCTGGCTCTATTCAGAGAACAAGGTAAAACCATCCTCACAACAGCAGTCATATTAGATTAATAGAAAAAATTTTGGTTCCAGGTGTTTTAAATAAAAAGCACATTTCAAAAGAAAATAAGCAAACAAGTACATCTCATCAGTCAGGAAAAAAACGAAGAAAACTTGATCAGTCCTTCATATCTCTGTGTAGCTCAGTAGAGATTAGGAAAACACTTTCCATGTTTTTGTGATACAGAATTTGAGGCTACTTTAAAGAGGTTGACAAATATCTTGGCCTTCAGAAGACTTAGAGACAGTGAGCTCCTTCTTCCAGCTCACACTCTGTTTTAAATAGAGTTCTTTTATTAATTGCTTCAAAATATTTCTCTGAAACAAATAACCAAGCTGCCATATTGAGCCACTGGTCAGTTTAGGATTTTTCTTGTCCCTCTGAAAATAACACATCTTTCCTATTCCCTGTAATAGGAAGTCATTTATACTTCAGATATAAAGCAAATTATTTTGTCTAATTTTTATGAGAAAGCAAAACACGTGTTTGCTGGTGCTTCAAATTACTGCATAAGTGTATCTTAACATTCTGTGCTGTGGCTCAAGATATGATGCCTTCTTCAGAGAGAGCCAGTACAGTGACAGGGGAAGCTTACCTGATTATTATCCACTTAATGCTAGTCTAGGCCAAGTGGTTTTTCACAGGTATTTTCAGGTATGAGTTCATCATGTAAATTATAAACCAAAGGAGAAACTTACGCTCCTGAGGTCTGAGGAAAGCCCATAAATGTAATTACAGGCTTAAAGGCTGGCTGTTTAAAGAACAAAGAACAATAAGACTTGAACTAACATTCTGTAGAATAGATCAAACTTGTCCAGTGTATGAAAGTTCAAGATACCATTACTGTGTGTAGCTCATAAAGAAATAGGAACACTTGAAAAACAGACTGTTCTTCAAGTCAGAGATGCTGGCAGCAAATCTTGACTTCTTAGACCTCTCAGGCCTTTACACTATCTTTCCAAGGAGAGTAAAACAACCAAATCTCATTGCTGAGATTATCTAGAATAAACTCAGTCATCCCTGGAGCAGCATTCAAGAGAGTATGAGAGAAAAGGAGGGTTATGTCTTATTAATAAAGCAGCTTACATCACCTCAAATGATTTTGCCAAGTGGAAAATTTAACTGTGTAAGGAAGAGATGCATTTATAGACCTATTAGCCTTGAGTCTGAATCTGCAAAGGATATGTGCTACCATACCTGGACCAAGAATGGTCCCAGTGTCCAACCAAATAAATCCAGGTCTAAACACAAGCATAAAATCTGGGTATATGCAGGAACCCAGGTAATCACATCTATCTCTGCTGCAGAAGAGGATAATGGTGAGGGTACCAGAATTGTACTGGGATATCCTCAGAGACCAGGCTTCTTTTCACACCTCAGGCACACTGTCCTTTTCCTGTTTTTACTCCTAAGCCTTCTCTGAGGAGTTGCAGTCAAATGCAGAACCCTAGGGGCATGGGTGAGGCAGACCAGTACCACGGAGGTCCCAAATGCCAGTACCACCTGTGGAAGGAGGCAGCGGTGGAACCAGGGTGCTCTTTTGAAGAGCTGGAGGGTTTGCATTTCTGCCCTCTTCCAGGTAAACTCTGTGTGAGGGAGAGACCAGGCCCTCAAACCTCCAAATTCCTGGACTCCTTTAGTCACCAAAACTATGCAAGTCTAGAAGAAACGTCACACCTGTCAGCTACATTGTCTGTCGCCCATGACAACTGTGTTCACAAACTAGCACCCACCACTTCTTTTCTGCCAAGTCTTACCCAACTGACAATCTGTTTTTTCAAATTTTCTTATTTTAGCATGTTTGACCTTGAAAGCCCTCAGTAGAACTCCTACCCATCCACCACAGGCAGGGCAGAGAAAACTAAACATGTTCCCTGCTACAGCATTTGAAATTCAAATACACAGGAGCAATATATTTCAGAATAAATCCTTTGAAAAGGTAGATAAATAATACAAAAAGAAGTAAAAAGTGTCTCAATATGTCATGAAAAAAAATTATAAGAGTCCACTAAGTGCTTGTTCCTTGTAATTGCATTCTAGTAATAGTTCACATTCAGCTCCTAATAAACAAATATGCTACTTTCCCAATGTAAAGCTTTGGAACATATATTTTGAAGTCCTGGGACATGAGACCATTGTTAACTGCAGAAGAAGAAATAATGACTGATTTAAATCAGCAGATTTCTATCGACCTCAGCAGAGCCATGCTTCTGTGAGAATCTGCTATAAAACTTCAGTTTGAATATTAATACAAGTGAATGCTGGGCAGAGAGCAGCCCCTGGGCTGCTTTGACAATGCCATGCAATTTGATGGCTGGGGTCTACAGTGTGGGCTTCAAATCCCTCCTCCATAAAAGGGGAGCTTGAACTGCACTGCCTCAGCTCACTGCTTGAGAAAAATCTCTTCTCCCTAAGGGAATGAAGGTAAATTTTCTACCGTTTTTACTTCCTGTGGCCAAGATGTAATCATGTTCATCTATGATAATAAATAATATGAAGTTAAAGTATTATCTACTAGGACAAACCTCATAAATAACATACTTTCTTTTTCAACATATTCACATCACAATTTTCATTCAAACTGGGGGTTTCTTCTGTCATGTTTTTGTCAATGTTCTTTAATCAGAAACAACCAAAATTATGAGTTTCTATGATTACTAAAACCAAAACTTTACAAAGTTTGTTCAGGATGACATCCAGAATAAAATAAAATCCAGATTACTAAAACCAAACTTTACAAAGTTTGTTCAGGATGACATCCGGAATAAAACAGAATACAAGCACTAACTGAGCAAGATAGCATGGAAATTGTAAGCGTACATCTAAACCAATTTTTCTACACCTGTAACGTTGATCACAGGCCATTGCAGATGGGGTTTTCCAAAATGCTCTGTGTTGGTCCAACTTTCAGTAGGCAGCACAGACTGCTCTCTAAGATACAGTTAGAGGTTATTTAAGATGATGGAAAACATTGCCATCACTGGTTGATCCTTTCTCCTGACCATAAGAGAAGCAAGAATTGAACACGTGAGTGCAATGAGATCAAGCCACATAGCCTCAACTTCACTTACTAGTTTCTAAAATAAATCCTTGTCTTTCTATAGGGAAGTAAAATGGTTGTTTCTTATGGAAAAAAAGTTACAAATTGCAGCTGAAAAATCTGGTTGTGATCAGTCTATGGTTAATGAGAAGAAAGATGCTCCCTTTATTCCTTCATACCACTCTCTCCCCATCCCTTTTTTCATGATGGTTTGAGATCAGTTTAATACAAGTTTTGAGGATTCTTACCTTCTCACCCTAGACATAAAGAAAAAGAAATATTTTTTTTAGATCAAAATATTTTTAGCTGCTTTTCTCTTTTGTTGATGAGTCTTCTGAACAGCAAATCCTTCCTGATAACTTGTGGCCACTTTCCTTGGCTTTTCTCAGGAAAACACCAGGAGCATGACAAGAGGACTCTACCCCAAAACAGATGGGCAAGAATTGTGCACACTGTGTGGAGATATAAATGATTGCTCTCCCAGGTAGGACTGCAGACCCTCTATGACAACAAGGAACCTCATCCAAGAAACACCTTACACTGAAACCTAGAGCCACAAGGCTTAGCAAGTACCAGGTGAAATCTCTGCTAAAAAACAAGAGAGCCTAAAGCTCAAATAGGTCTTAAGCCTAAAGCTACAGTATACTTCGTGGTGTGAGCAATAGCTGAGTATAAATCACATTCAGATTCTTAACCCTGTAGCCAACTGATTACAACAGAGGCACAGTTTACAATGGCTGGACTCCATGATCTAAAAGGTCCTTTCAAACCTACATGAATCAATGTTTCTATGGCTATTCTGATTACTAGCACCCAGTCTTCCTGGGTTGTTTTCAATTATTTCTTTTAGGAACTTCTGAATTTCATCTCAATGAATGATAAAAAATTTGTTGGTTTTGATCGAATCAGGTGTTCATTCCTCCTTTTTGCTTTTATTTTCTAAATAGCTTTATACAACAGCCATTCCTGGGCAATATTTATGCAGTTTTATTCATTGCCTGAAGGTGGAAAGGATGCTTTGGGCTTCTGGTTTTGCTCATAATTTCACATTTGGCAAAGGTTTTTCAAATCTCTTTAAAACCTCTAAGCCTATCTGCAAGTCAAAAAGGTACAGAAGGCAAAAGCTTCAGAAGGCAAAAGAAATAAATCTCTTTGAAATGCTAATGGAGTGGAACACTTTCTGCCATTTCAAGAAATAATCTATCCTTTTGGAGAATTTGTAAAGGGGCTTGCTCTAATGAAGATATTTTAATTTATGACATGCAATTATAGTTCAGTGAAAACAATATTGCCCTGTCACAGCCTTCTTCCTTGTGTTGTGAAAACAGAAGTGACGTTATGAGAGAGAAGCTGCTTCTTTTAGGAATTCACAATGTTTCACCAGCTTTGTCAAAGATGAACAAAGCCCTGAGCTCTGTGTAGATGGCTAAAACATACAGTTTTCTTTTACAGTGACACTTCAGTTATTTTGCTTTAAGCATTTTTTGAATGGGGGAAACAGCATCTAGCATGTGTCTGTCAAGAGCTTTGAGGAATTGGAATGAAAATACACACAGACAGTACAACACTTGTTATGCCTAATGAAAAGGCTACCTAGCACCAGGTTAGGGCTGGTGATGGAGAAAAGATGCTATGCCCAAATATTGCTCATTGTCCTAAGATATGGATCTGGGAACATGAGAAAAAAAAATTTTAAAAAGAAATGTTCAAAAGAAAAATAAAACAATGCTGCTAAAATAGGCCTGATTATGTGGGTCACTAAGTACTGTGTATTTCCCCTGTAGCATTTCATAGTCGTTACTGTTGCCAGGGGAAGCTTGATCCTCTCATTATGTATGTTTGTCTTTCACATCAGAGCTCCTCTCTTTCTTTCCCTGCCCCAGCACTGTAACAGAAATAAAAATAAGGAATGAACCCCCATTATTACCCAAATACCTACAAAGCAGAGGGAGTGACCCTGGCAGGTCGGCGGGTCAGCCCCCTCATCATTGATGCACTTGCTCCAGCAGACCCCTGCCTTTTGTCACGGGGTCAAAGCCAAGACCTCTGCTGAGTGTCCTCAGTGAAGAATTAACAAGTGTGACAATTTGCGGTCCCTCCTCCCCCAGCCCCCGGTCCTGCCTGTGTGAATGCTGTAAATAGAGACATCTGGATAGAGGCCTTTCACTGCAGTAATTGAAAATGAACATGGATCAAGTTCTGGCCTGTTGTATTCATAAATCTTCAGGCTTAATTACATTAAAGGGAAATCTAGGGCCCAGCTCTATGGAAACGGGAGATCCTATCAGGCTCTCAGATCGTGAATCTTTAAGATAAGTGTTTTTCCTCCCTTTGGGACAGTCAGATGAGAAATTTTGATTGGCTCCTTCCAGCGTCAGAAACCCGTCACAGATCTGTAATTATTCTTTGTGCTTTTTTTTTCCATCATACGTGACGCACTTCCAGCGGTGGGGAGCTGAAGGACTTGGACGTGTGAGGTACCAGGCTGCCATCATGCAGGCAGTTGGTTTTGAAGGGCCACAAACACCCTCCATGTGGAAATTTAGCAGAGGGAAAATGTATAGCTAGCTCAGTAGCACAGCTCTCATTCACACAGAGCCCTTGGTCCTGCTTCCCAGTGAAGAGCTGGAGCACAATAAGCAAGTGGAGTCTGCAGTTCTGCTTG
The DNA here is from genome assembly GCA_013397075.1 of Rhabdornis inornatus. Taxonomy (NCBI): domain Eukaryota; kingdom Metazoa; phylum Chordata; class Aves; order Passeriformes; family Rhabdornithidae; genus Rhabdornis; species Rhabdornis inornatus. The sequence goes on from VWZS01000638.1 coordinate 1,929,249, forward strand.
CTTGCTTCAAAAAGAAAATGGATTTTAAGCTCAGGGAAACCCCTGACACATCTGTCTTTTGAAAACTTAGCTTGAAGGAACAAACTGATACTCTAAAAAAACAATAAGCAAATGAATTAGTGGCAGAAAAGCAAAATGTTTGGATTTCAAAAGAAGCTGCTAGTTGTCAAGAGGTGGCCGTTTCACAAAAACATTGATGTTTTCAGCAGCATTTCTGTATCTGAAACGAGGTCCCATCAGTTACAAACTTCATAGTGAGTTTGTACATGAGGCAGGTTTTCAATGCAGTAGAAACTTTGCTTAAAAGAAAACCCAAAATGGAATAAAGACACATAAGAGGAAAGATATATTTATGTGAAGGAAGGGCTTTCCAAAGTGCTACCCAGAAAAAGTGCTGCTACAGACAGACCTCTTTAATTAAATTCTGCAGGAACTAATTTGATAGCATATAAGTTGACTGCTGTCTCCACAGCCACCAGACAATGCCATTGACCCACAATACAGCCACATAAAACCGACCCCTCCTGCTCATTGCAAGACCAGTGGGATAATACAACACAGCAAATAGCAAATCTTACGTCTTGGCCTTTAATATCACTGTGAATGGAGTTGTGTGGTTTATCTGTGAGTATTTTCATGAAAAAGAAATTGCCATCCACCAGAAAAAAAACAGGTAAAAAGCAACATGAATGCTCAAGACATTTTTATGAAAAGAAGTGGGGGGGCGGGTGGGAAACAAACCATAAAACCAATTGTCTTCCCAATTGCAACTTTGCTTCCATTAAATTTCAGCCTGAATGAATTTCAATATCATGATTAGAAATTTTCTATTAATAATAGTAGGGTGAGTTCCATGCAGAAACCCAAATTCAGTTCTCAGTGCCCATGGCTGCAGTTTCCCTCTAACCACAGGTATTTCTTCACTCCACTCCCTGCAGGTCAGAGGAACTCTGCAGCAATGAGTGGCAGTAGATAGCAAGCAGGTCCTCCAAAAAGACAGCTTATCTCGCCTCTCAGCTTAGGGGCATATTGCAAAAAATATAATTTCTGAAAAACAACTCCTGAACTGGCAACAAGGGTAACCCATCCTCTTTAACAAATCTTGACTTTCTTCCAGGACTTGTACAAACTGCTATAGCAGAAAACTATCAATGCTGTTTGCTCTGCAGGAGAAGAGTGGGGTTAGTCACAGCTTTTTAAGAACCAGAGCCCCAGCAACAAGTGGTTTTGCTGTCAGCATTTGCCATCGTATCAACAGAAAGGGCAGGGTAATGACTCAAGGATTATTTATGTGAATCCCAGAGCCAGCAGCACTGTAAGTCAAGGAGAGTGGGAAAGCTCACAGAGCCTTAATGAGAAGAGACACACTTTCTGCTAGCAGGCTCAGGGACTGGGCTGGCGATGCAGAGCTACAGGCTTCCACCTGAGCTCATATATTTCCCAACAGCTCGGAAGGCTGACAACACTGCCAAATAATTCATGTTGCAGTGAGACCAGTCCTCCTCTCTGCAAGGCTCTCTTATCTGGCAGGTTTACTCAAGTTCCTTTTATACTTCTACAGCCCCACTCTGCTGCTGGATTATACATTTCACCAGTCTTAATTGTAGTTTTAACTGTTGAACCATTTAGGTGTAATTCATGTTACAGAGGTCTTTCTGTCATACATTTGAAGGGAGCTCCAGATTCTAGACCCCCTTTCTGTTGCATTTAGTACCATGAAATAAGGACCACTGGCAGTAAAATTAGTAAAGGCACAGAACATAATCCTGGGGGGGTTAACCACCCACCTGGTTAATAGCATTTGGAAGATATCAGAATTGTTTCCAAATGTGATACACCTTTCCCAGTTCTGAAGCTTCCATGCCATGCTGGTGACTGGGGATAATTCCTCCAACAGTTGGGGTCATAACCTGTCCTGTGTCCTCTTTCTCACTGACCGCGTCAGAATTCAGCCCCTGTGCCACACAGCGACTCCTCTGACATGGGCTCAGGTAAACCTGGAGGGTGGTACTGAAATATGCTGTGGAATGCCCTGCTCCTGCAAGTGCTTTGAAAGGAAAGTAAATTAGCAACTTTACATTCCTCTTCTTCCTGCCAAGGAGCAGGCAAAAGCAGCATATTAATAATAAATTAATTGAACTAACATGATTTTAGTCCTTCTCATAACTAATAAACGTCTGCCTGGTTACTTCCAGAGCTAGTTGGTTTCTATCAAGGTATTTTATTGACTTTAAATTATTGAACACACAATAGAAAGCACCCCTTGTGCACGCATGCTGCAGCATTTTGTACCCTTCATGCTGCCTGCGCTGTTTCTGACTGTGAGCTCATTAAAGAAGGTAAATTGGTGACTGCTTATTCCCTTTTTTATTGTACTACATGGCAATATACTTCTATGAACCAGGAGACAACCGTCCTGCGCAATTTTATTTAAAGTCCTTGGGGTCTGGGTGCCTAACTCTCAGTGACTTCTTTGACAACATCAGTTTCTGTCACCTGTTTTGGCAAACACAAAAGCAACCACAGAATCACAGAATAGGTAAGGCTTGAAGGGACCACAGAGGGTCATCTGGTCCAGCCTTCCTACTCAGGCAGGGTCAGCCTAGAGAACATGGCACAGAACGGCATCCAACCTGTTTTTCAATATCTCCAGTGAAGCAATGTCTCAAAAAATTAAAATAGGGTGTATTTTCCAGAAATAACGTTAATGCTAAAATCCATTAAAAACAGCTAACTGTTCAACAGGCACCCTGTAAATAAAACCCAATTGTAGCAGTAAAATTCGATACTATTTTTGTTTACTTTAATTATTTACCAATGCTAAATGTACAGCTGTTGATGGATACTACCAAGTATAGTTCAGGTGAAGAACCATCAATAATATGATGGATACCAATGGAAAGCATCTGTTCCATCATGCTGTACAGATCCAACCAGCTAAAAGTCACACCAGGAAGGGAGGATATGATCTCTCTAAGAATTCCAATTTCCCTGCATTCTCAGACCTCCCATATATTTGTTCACATTCCAGTCACCACATATATCTCTTCACTCCTTCTACCCTCACAGCCAACTACTTTGCAAGAGGAAATTAGTAGGGCTCTAAGGCCACAGGAGTAACTTCTTTGCTCAAATTTAATCCAGTGCTTTGGCCAGAGCAGTTTGTGCATGGCATATTCTTGCTGGAACAGATCCATTTGAAACACTAGAATATTTGGGATGAAAATACCACCCCTTTTGTGGTAGGCCAGCACCAAACACTAGTAGCAAAAGTCTTCAAAGGGAACATGAAATTGCATCCTAAATTCATGGGAAGCCTCTGTAAAGACTCCTCTGAATACTGATGCATAAAGGCATGTAGCATAGAATAGTTAGAAAATTATTCCATCTCCATATTTGACATGAATGGTTTGTTTATACGTTTCTTCTCCTTTTGGCTCTACAGACTTCACAGTCTGTCACACCAGGGATAAAAGTAAAGATTCTTTATTTCATAGTTGTATCATACCTTTAACATCACACAAAATGAAAATATCTGTTGCAAGCCCAGAAACCTCGAAAGATAAATTTCAGGGCAGTGATATTTAATTTCTCCACAACTGTACTGCCTGAAATTTTATATACCTATAGGTTACATGTAAACTATACATACATGTAGTCCAAGACCATTTGAAGTTTCAGTAAAACTCACTATGGCTAAAACCCAGAACCCTCTTCCATTGCGTGGAGGCCTCACAGTGTCTCTGCATATGCTGAAAAGATACAGTGACAGCTGGCAAGATCATTGCAAATGAGGGAAAAAGAGAGTCTTGTCTCCATTACCAAACGGCAGCAACTAATCACTGTCACATCACGAGGTGGTTTGGGACTGTCCACAGTTTTATTGTGGCCATTAACCTATTCAAATATTCTACTTGAGGAGAAAAAACAGTCTGGGGCCCAGACCAGATCCTTAGATCTTCTGCAGTAATTTCAACAAAGCTACTGTAAAACATCATCACATCAGATTACCTCTATACAAAATACAGTGAGGCAAATTAGAGCTTGAATATATAGTATGTTACTGTATAGAGCCCCCACACAGGATTTTTTTGTCCTGTGAACAATGCCAAATAGCTTTTGCAGCTTGTGCTAAAACAGGGAAAGTCACCAGGCATTGTCTGAGGCTCTGCGATCTCACATCCCACCCCACAGTAATCTGCTCATGACACCACTTTCAGGAGGATAGTACTTTATGGCCACTGCCCTACAGTGCAAATAATTACCCCAGAGCAGAGAAAGGGTAAAACACATTGCAGGAAGGAAGGAGAGGAATTGCTCGTTTCCTCCCTTTTTGGAGTTAAGGACCTTTGTCATGTGTTTACATTATCCTGACAATAGGGGGTTGATTCCCACACAGATTTTCTTGTGGGCTGTCAACATTGCTGAGAGTTATACATAAGCAGTGAATAGTTTATCTATCCATCACTGTTTATTTTAAGAGAGTCTCATGAAATCAAAAATTCTTTAAATTTAAGCCATGCAGGTTTTTTATTGGTTTGGTTTTGTTCGATTTTTTTTCCACAAATGTAAGACAAAGTAATATTCTGAAGGGCATATGCCTACACTGCATGAGGCTGACACTCTTCACACACTGCATACAGCCACTACCCTACCTAGAATAAAACCATATCTAGGAAACAGACAGCAGGACAGCTCATGGGTGAACATCACACAAATCCTTAGACACAGAAAAAATCCTAACACCATTTAATCACCACTCTGTGGTGGTCAGACAGAGTGGCAAGTCTCTGCACCTTTGCAGTATTGCAGTATGTGGCAAAACAGGGTATATCCTCAAGGATAACTCAGGAAAGGAGGAAAGTTATGGCACAAGACTGAGTTTCAGAAGCTATGGCTTAAAACTGCCGTGGGCAGGGCCCTCTGCGTGACTTCTGGAGATGGCATCTGCTTTGTCTGATAACCCAGCAGTACTAAGTACAGACGCACCCCCAGTGTAGGGCCAACCACTGAGCTCAGTGGGGTCAGGAGGGGTAGCCTGGGAATCAGCACATGGGAAAGTCTTAGGTGGGCTTATTCCAGCAGTCTGTACTGCCAGAACATCACCACCAGCAGTACCCAAACTACCTGACATACATCTAGGTGATCCGTGTTCACATGTCCTTCACAAGGACTTTCAGCTCTTCAAGAGGCAACCAAGGAACCTGGGTGCCTCGGTTTGCCCTCCCAGAACCTGCACAGTTGAAGAAACTGTGATCCTGACTCTGGACCTCAGACTTGTACATCAACCTGTCAAAAACTGGCTTAGTGATGTACAGACTGGAAATGAGAGAAAAAAATTTACTACTTTAGATGCTTGATAAGTGTATGACCACTTTAAAAGCTCAGTGTCACTGCAAATTTTTATGGTATCTACTTCTGTAAAGACGAGGTCTCACATGGCCTTCCAAGGTGATGCTCTAGCAATTGTTAAAATAATGATCTTTTGCAGTAACCAAAGTAGCTGTATCATGGATAAATGGAGCCCCTGTGCTCTTCTTAAGAAGATGTCTTAGAAAAGTATTCAGCATAGAAGAAATTTACAGGAAAATACCCACAAAAATCTGAGCAATATTCTCTTTCTTCTAAATTGAGCATGTCAAAGAAACAGATGCAAATAATTTATTGGTGTATGAACCCAAACGTTCCTGCATGATATGCAGAGTATTGCAGACACTTAACACATCTGCCACTCTATAGCTGCATTTTATTTAGCGCTCTGGAAGTACAAATGCTTGCCCACTAGTGGAACCACATAGTTTCCAAAAGCTGTCTTCCATTGAGAGGACAATTGTTTTCTATAGAGATGAGAAACAAATACCCATGACCCATGTCACCTTGCCCCAGCAGGCTTTTGCTGCGGCTTCCTCTGTGCAAATACAGCAAAGTCTGGCAGCAGTCAATCCTGCCAGCCCACACTGAGCCACCACAGAGTGCAGAGCTATTTACTCTTCCTATTAATCTGTCAATGTTCTAGTCAAACACATAAAACAATATGGTGTGTGCATATCTTGACTGGTCATTGCTAAGTTACTGAGGAGCAACATGAATGAGTGGAAAACCATGCAACAAACTATAACACTAGATTTTTAAGGTATGGAATATTGGAGTTTTCAATTGTCAGCATGAAGGAAGCAGCCATGGTGTTCGTAGCATGGTGACAATAATGCACAAGCCAGAAACTATAGCCAGTCTGCCTCTTTCAGCTGACAATAAACGGGGCCTGTTTGTTTTGCTCAGATGCAGATTTAATCCCAACTCTTTCATAGGCTCCCTGCTCTGTGCAGTCAGGAAACAATTAGGAAACTTAGGATCCTGTCCCTCAGTTTACTTCACACAACCAGACTGCTGCCACAGTGCAGAAACCAATGACTGCAGTTACCAGGGACATGGCAAGGCTAGATTTTGAAGCATTTGGAAGTTAAAATACTGTTAAGGCACAAACTCTGTGAGAGAAGCCCTGTTGAATCTAAAAGCTGTGCAGTGGATAACACTGTACCATCCACTCCAGCACTCCTTACTCAGATACATTCAGCTCACTGGTACCAATTCTTGCCAAGGAGAGCACCTTTAAGAACAAGTCAATGCAAGCTGTCAGGCTGCTGAGCCAAGCACCCTCCTCGCCCTTCTCAAATAATAATCTTATTTGATGATGCTTCAAGGCCCTGTTAAAGCTGAAAATTCACACTGCCTGCTATATCTTTAATCTGTTTCCTAGCCATGAACAAAAGGAAGAGTGTGCATATGAGAAAGCAGAAATAAAGGATATAGGTCAAAGAGTATATTCTGAGTGTCAGGAAGACTTTGACTCAAAGAGAATAATCTTTCCATAGTCAGCAAACTCCCCAGAGCCAAACAGAATGGCAAAAAAGCATGACTACAGACACTGCAAAACTAAAACAGTACAAATAATAGTATTGAACTATTTTCAAAAACCTTGACTCATTCTTTGTTTTGTGGTCAAGAAAGTTCTACTTTGGCACTGCTGGAAGAGAAGATAAACTTTGCTTACAAGCATAAGCACATATATAAATATACATGTCTGAAGGTATTTGTAGATATAACAAATTAAACCAAGCAATTTATAATGAACAAAGGCACATTTCAGATTCACTGCTGCAACCATTTCCATAGTTTTACTCTTTTAACTAGTCCCATCAACTTCAGTAATTATTTATGTATGAAGGTATTCAGATGGATAATCCCAAAAGGTCTTGGCCTCGTGGTTTCACTCTTGATTGGTAATAACAGTACTATACAAAGCTGTAAAGAATTCCTGGATAAGGCTGCAGACTAGTGATTTACAAAGTGATAAATTGCAATAATTAATTATGCTGTAATTGTCCTAGCCAATACCCACTTGAACATGAGGTTCATTGTCTGATCAGCTTCAAGTTGACCAAAATAGGCCATAGAATACATCTCTTTGAACTTCTGAAAGATGAACAATCCAGAGATATCCAAAAAAGTGTCTGGAACAGATCCAAAGGCAAAGAAAATATCTTAATCTCAGTCCATGCTCAAGCAACAACTATCGAAGCATACAGAAAGCAGATCTACTACACACAATCAAGCTCTCAGCCTCAAGTTCTTACAGGCAAAATATGACCCTTCTAGTAAATCACTGCTAGTCACACTGAACTTATTTAACCCCATTATCACAAAGGGCAGGTAAGCACATCAGCATTTCAAGAGGAATTAGGGAACCATAGTTCTGCTGTTAACACAATTAAGGTGCTAAAATCCTGGACTGCACACTGCACCGGAATGTCTTTCAACTTGCAAGGAAAATGCCAATTATTCACAACCCTGTTGTAGCAAAGCCCACACAAACTGGGAACAGCAATCTCCTCTGTCCCATCTGCTGCTGTGTCCTAAGGTCTAGGACTGATGATGTTATCACCTGCACACCAGGACAGAATCAAGTTTTTGCCAAACATCCCAAAACTTGTCCTAAACAAAAAATTTTGGTTATGCTTTAGCCAAAGATAACAGATTGCTGTTTAACTCAGGGTAATTAATTCTGAGACAAACATACCTAACTTCCACCAGGACAGGAACACATGGATGTACATTTGATTTGAAATTCTCCAATGCAGTACACTTACTGTTCTGGTTAGACTTGCTGACAGGGGTAAAAGCTCACAGAATCAGTGTAATATGGCCCTGCACAGCCATCTCAATGAAGTTTCAAATGAGCCAAAGCCCCCCAAAGCCAACAGAAAAATTCATGGTCCTTTGATTCAACTCTAGAGTTAAGGTCTATCTAAGGAGCAAAAAAAAACTTTATTCCTGTCATCTTAATACGAAAGATAACTACTAGAAAAGAAGGAGTTTTGCACTAGGAAACAATATTTTGAACTACCTTAAACTGTAGGTTTAATAGGATAAGTCAGACCTCCACAAGATTATATTGCAGCTCTAAAATTTTCATACTATATCCTTCTTGTGCAAGTATCTTCAGGGTTCTTAAATATAGGCAAAAAGCTTCAAACCATCTTTAAAAAAAATGAGAGAGAGGAAAAAAAAAGAAAAAGTTCTCTGTTTTTACTAAAGCATATTTAAACTGTTTAGAGAACAGAGAACATTATTTCATATATTAAGATAAAGTAGATCATATTGTTCAGTCCAACCCTTGCCACAGTGGCTTCAATCTTATTCCAGCTTGCAGGAAATCTGTACAGAGGAGTTGCAGATATCAGGCTATTGATCTAAAAATGCTGAACATTAGTTTGCTGTTGTGGATCCCTCAGAAATGCAACCCTCTATCAAGTAATACCAAAACCTGGTATATGTGTACCAGCTCAATAAGTTGTGCTTGAGTCCAGAGACTCCCAAATGAAACGAGATGTGATAGTCCAAGGTACTGAGGAGTGTCATGTGAGAAATGGGTCACCATGCTCTCATCTCCCCACCTTTGAGTAATGCCCTTGACAAAATACCTGATCACTTTCCAAATAAAATATTCAGCAAACATCTCTACTTCAAACATACCATATTTCAATCAACTAGTGGCATGAACAATTACTTTTATAACTGAAAAAATTAGGAAGAGGTAGGATGAAGTTTGGGGACAATTAAGGAGTTTTTTATTTCTTTTTTTAAACAAATTTCTTAGCAACAGAAACAATCAAGACAATAAATGTTGGGGTTTTATAACTTCATCAAAATAAAAGGTATTGGTGAATTTAAGGCTGCAGGAGTCTTAATGAATTGAATCCCAAAGGAAAAACTGGGGATAGAAAAGGGGCATGATGAAGGACATAGAGAATTGGAATAGGTTATATTATTTTTTTCAAATGAAGAAAAGTCGGCTTCATACAAAATTTTAATTTTGTGAAATAATGAACCTCTTTGGCTGCTCTGGAGGGAGAAGAGGTTTTTCTCTGGGCAGAGCTCTCCTGGATGCTAATAAGGACCTCTGTTACAGGTTTTTTAAAAAAATAGCTGCCAACTCTGACATGAACAGGGATGTTCACTCCAAGAAGTACTGCGGACCTGGCTTACAATATATCTACTGGAATGAGGAATCCTGGAGACAAGAGATTTCACCTGCATCAACCTGAGAGTCAGCTAAGCCAGGGACCCTTTTTTACATATCCTCTTAATGATATTTTGTTAGTTTATTCCTTCATTGAAGAGGAAGATAAATGTCTTTTCACAGTCTAAAGCAGTCATATTTAACTAGTGTTTAGTACCTAGACAAGAAAGTCCGGACTGCAATACTGAGCCTTTGGGCTGAGTGGCATATGTAAGGATGCCCCTTGGATTCAGGGCAGGCCCTGGCTTCACGGGTCACAGGGACTTGGTGGCCATTTCAGGGACATGCTTCAGAAGGAACAGCAGGATGTTGGTTCCTGCAGGACCGTTCCAGAGCAGTACTGATAACCTGTCAGACCACTAGGCTGAACCTTCCATTTCTCTTTTCATTTCATTTCTCTGTTTCCCAAGCTCAGCATCTTCTGAATTCTGGCACTTGTATTCAATAATATTTCTGTGGCTTTTTTAAGCCCCACAGTCTCAGATGAGTTAAAAAAAAAACACCATTGTGCACAATTGTGACATGCAGTGCAACTTGAAAACAGTGTCTTGACTTTCTATTTATATATATATTTTTTGTTTGTGTCTTTTACAGCTCCTTCTTTGAAAACTACAGGTGTTTGCAAGCATAATGCTCCCAGTGCTGTAGAAAAGTTTATTGTGAGGAGCCTTTTCTTTGCCACTTGTCCTGAACCTGTTCACAAAGTGCTACATGCATTCTACCGATCACCATAAAAATCAAGGAACAAGAAGTCCTCTGTAAGCCTGCCCAGCAGCACCACTATGACATTGGTTGCGACAGCTTTGTGACCCTGCATTGTTTCTCATTCATTCACAAGCTTCTTTCTTTGCTTTTCTTTTTTTCTTTTTTTATCCTTATTAAAAAAGAGAGGGCTGAAGCCTTTATAGGCATTTTTATCTACTGTAAAAAAAGTGTGTGTGTGTGCTGGCGTAATAGATTTTTAAAAAAAACAACACAATGTGACAGCTACTTTAGAGAACACTGTGTGGAGTTACAGTAGTTATAGTTTCCAAAACCACCTGCAAACAAGTGCAGATACCATAGCAAACTGTCCTTAGGATTTCTTTTTTCTTTTTCCTTACATGCTCCTTCTTTCTCTTTATTTTAAAGTTCCCTCTTGCTATTCTAAGCCTGCAGTCAGCAATGAATTTATGTGACAGCTATGAAGCTAGTATTAAAATTGTGAATAGTGGCTAACAGTGCTCGAGCCCCTGGTGTTTAGCATCTTCACACAGCAGTGAATGTGGGCTGAGGCTGCTGAAAGGGAGGGAAGCAAGGGGGGAGGCAGGTGGAGGGCCTGGGTTCTCTCTCTTGTTTATCTGTGCACCAGCATCTGAGGGGGGGCACATGATGGAAGGAGCAAGATGCAAGTGCCAGGGCTCCTTCTTGTGCTGATGGCCCTGCATGCTGAAGGAGAAAGGGCAAGACGTGAGCACCAGGGGAGACTGGGGATGTTTCTTGCTGTTTGTCTGGTGAAGAAGGGTGTGCAGTCAAGGAGAGGAAGTGACAGGGGTTGAAAGGCATCAGTTTTTGCTTCCCTCTAGACACGTTTGAGCAGACTGAAGGAGTTGTGACCACAGGCACAGTACAGGAGAGGACAGCAAACGGACAGCAGTCCCTGGCACTCTCCCACACAGGGCAGGTGGGAGCAAATTAATCATCTCCCCAGCGTATTTTATACACACACAGACATAAACAAGGTTAAGGGGGCAAAAGGAAGAGGAAGAGAGAGGTGCCCAATGAGGCAGTGAGGGAAGTTGTGCCTCGGTGGGTCAAGTTGGGACAGAGGGGCCTCACAGTCACCTCACCCCTCTGCTAAATGGGAAAGAGGGAAGGAGGGAGAGGGATACCAGGGGGACAAGGTTGGAGCACCATGGAGAGTAGGGAAATGGTGGGCACCCTTCGTCCCTCCCTCCTTCCAGCAGGATTTCAGCAGGAGAGGAAGCAGAGCTGGAGCTGGGTGGGCAGGATGAATTGAAGGCTGGCGCTCCTCTCTCCGCAGCAGGCCGTGATGACGGGGCAGGGGGCGAGCCGGGGGCTGGGGGAGGGTGTGCGTTATTAGCGGAGAAACCTCAAGCCCGAAGTTGAGGCCGAAGAAGATAAAAGGAGCAATATGATCAATATGGTTTCATTGTGGAGCCCCGCTTACCTCGGCGGGAGACCATCTGCTCCCTGTCAATGCATCACCTGCTTGTCTGGCCTGTTGGCCGGGCAACGCGGGCGGGGGGATTAAGGGGGCCGGGGGCCCAGCCAGGGGCTGCTCCCCCGTGCTGGGGCAGGCACCGGGGAAGGCTCGTCCAGGGTAGGTGGGAAGCTGGGCGGGCTCCGCTATTTCCAGAGGAGGACATAAAACAAACGCAGCATTTCGAGCCGGCAGGGTGGTTTTAGGAAGGCCCTTCCTGCCCCTGGAAGTCAGCATTTTGCTGCACACGCTGGAGTTAGGGATGCATGAATGAGCCCACCACAATGGATACCCAGGGAAGAAAGGGCAGCCGAGGGGTCCCCACAAAGCCAGGCACTTCGCCACCACTGTCACAGGAGGGAAACAACGCACAGTGCTCTCAAATTCCCTCAAGCCCAGAAGAAAATTTGCTGTGGCAGAAAATATTGAAATAGCGCTAATATTTTGTTATTTTAATACTACCGCAAAATCAGGGCATTTACATAGGTTGAATGTAACGGGGGAAAAAAACTAAAAACTCTCAGATGTTGTACAGTAACGAATGCAAATAAGATGTTGAGTCTGTGCATCAGACCCAAAATTATTCGATTTTTTTGGTAATTTTGGACATGTTTGATATTAAACACCAGCCACTTAATAAGCAGATAAATTACAGCTCCCTGGACCCCAGACTGGGCAGTATCAAAGCACTTAACCAATCCCTAGGAAACGGTCAGAGGAGATAAAATGTTGCAGGTGTGGTACCCTTGGTTTTGGCAGATGCGTGAGGGTGGGGCTACCGCCTGCTCCTTCCTACACTGGCCACAGGGGCATCTCTGCTCCACCTGCATGAGCACACAGTTCTGTGCTGTATAAAACTGCACTGACTTGGGGGGAGGTTATGTGTCCACACACGGAGATTCATGTGTGCATGTTTGCACCTGAACACTCATCCTCTCCCAAGACCTTGCATCTGCCTTACCCACAGCACCATTGCCGAAGCAGTGCCTGCTCTCCGTGTTTTACAGCTACATCACAGCCAACCACAGTGCTCACTGTGTTCAGGCATTTGGTTTCAAACCTCACCAGTGAAGCAGCTTCTCCCAAAAGCAGGCTGAGGTTCTTCCCCCACTGGAATCACTGAAGATCCGCATAGAGTTACACTTCTAAGTCAACAACACAGTATTTTAGGACAGTGTCATACTCTACTGCCTAACAAACAAATGGACAAAATCCTTGGCAAATCTTGGTGGTCTGCTGAGTTTCTCATTAGCCTTTTTTTTTTTTTCTAGCCCCAAATAAGAGGTCCAGGCAGTGATGAGAAGTCTATAAACAGGAGTGCACGAGAAGCCAAGTTAAACTCTCAGCCCTGCAGAGTTTTCCTCTCTACAAATCACTCCTCAGGGAGCAGATTTCTCAGATGAAAACCTAGAAGCATTCATTACAGAAACTGAATTTGGATGCTGTCATGCCTTTCAAAACTACAACCAAGAAGACATAAGCAACAATTAGACCTCACTGTTTGCATGAATAAGAAACCAGACTCCTAAAGATAGGATATTTTTTTCTCAGAATATTATTATTCTTTTAACTACCATATAGTTCAGAGAAATCCTCATGGGAGGAATATGGAGTATTAGAATTCTGGATTTAGCTTCCATTTGAAAATGTGTATTTCTAAGCCAACAAAAGGCTGCTGCATCAATTATAAATAAATGTGGAAGAAATTGAAAGAATCACTTCTAGGAAAATTAAAATGAAAATACAGATAACTAATACTGAGAAACAAAAGTCAAGCAGACATCTCATAATGCTGTCTAAAGTAAAACTTTTGCAGTCTCTTTAGCCAAACTATTGAGGAAGTTGTTTGTGTCTCCAGTGCTAGCTTGTTTTCCCATTTTTCCCCAGGAAAAGTATTTCAATTAATTAGTTGTCTACAATTCAAGATGCAAAGCATCAGAACAAGAAAGCTAAAGAAACATTCTGGTTTATATGAATAAAGGGTTTCTGTTATTTCTTTGCTCTCTTATGCACAGATTCAGTAAGGCATTTAGACAACTCCATCTACTAGGGCATGATATCCTGAACATCTTTTCCAGTCTGAACCTTGGAATTCAGAACATCAAGACCTAGCCTGCAGAAGAGGAACAAAGTGGACATTTCTGTGAATAAGTTAGTAGATCCTGGCACCCTGAGGAAAGCCAGCATTGTATGGAATGCAAGTGACATGCATTAGATAACATAAACAAAGATTCACTCTTTAGACCATAAGTCACCACAGAATTCCCAAATCAAAGATGGAAGAGACCTTCTTAGATCACCTGGCCCAACCTCCTGCTTAAGCAGGTTGCTCAGCAGTGTGTCCAGATGGGGCTGAGTATCTTCAGAGACAGAAACTCCACAGCCTCTCTTGGGTAACAGCCCAGCAACAACAAGTACCTCCTTGTGTTCAGATGGAATTTCATGTGCTTCAGTTTGTACTCATTGTCTCTTGTCCTGGCACCAGGCTCAGTAGGACATCCTGCTGATAGCACCAGCTACAAAACAGGAATTATCCCATATTTCCTTCTGAAAATGTAGAGACTTATTCACCTTTATCAGAAGTTTCATTGTTTATTTAGAATTCAGGGCTTCACGTGATGCCAGTTCTCCCTTGGATGCGATTATCAGACAATCTCTGGAAAGGAGGACAACTGATCGAAAAAAAGTTTGTATTACCCAAACCAGTATACCTTAAAGAAAAGGAACAAATGCTGAAATGGTCAACAGAAACAGATGCAGGTAACATCAGTAAAATTTCTTAGTTTCTCTGGCCAGATGTGTGCAGTCTGTCACCCATATGATCATTTGCTCTCAGCTAGTATTTTCAACAAAGAAAATGTTGGGTCCTGACCTAGAACAATCAGTAGCAGCAGTAGCAGATAAAGTGTACCTGGGGATGGATAAGCCATTTGTCTTCTTTGAATAATATGAAGGGGACATAAAGTGTTTTTGAAAAGTAGCCTAAATACATGAAATAGGGGTGTTACAGAAGACAAAGTGAATATATGAAACAAAATCAGGATATTAAATATGGAGAAATTTGGAGAAATTACTCCAGCATGATGGTGCTGTTATCTATGTGATGCAAAAGAAACAGCTAAGCAGATACACTGGTGGGGCAGGCGTTCAGGAAGTTACAGAAGTTAATCTGCAAGTGAAGGCCTGGGTGAAAGTTTCAGCAGTGTAGACTAGAAAGAGTAGCCCATCTCCCTGAGACACAGCAGAGAGCCACCCCAGACAGTTGTAGATATAGCACCAAGGTGAAGGACAGATGAAAAACAAGGTAAAGCCTGAAGGGAGGTTTTGGCAGGGTATTTTGTTAAACCTCTCTAGCCATGGAGAGTAGGACTCTTCCATTTAAGAAATTAGGCTAAGCACTTGATCTGATCAGAAGCAACCTGACTGTACTAAAGCCATGGGCAGAAAGTTTATCTCTAAATTGGGGCTTCTTTCCATCAGAGGAAAAGAAAGCCTTTCTTATGGAGATCATGTTTGCAGGAAGTCCTTTCAGCTGGGATTGCCTATAGATATCATCATTTTATGTAATCATTTTTTTCTGACCGCCATCATCCAAAAGCCATATTCTATGCATGCAAGTCCAGGTAGCAAATTTTAGTGAGATCTCTAGAGATAATCAGGGACTAGCAACAGTAGTTCTCTCTTCCTTTTGCTATTTATTGGAGCCTGAATGAGCAGAGATTTCAAAAAGTCCTTAAAATACATGAGGATCATGGATACTTTATGCCACGTTGTAGTGGTCAGTCTCTAGAGAGGAGAAATTTTTCTCCTATCCATATTCAATACTATCCAGTATTGGCTTCTGCCACCCACTATGGCTATTTAGGGTTTCCAAGCAAACCCTCTGAACAACAGGTTTCAGGGATATATTTGGCCATTTTACATCTTTAGCTGGTTTCCAGCAGATATCAATGATATGTTGGTTAGACCCTTGTTTGCTCTACTGTGGAATTTGCCAGAATGAGTTCACACATAGATGAAAACTGAGCAACACCTAAAAGCCAAAACAGGTCACTATGGTACACAGGCAGCAATTCTGAAACTACAGGTCACAATAATTTTTATTGGTTTTTTTCTTAATCACATTGATCACAGCTACAGTCTGTTCAGCTCTGTATGGGACAGGCTATCCTTATTCTCAAAACTGATTTGATCCCCTCCACTACCATTTCTTGGAAGATTATTTTTTAAAAGTTCCATACAATTGTCTATGAAATCACTAATAAATCCATGAAATGCAACAATATTTTTTTCCCACCACCACAAAAACATGGTGGTGTTTATTCTCATTTGCACTCAAAGGATCCACCTGTAAGTAATAGATAAAGCTGTAATTACAAAGGCCTTCTTTTAACAGCTTAATTTCTAAAAATTAAGCACTGGAAAGATAACAGCTTGTTCATGTAGAAGCCAACCTACTGTTCCTTTTCATAGATCTGTGCTGTCACCCTCTTACTACCTTTACTCTGTGGTCAAGGATTTGCTATAATTAGTGTTTTGTGGGGAAAAAAATATTAATTTTGTGCAAGTGATGGTTCAAAATGTGCTTGGATATGGAGAGGGGAGCCTGGAATTAATTCCCCTTTTTGCAAAATTACCTATGGCTGACAAGCAGAAAGCAGAGTAACCTTGTGTCCCCAAGTGATTTTAGTCTAATAGGCCAGTGCTGCCCCTGCTCTCACTGGAGCCACGAGCATACAAACTGAGATAATATGAAACTCCTTCACATATGAAAATCTGCCAGCACAGGTATATAAAAATATTTGGGCTGAGTTTAGTCATGAGGAAAAATGACTTTGAAAGACGTTGAGGCAGATAATTAGGTGGTAATGAATGCAGAGCTGCACTTGGAATTCCACTCCAGCACACCGGGGGTGAGTACGGGCGGGATGCGGAGCTGGGTCTCCGTGCTCTTGCCATGCATCACTGAGGCCATACACAGCATGGCCTCGAGTTGATTATTGCTGCTCTCCAAGAGGCTGTCAAAATATGTAAACTCTCAGCAGGAGACGCACTTTTAATAAAACCGCCTATTCTCCAGTGATATTTTTCAGTTATGAAAAGAGCATCCTTTCATATAACACGTACATGTGAGCAAGAGAGCATGTAAAACACTGCAGCAGCATTCACAGAAAACAGCATTTTCATTACAAGCAGGCAAATTGGATATTTATGTAGTCTAACATGCTCCATGCTGTCTGCTACATGACAATGAGATGATTTATTGTGAACTGACAAACACACTGTATTTGCTGTGTGGGTCTGATGTTTCATACTGTCAGCCAGTCCCTCAATTTTTTAAATATAAGTGTCTTAACTCATTGTTTTGGGTAAGAACACACAATCTCAATTCAGTACTTCTTGTGTGTGTGTGTGAGAGAGAGAGAATGGATGAGACTGCAACATCAACATTTTGATGTACCAAATCATAACACTCAGTGTGCCCCAGAACTCTGTAGATTCACTTGACATCATCTCCCGTCTTTCTCTGGGAGAAGAGGTGTAAAAGGAGCCCAGCTGGTCTACAATGCCCGTGAAAATAATCTCTGAAGATGTAAGGATAGAGCTGATACAAGCATGTCTTGTATGGCCTATATCCCATTTCAAAACCAACAAAAGCATTTTTAACAAAGGAAAATTTCAGATATTTCTCTGAGATTTAGGACTTCTACATTTCTCAGTGGTTTTAAGAAGCACAGTCACTGCTTAGGGTGGAGGAGCAGGAACTAAAGAGAGGTTATGGACACCCAGTGAGAAAGGCATGATGTCTGCCTCCTTTTAAGCTAAGATCAAGAACTACCAACCCTCCATTTGCAGAGAAGGAAAGTAAATGCAGGTGAGTGCACAGGAGAAATTGCCATCAGAGTTCTAAATATTGATGCACCAGTTCTGAAGGGCTGCATGGGCATGGCAGAGGGAGACTTTATCTAAGTCTCTTGAATTGCAGCACTTCAGTTCCAGAGCCTGGTATGGGCTGTAGTGACTTGTGCATACAGTCATTTCATCCTGAGTGCAGAGCAAAAACAGCATTTCCCCTGTATAGTATGTCTTGTTAAAAGCATCTTCCAGACAGCTAAATACATAAGAGTTATTTTGTGACTGCAGTCTATTAGCACGGCCTCTTTTTAACATGTTCACCTACCTCCCATGGTCACACACTCAATAACAATGTCAATGTTTCCTTAAGTAACCTCAATTTTTTTATCTTCTGGTAAACTATCTTATTTGAAAATAAGCTTCCAATTGCATCAGTCAATTCTAGTGGGAAAAATAACAGGAGCCTTTTGAAGAAAGACAAAGTGAAAATGCAAAACATGACTGGCTTCCCACTGCAGCTTTCACAAGTACAAGATAATTGAGGTATTTGAACTTGCAGCTTTGGTTTTTTAGCACAGTTTATCTAGGGTTTAGTTTTACAGTCTTTGTCTCTTCCTTTACCTTGTTTTTCTTACTACTTTACTCTTCATTTGTGCATATCATTCTGCTCTAAACTATCCTGCACCTATCCTACGTTTGCTCATTGCATGGGTTATTTTTCTCTTGTGTTGCTACAAATGCCATAGCACTAACAAAACCCGATTTACTTTTTCTTTACTGTAAGATAGATTTAAAATCATGTAGAGAAATAAGCTGACAGCAAGGGAAATTTTATTTAAAGAGGAAGAGTTCCTCTAAAGTGGCACTCCTGAAAACAAATATAAAAAAAAANAAGAATGGCCATATTTTTCCATGCCTCTTCTTTTCTTCTTACTACTAAAAATAAACTCTCATCATGTCTCTTACCAAAGAGGGCAAGGACATCTTCGCACTTCAGCATCAATGATCAAAACAAAGCTGGTGATGGGCAACCCTACACTAATATGTCTTTGTAAATAATTGCTTTGTATTTAAATTCATCATTTTCTAAAAATTGTAGGCTGGGTTTGCTTTTTTTACTGTCCATGACAATGCCTTGAGCAACTTTCTGTCAGAGTGCCCTGAGATTAATAACTCATCACAAGCAGTCATAGATGAGTATTGTGCTTGATTCTTCAGATAATGGAAATGTTTGTAAACACGACAAAGAAAAGAAAAATCACATTATGCTGTCACAAGCAGGAAATTCAAACATGGAAACACCTAGGAGCCAGGCAGGCACCCATAGCAATGGTTTCCTCTCTTTGCTCAGCCAGCTGACAGCAGGGGAAAAAAAACTCAAGCTATATTTCAGTGCTTTTCTTCATGGAGGAATATGAATGTTAATCAGGAGGCTGATAGACAAATCAATAGGCAATGTCTATCAGAACCCCAATTAGCACACATAACCCAGTAATTCTCTCTTATAAAGAGACACTGCTTACCACATTGTTTTGGGAGTCATGCAGCAAGGAAGGAGACTCAACAGGTATTTTCAATCTTCTTTCAATCAGAGGGAGCTCTGATTAAACCTCAACCTTTCCTAATGGCTTTAGTCTCAGCCTCCTTTTCTTGATGTTGTGACTGCAAATCCAACACAATCGTGTTTCAGGGAACTGTTGATCCTTTAACATAAATTTCATCCCGAAAAGGGTAATTCTTGAATTGGCAAAATCTAGCTATGCTGTAATTATTTCTGAATTGCTCAACATTGTGAGGTGTTCAGCTCTGAGATGCAGTCACAAATTATCCCTCAAAAAATTAGTTGCCTCTCACAATGATGAAAAGTATAACCTCAGCCCACTCAAAATTTCATCTTTCATTTTGATTTCTGATACAGGTTGAGTGTGACATTCCTCAGCGCAGTTTCACACCAAGTCTGCCCTGCCAGATTTAACTGAAACTACTGAAACATGTCAGAATATGGAGCTAACTACCACCTACAGAAATAATGAGATTTTTTTGTGCAGCCCTCTTTTACAAGCCCACACTGCCCACAAGCACAAAATGGTGCCCCATTTCAGGCTTCAAATACTTTGGAGAATTTCACCACTGGCAGAGCATTTACTTGCTATTCTCTTCATTGCTTTTCTTTCTGGCACACTGGTGTTTGGGGACATCACTCTGCCTGAAGAAGCTCTGTATTAATCAGTCTGATTCCTAATACTAAGGCACACAATCTTTGTAACACCCACCTTTCCCCTCCCCCCCTCAAGAAACTGCATCCTCAAAGGATTCCAAAATACCAGAACACTCATGTATTTTCCTCTTACAGTAATGGGCACTCTGAGCTGGAGGCTATTCCTCCGTACATGCAGTTCTTAAGCCAGAGAGGGAATCATCTCTAGGGAACTTCATTATGAACATGAAGTTCAAGTTCGGTGATTGGCAGTGAGGCTGCCTTTACCCCATGGGCAGTGGTTGCAGGTCACCACGGAGTTTGATGCTAACATGCTACCTCAGGCACTAAAACCACCCAGGCTTCAGCAACACAAAGCACAATACAAGCTCCAAAGTTCACAAAGATTCTGGATAAATGATCATTTCTTCTGTCATGCTGAGAGCACACTGCAGCAGGTTGAGAGGCAGCTCTGCTGTGTGTCCAAAGGACCATTCATACTGTTGCATCACACTAAATATCATAGGAGCATGGTTTCTAGTTCACCAGTTTATTAAATCTCTATTTCCAGTCTTTCAGGGGAAAAAAAAAAATAAAGAAAAAAATTGCAAGTGTTCTTAAAAAGATTTTCTAAAATGGTCTGTTCACCTTTCAGTGGGACTGTTTTGCAAACCTGAGTGTCATTCTTCAATTAAAAGCTGTATGATAACACATATCCTGCAGGAGATTGCTGAAGGTGATTCAATTGCAGTGTTTCTTAACTCTAACACATCTTTTTCACAATGTTTATGTTCTCAGCATAATTTGATGTGGCATTTTAAAACAGCTGACACAAAATTAGGAATAGAAGTATAAATCCCAGAGGCATAATCATCTGACAAGCCATATCTTCGACACAGCATCATGTTCAATTTTTCCAATTATATTTTATGGGAAAGAGATAGCAGAAAGAAGATAACTTCCTTTCATCACTGTCTCACATCATTCTGAGAGGAAGACTCCACAAAGCTTTGTTTATTGGGACCACATCACAAGTTGAAGGTCAGAAAGTACAGCCTCAAGCCAATATGTAGCCATAGAATCATGAAGGTTGGAAAAGACCTTTAGGATCATAAATTCAAACCATAAACTGCCAAGTATGCCAAGTCCAAAAATGCCAAGCACTGCCAAGTTCACCACCAAACCAAGTCCGTAAGCTCCACCATCTACACATCTTTAAAATACCTCCAGGAATGGTGACTCCTCCACTTCCCTGGGCAGTATTTCAAAAGAAGACAAGCCTTTCAATGAAGAAATGTTTTTTGGTATCTGATCTAAACCTGATACTTACCTACCCCCTCACATGCCTTTTAAAGAAATCTCTCTTCTGTGGATTTCATGCCTGTCTTCATGCTCCAACATATTCCCGACATGCTCCTGTGCTCCATTGGCCTCTTCTTGTTATCCACTGTCCCATACAACTGAGTACTCCTCATTCCCTGTTGCTGGTTCACCAGGTTTCACCAGCCCAGGTTAAGAATACAAATGTGATATATATTATTCATACTGCTTTCTAAATTTAAGCCATATTAGCCTTTTAAATAAGGACCATATTCTACACGCAGCACGCTCTACCTTGTCCCAGTCACTGTAAGGTGGTACACAACTGAAGATATCTTTTCCCTAGCTATATTAAAACTCAAAAAGTCAGCCAAGTTAAGCCAGCCTTATTTCATGTTCTGCTCACAAGCGATTACCCTCTTTTCTGAAAAGCTGCTCATTATAAGAATATGCATACTCAGGTGAACCTTAGTAACACTGCAATGTTCTGGTAAGTTAGGTACACATGAAAAGGTAAACAGCACTTTAAAAATAATTTTTAAGTTCATTGGATACATCTCACTGAAAGTATAATTTCAGCATCAGCAGATGAAAACATTCGCAGTTCATTTAAAAACTTCATATTTTCATGTATGTTAATTACTGAAAAACAAGATAGAAATATATCTAAGAGTGCTCTGCTAATGATCTAGGACTATGGGGTTTTTTAATGTTTCAATCTCTAATTCTAAATTTGGCATAAAATGAACATACAGATGGGTTTAGACATGTTTTTTCTAAAAATATATATTTTTTAAATTATTTTGTTCTAGTCAACTTCTCTGAATGCTGCTGTGGAAAACAAACATGTTTCATCTAAACAGTGGACTACCACATTTATATCTAATCCTGCTCTTGTCTGTGCTAACATAAATCAGGACAATAACTAAAGCCAATAGGATGACATGGGGTCAACCAGTTTGAAATCTGAATGAAGACCACACACTTTTCTTCCCTTAGAAACACTCATACCATTTTGCTGTTGCTTCTCTTAACTGGGCTTTGCTTTCTGGTTTTTACATACCAAGCATAAGACCAGCACACAGACATTGATGGATTTAAATTGAAATTAAACAAAAGTAAATTCAATTACATGCTTCTCCCCAAGGTTAAGTCAGACAAGCTATAAACTTTCTGATGCTATTTCCTTTAAAGATATACAGGATTATTTAAAACCACTTTTAATGTAGTTTTCAAATTGAAAATTTCTATTATATAAGCTCCTGATCTGGTTATTTTTCACTGCATGGTGAGCCTAGAAAGCTTTCTCAGCTTGACCAAGGAATCAGGGGAACAGATCCTTTAGCCTCTGACAGCAAAACAAGGTATCCACTGACTCAACAGAAGGGGCACCGTCCAAAAGCTCACAGAATTCGGTGAATGAGTGGTTGTTTGGACCTGGGGTGGGTAAAAATAGAAAAGGGTGATTCCAGCAATAGTTCCTTATCCAGAAAGGCAACAGACTCACAAGACATGGAAAGCAGCTCTTCATCCTGCACTCACTGACATCTAAAAAGCACTGGATAATATTGTAATTTGAGGTCCAAGGCAACACATAAATTCTACACAATTAAATGAATTTCATGTTTTGCTGCAATGGCATTTTCTTCCTTTCATTTTTTTTCCTGCATACTTTGCCCTTTGCTATAGAAACTCCAGTGAAAAATGTTGAAGGAAAAAATTCCGTTGTGGTACAATGTGCTTTCCCTGTATCATTCAAATTGCCACAGCTTTTTTTTTTCTTGGTATGTTTTCTGAAGTTTTCCTAATTAGCTCTAGGCTTTGTTTCAGATTTTCTCCCATTTTGTTTTAAATATCAGAACTCATATCTTAGTCTGTTTGTGGCACAGAGACTCAGATGGGAGTTTATCATGCCCTTCAACTGCTCATAGTTCCTTTTAAACAGTAGCTTTGTCCTCTCCAGTTTGAGATAAAAATCCTTAAAATCAAAGGCTACTAGTTAGAAGAGCCTACATTTGAAGTGCCTTGAAGTCTTTGGTTTTCCTTTCATTTCTGTGGGCCTCGGATCAGCCTGTACAGTCCCCTTTGTTCATTTATAAGCACAAAGAAGAGATTCTCTTTTTTTTATCAGAACCGTAGCCACTCAGATAAAAAAGACATTTTTTTATGAGGGATGTTATGGAGTTATTTAATGATCTTATAAGCTAAAAGCTCATTACGTGTCTCCTTTTAGATCCCTGCTAAGGGTCTGAACAGGACTAGGCTTTGCACAGCGACAGGGCTGGTTTAACTAAGCTGAACCCATATCTGCAGAAGACTCAGACTCGTTCAAGCATGTGGGCAGAGCGAAGCCAAGCACGAGCCTGGGGTGTCTTGCCAAAGCCAGTGGGGTAAATCCGGAGCTGGGCTTGGCCCCACGCGCCTGTGCAGGAATCTGAGCTGTCACCGCCACATGGAGCCAGGATTGACTTATTAAGAGTTTGACGGGAGGCACTTGGTATTCCATGGGGAAGGCAGCCTTCGCCTGTGTGCTGGGAATGGAGGAGTTATGGCTTTTCTATGGGTCCTGTGAGCCTTTTATTTCATTCAGCTCTCTGCTGCTGCACAGCATGAACTGACTGAGCCCCAGAAGAGGTTAACGAGCACAACAGCCATCATTTGTGAGGAGTGGGAAAGAGCCATGTGCTGCACCAGCTTCTTTTCAAGGCTCCTGATTTTTTTTTGTCTTCACACTGGCACAAGGGCAAGCACCCAGCATAGCTTGTCTTGGGGAGCTTGGCAGCATTCTCCTCTTCTGGCAAACATGACGAAGCCAAATAAAGTAATCTGTGCATTGTCTATTCCTTCGCTTGGGTGACTTTTAAGTTGAGGAAAAAAGGAACAGGGGGGCAATAAGACTTTTGGGCTGGGAGCCCTGTTACTACTCATACCACAAGTATCTTGCTTTGGACAAACTAACTGAAATGGTTTTTCGAAATTGCACTTATTAAGTAGAAATTGTTTTTTGAGACAGCTCTCCCTCCACCATCCTCCTCCCATCTTACCCAAAGCCATCATCGCATAGATTTATTCTATTCAGCCCTCACATTAGCAGACGTGAATGAGGGAATCTGACTGAGCCTGTCAAGGCAAAGAAAGCCATGAAAAAAGAGAGAGAAGAAACATTACACAACTATAATGGCAGCCACAATGGAAATATGCTGGCGTGAAAGCAATTAATGCAATTGGTGCTCTAAGTTCATGGCTTACTCCAAAACCAAGCAGCCCCTGGAAGCACAAAGCTCATCGCAGTGTAGGGGACAAACCCCGAGCCACTGAGGAAATCACAAGAAAAAAGGCTTCGTTGTGCATGCAAAGCTGATCTGGGAAAGGGCTTTAGCATGAAACTTCTCTGCCACGAGCTGCTGCTCCAGGCTGGAGCCCCACTCAGGGACCAGAAGGCAACCAGGGTATCACACTGCAAGACTTTGCCTTGCTGATGTGCATGAATCCTTACAACCACACCATGCCGTGTGAGAGCCAAGGTGGGCAGCCTTCCTCCCCACTGCCAATCCAAGCATCCAAACCCTTTCTCTTCTCAATGGAACAAAAAGCCAAAATCCTGAAAAGGTTTGCAAATCTCCGTAAGGAGAGAAAGAAGGGGAAGTCCAGCTGGAATGTTTTCTCCTGATAATTTTGAGTGCGCCAAAGCAGAAAAAGAAAAATTTCATCTAGAAAATGAAATCTTGAAATACACAATTTCAAGAATTTGTTCTTTGCCATGACTAGGTATTTTCTCACAGGAAAGAACATTTTCTGGAGGTGTCTAACTCTGTTACATGTGCACCCATCTACAGCTGACTCCAGGTGTCCCTCATAACATGTTTGAGTCCCTCAGTATTGGTGATACAGGACAGCTTTGGCACAGCAGAAGTGCCACTTTCCCACAGCTGACTCTCACTAATGACTCATTGTAGCAGAACCAATCTTTCGACCCAAAAGCGAAGTGTTACAGAGCATGCAACACCTTACTACCTTACATGACAGCAGGTCTGAAACAGGATTAAAAGCCATAGACTAATTTGCATACTTTTACCTTCCAGGTTAAATACAAACAGGACGAAGGAAGACAAGGGAGAGAAGTTTTCCGCTCTGAGGTGTTACAGTGTAAGAATAGACATGAAGAGAGACCTTCCATTGGTCTCAGTGGCCAGACACATGATCATCTAAATCACTTCCCATTTCCTGGACCTGGAGGGCAGAGATTAGATATGTGGGGAAGGAGTTGCTAAGGCTCCCTCTGAGCATTACCAAAGATTTCTCCCACACATCTCCTCCATTTTCAGCAGCTCCCTTAGAGGACAATGACTTTTATTCTTTCAGGCAATTTCATTTAGTGTCTTGCCACAGCCTCAAATCTAGGGGCTTTCTTCAACCTGGTGCATAGAAGCACCAGCAGCACTGTGACTCAATTGTCGTTAGATCTCCCCTCTGCTAGAGACACATGTATAATTGCTCAAGAGGAATGAACAGAACTTGTCCCTGCTCTCTTTCCTCAGACTAAGATTTACATTCAAAACAATTTAACAATCTGAATTATAGTTTGAATACATCAAAAATATATATTTTCTTTTTCCATTATTTACAAAGGGAGTCTTTTTATTTTCTAACATTATATTTGCATATAATATGCAATAAGTTTCTAGCTGTCTCTGCAAGTTGTTCCAGCTCATTTGCATCTTGTTTCCCTTGAATGTAGTCATAAAATAATGGTATATATTTGTTGTTCTATTTATAACTTATCTCCTTGTAGAGATAGAAATGGTCCCTCAAAATGCAAAGGAGATTAATCAGTGCATTTTTCCTTCCTTCCTTCCTTTCTTTTTAGAATCACCTCTTTCCTTTGTAGTTATAAATAAGGCTTCTTTTCTTCCCTTTTGTGAATTCTAGGGGAGCTATGAGTCACTGCTGTAGGTCACAAACTTGTTTCACATTATGGTGATACATCACTGTCAGGAAGCAGTCACTGTAGAGTAAAACAGGGCCCTGCCCCACAATAATGCAACAATACATTCAAGTGGACCTGCAGTGTCTCACTTCACCTGAAAATCCTGAAATCCACACAGTGGTTTTCCAGAAGATTCCCCAGCA
This sequence comes from Rhabdornis inornatus, assembly GCA_013397075.1. NCBI lineage: Eukaryota > Metazoa > Chordata > Aves > Passeriformes > Rhabdornithidae > Rhabdornis > Rhabdornis inornatus. The sequence goes on from VWZS01000638.1 coordinate 1,955,535, forward strand.
AGTTTTTCCCCCCTTTTATTTCCCAGGGCACACACACATTTCCTTTGAACTCTGTGGGATCCCCAGTGCTCCAGGTCAGTCACTGTCAGAGCATGGAGTAGGAAGATCTTGGGGTACTTGGCTGTGTTGACATTCCAAGTCTGGCCCAAGAAATAATCAGTGAACCAGAGGGAAAGGGAGGGAGGAAGCAGGAGGCAGTAGGTGACACAGAAAGTCTGGTCATAAAGAAAAAGGGCTGAACAATAGTTTAATTGTTATGGAAAATAAATGGGTTGAGAGTCAGTACAAGCATACAGCACTATCAACAAACTCAGCTTGCAAGGAGAAGGTTTGCTGAAGGCCGAAATATAGATCAGGTATCAAGTGTCCTACACCAACTTTCAGATCAGAATGTGAGCCTCAGACTTTGTACACCATGGAATTAGCTCACATCTCAAATTTTAATTTCAAAAGGACAAAATTCTACATATGTTATTTAGTTACCTTATTACTACACATCATATGCGGTCCCTAAGGCAGTACTTGAGCTATACAAAAGAGCATATTTTCTTTGCTTCTTTCTGTTCAAAACAGAGTAGACAACATAAACAAGATGTTATAAGCCTACTATGCTAATTAGATTATTATTAGAATGCACAACTTCTAACTATTTGACAAAAAAAAAAAGCAGAAGAAATGAGGAGAGCAGCAGCAAGCAGCAGTGTTTGCCAGCTCCCCATTATGACAGGGTGTAAATAGAGGTTAGGCTCATGCCTCCTTCTGCAAGGGGGTCACATCAAACTGCTTTCACCCCACAGGCAAGGTGAAAACAAGACCACACAGACAAAGAGGAATTGAGCTTCAGCTGGCATGACTGGAACCAATGCCAGTCAAAGAGTTCATTGAACAGTTCAATCATTTATCTTGACAGGATATGATTCTTTTCAGGCTCCTTCTAGCACTCAGGCACAGCCAGCTCCTTAAAACCTGACACAGGCTTTAATAGCTCTAATGATCCAAGTGAATATCTAGTCTAGAAAATTAACTTTTGATAACAGTGGCTGATATACCCTCTTATGACATACTGTGTTTATCAAATGATACGCTAATTTATCACTGGGGAAAACAGAATGTTGGCTTTTATAGACAGACTCCAGCACCTCTTTCTAAATGAAAGTTTAGAGAGGGATTTACAGTGGTCCATACCACACAGGTTGCCAGAGGATGAATTTCATGTCCTCGAAACCAAAACACATACCTTGAGAGGAAGTAAAAGTGCTACTGGACCTCCTGTTCAGCAGGGTCTAAACCATTTTTAATGCATTCTTCCTACTTAGTCTGACTTCCAAACCAGTTACTCTCTGAGAGTTTTCACATTCTCATGAATTTGCATTATTAACATGTTTTGTTATCTCCACGCAGGAAAACCATTACTTTAATAAGGAAGGTTTAGCCAAGACTGAAATTAGACAGTAGCATGTCCCAGTTTTCCTGTAGCTTTGGTCTTTGGCTGAGGAATTTCCAGGTTTCACAAGAGTCTTGCTGCAAGATGGACCATGTAGGGATAAAAGCATGTAAGTTTGCAATAGGATTTCTTCCCAGATCCATCCCAAGATGCATCACACCACTGTGCAGCTTTCTGTATTTTACTGAACAGTAAATGGACACAATATTAATTATTATTGGGGTCCTACCTATGACACTTTTAGGCCAACTGACTAGAGCGAACAACCTACTCCCCCTTTTTAAATTGATCCTTTTCTTACAACTAGCTGGCTCTTTTCTAGCTGTTCTTGAATGGACTTTGGAAATATCTCCATAAGATATTTCTGTAAGAAATACCACACATCAGTTTTTCTTTCATTGTTCTGAAATGTTCTGAAAACATTTCAGTTGTAAGCAGGGAATATTTCTCTACTCTGCTGCCACAGAAATACGTTTTTGGGCTGCAATGTATACAGTACCCAACCTACCTCATGAATTCAGCTTTGGCATCACTAGCAACTCTCTGATAACAACCCAAAATCAGGTGATTTAAGTGAAAGATGCCATCCTGACCAGTCAGAATTGAAACACACACTTCATCAAAATTTACAAAAAGGCTAAAACCCCAAAGCACAGCTTGGGCAAAAGTTACAGACCAGTCTTCACAATCCAGCCTAAACCCCCCAGCACAGCACTAAGTCACATTCATAACTACCCATACAACTGTAGCATCTGCTTTTGAAAGATGCTTAAAAATCTTCCTTCGGAGCCTGGAGAATTCAGCTCACTCCAGCAGATTGTTATCCGGAATAACTGCCCCAACTAGAAAAAAATATTCAGTATTTTTCTCTTCTGAAATTATTAAATTTTCTTTTCCTCCTACATTACTGCCTTTATTGTAGAGGTACTGCCTAGTACTTTTGACACTAGTTACCTCTTGGCTTTGTTTAATTAAACAGATTTAACCTTATTAAGCTCTTATATACAGCCAGATTTTCAAAGAGCTGCATTTTCACATTGCAACATTTTCATCATGGCAATTATTTTCTAATATCAATAGAAGTTAAACCTATGTTATTTTCTATGTGTTAGTGCCAGAATTCATAATTGCCAATGCTCATGTTGGAAGCAGGCAAAATATTTGGACTGATCATTTTAGACCAACAACATCAATATGAAAGTTTTAATGGAAAAACTTAATTATGCTTTATATTCCTAAAAGAAAAAAGCATTTTACTAAAAATATTATGTTCCCCGTAAATTTTACATGAGATTTAGGCAAAGAAGCACTTTACATACATCCAAGCACTTTCTAAACATTGACACAGCAAAGAGAAAAAAAAAACCCTTCGACCGTAACCAGAGTGAGAGTGATTTCTTTTGTAAAGGGCTCTCCATAACCAAGAGCCTAAGAGACAAAACATCTTGGAGCACCTATCACATGGAAGGCAATTACAGAAAAGCAGTCTAGAGTGCTTGCTGACAAATAATAATTTAGGAGATAGAAAATAAAATACACCCTACCTGGTATCATAAAACTGTAGCTTCACCAGGGGATTTTCACAGCATTATTAAGTTTGAGAGACAAGCTCAAGTGGTTTAAATAATTGCAAGAAGAAAATACAACTTCCACAACATCATGTCTCAAAGTACACTTCTTTGTACCTAATATATAGGGCAGCCTCACTCCAAATACATTTGAGATTTTCTATTTCATATTCTGCAGATGATGTTTGCAACTCCGTGCAGGTATCTAATTTCCAACCAAAGACAATACACTGGGGGCAGCATAAGGTCATAGCAACAATCCAGTCAGAAAACAAGGTATCCAAAACTGTTCAAAATAATCCTGTAATTCTATCTATTGTGCCACCTTTGATTTCAAAGGATAGAGCAATACACTGCTCACTGGACAGTTTTCATGAAACCAACATCATATAGTTTAGATATTCTTATCCAATTTGAAACAAAAATAATATATATTTCACTTTACAATATTGCTTCCATACTTCTGCATGAGTCCCAAATGACCAAACCATTCTCATTTCTCTGCCTCAAAGAGTGAAAGAAAGTGGGAGTATATGTTTGCACCAACAATTTGCTTTTGGATAAAGAAACAATAAACAATAAACGAGAAAAGAAGTTTTATGGCAACCTTATAATACAGCTAAGCCCCTTGGTCAAGAAACTGAGACAATAGATTTTCTTATGCAGTACTTGCAAGAATAAAAGTATATGATTTGTGTAGTTTGTGAGTTCTTTGACTGATAGCCTGCTTTTCTGAGGAGCGTAGATCCTCAACTCCATCAGAGCTATAGCCATGCATGTGACCCAGGCATTCAGGCTCCCCAGCAGAACAGCCCTTTACAGAAGCCTCTGAAAGCAACCAAGTGGTTATGGAGAGAAGCTCCTCAAGTGGTTTATCAGCTCACTGAAAGATAGGAAATGGAGGAAAGGTGATTTTTCACACTAGAGGGAAAATACTGGCCGGGAAGTGAGACACATTTGGAGTTGTTAATGAGGCAACAAAACATGACGTGCTATGACAATGTTTGGAGAGGTTGATTGTAAGGCTAACTGACTGGAGAGATGCAAGAGCATTTCACAAGAAGCCAGGGGGGCAAGCAGCAAATGAAATCCTGCATTAATCTACACGTACATGGAAAAAATAACCATGACCCAAGGAACAGTCTTTAAACTAGTACTCACACCCCATAAATAAAACATGACACCCTTGTGCCTCCTCCTATGTACTATCAGCTCCATTTTTAAGAGTAGACAGAAGAGCATACAGAATGCTAAGATTTTTAAGGTGAATTGAGAAAGAAGAAAAAATACTGTTATATAGCAAGAGATATCTATGAGGCACAAACATCTTGACTGCTGTAGGCAGCTTGCATCTTTCCATTTCCAAAACTACAGAGATGAATCAGAAGAGGTTTTAGTTCAGAGAAGGCAAAACTCAGATCAGAGATCTAGGGAGACTCATGTATGAGGGCAAACTACATCAACTATAGCACTTGTACTGGGAAAAAAACTAATAGGGGCGGAGTTTGGAGGGATATGATACAATTTCACAAAGTCATAGAGTATTAGCTGTTTCTCACACCCCAGCATCCGACAAAAGGCTTGAAATAAAAGAGATAAGTCTTTTCACATAGAGTGCAACTATACTGTGGAAGTCACTGCCATAAGATGCCAGGAAGGCAAAAGAAAGGATATAAACCAGATAAAAACAACTTGTTAGAGGTAGAATCCTGAAAAAGTACTTTAAGAATATTATCCTGCATTTAGCCTGTTTCTTATACTCTTTTTCTCAATACCTCCAGTATTGAGCACTCTCAAGAAGAGAATATCAAATGAGCCTTTGATTTTACATGGAGTGTTGCTATATTATTGCACTCTGACAAATCTCAAGGGTTAAACTCAGAATAACGTGTTCATTCAGGAGTTTTGCCAAGAACACAAATTTGGGCATTTTGCCTCTTAAGCACTGTGACAGGAATTAGTTAAATCCAACTTTGTAATGGTCACAGTGTTTAAAAGCTTCACTGTCGTCCCCAGTGCTCTCGCTCTCATCCTTGGAGGCAAGATTGCCATCAGCACTGTCTCTTTTCACCCTAGACTTTGGTCTTTCAGAGGTATTAACACTGAGTGAAGAATTCACCTTCACTCTGCTACCACATCTTCTCTTGCTACTTATCAGCAACTCGAGAAACTTTGCTCAATAACAGCATTCAAGTTTTAATGTGATCAACCCATCAATAGCAAGGCTGCATCTCACTGATCATGGATTATTGCACTCTAGTGCAATCTATGGCTGCTCAACAATTCTAATTTTGCAGAAACTGCATTTAAAACAGCTCAGATGCTGAAAATATATAAAGGCAAATCATATACAGGGAACATGAAAAATTGATAATATATATTACTGAGTGGTAAGACTTTCCAGAAAGAATCAGCTTTTATAACCAGACTCAGATGCTATTTACTCACCTAAATAATAATTAGGATATTTTCAAAGGAGCTCAGAACTCAGTCTGGTCATAATAGTCACAATGAGAACTGAGTTCTTTTGGGAAACTAGTCAACAGTTGAGAGTGGCATGCCAATGAGAACTGAATCTCAGACAGAAAACTTGCTTCATAACACCCCTTGAAATACTCAGCAGTGGTTGATGGGACAGACGAGTATCTACTCTATCCTCTGATTGCAGCCTGCATCAGATAAACAACAAGTTGTGACTTTTCTTTTATTTTGATTTCCCAATAAAAAACCTGGATTTCAAAAAACCTTTTATGAAGGAAGATATTGATTCAAGGAATGAGTTTGCTTTCCCCTAGAACACTGGTTCCATGCACTGCAGTTCCTGGGACATCCAGGCAGCCACTGCTTCCTGACTTGTGGATTCACAGGTAAGTAAGAGAGAAATCTGCGTCTTAAAAATTGTGATTCTATAGATGTTTAGCTGCTGGGACTTGGAAGGGAGATATCTCTGGTCATCCTACACCCAGCTCTCGGTAGCCACACTAACCCTGCAGATCTTGACACTTTCATGTTTCTAGCTCCTGAGAGCCCTTATACCCACAGGGTGTATTTTTGTTGTCTAGGACTGTTTTAGAGGCCTCCTGGTATCCCATGTGGCTGCCAGATCTACTCCGGGAAGTCACAGCACTCATTAGTACCAAAGGCATCTAAAGCAGCAGTAGTTGCCAGTGTTTAGGCACTTTAATTGCTCCTCAACAAAGTTTGAGACAAGCTACTACATCTTTGAGGAGTCCGGTGTGCCAGGCAGATGCTTTATCCAGCAACTGAGGCAAAAAAAGTGAACATTCATGTTTTCCCTTCAGTAAAATTTTTTCAAACAAAAAGTTATTCCAAATACTTTCTACAAGAAAGAAGAGTTTGCTTCTTACACATTCTAGCATAAGAAGTCTGTGAAACAATTTTCTGCCTTGTTGTTCTCAACCACAAACTTCTAAAATGTGAAGACTTACCTACCTACAATCACGCAATAAGAAAAAGAGAAGTTGCATTAGCAGAAATTACTGAAAGCTTTTTCACCTCTTATTTACAAAGAAACAACTTTATTTTGTCTTTTTTTAAAGGCAATTCTTTCAAAAAATCTCTTACTGTAGAATTACAATAAGAAAAAAACAACAATTTCCTATTTATTATTTCTACACACATCATAATATCTCTATTCATTTTATCTCTTTTTAGTTTTCTAGCTACTCCACACACACATTTATCATTTCCTAATTTTCTAATATCTGCCATTTTCATTCTCCAGATCCTTCCAAATTTTTCTACATTTTTCATGGAGACTAGAGTCAGAACAAGAATGAAGAGAATCTCTCTCATTAAAATATTCAGGCCATATTTTTAATGAACTGTTTGGGTTTTTTCTAGGAAGTAGAGGTTGTTTCCCTCCAGGAGATCAGTAAGGTGATTTCCCCAGATGATTCCTGAAGTTTTTATACAACTTCACAATTGTGGGTCAAAATTGACCAAAAAAACCCAAAAAAATAATAACTTGAAGCTTAAATTGCATTGTCTTGCAGTGCCATTCCTTATCCCTAAAAACCTGTGAGCAGGCAGCCAGCATTTGTCATGTATGGACACTTACAGGGACTTTGGGGTTCTGGTTGGTTCAGTGTCATTGAGGATGATGGGCAAAAAGAGGATTCTAAAAAAGCTGTGAATGTGAAATAATATGTCTTTACATTGCTTAACATTGCTTATGTTAAATGATATTAAAATACACTCTGCAATCACAGAAAGAGAGAGATAGTGCTGGTTGTGAGTCTTGGAAGAGTATCTGGCAGGACTGGGAAGAGATGCATTTGCAAATACCAGTGTTGGTCCTGGGCCAAAGATGTAAATTATCCCTCCTTAGAGTTTCACATCATCAGTCTTGTTTCTGTAGCTAATAACCCATGTGGATTTGAAATAACTGCACTGAAACTTTATTTACAGGTGGGTTTATTTTTTCTCTTTTTTTTAGTTGATAACATTTCCAAAAACTTTTTCAAAAACTCCAAACAAACAACTAAGAACCACAAAAAAGTCAGAGCACCAGAAAAACTTCAACATTTCTACTTTTAAAATTCGAAAACAAGACAAGCACTCAAAACCTAGAAAGTTTCTATTTTATAACCCCTACATAAGCTATCTTTTTCCTCTCTTCAGAGGACTACTTCATGATATTGTCTAACTGCTAAAGTGAATAACAGCCTTGGAGAGGATATTTAATTCTGAATTGCTCTAAATACTTGACTTCTCCATCAAAAATTTCAAAATTGTAGCTCTTTTGTTTTACATTAGACACATCCAAACTTATCTGTTAGTAGGTGAGGATTTTGCACAGTCCTTTAAAAGTGCCTCCTGTGAAGAGCCTTGCTATGCATAGGTGAACATTTGAAGAGGTTTTTCTGCATGTGTGTTCAGTCTAATCTCATTGCCAGTAACACTGGATTTACATTTTTCTGTTTATTTAGGCTTTCCAGTGTGTTTAACACAAAGTATAATCGTTTTACTATAGCTTTTGTACAACTGGAAAGAATCCTTGTATGTTTACTTCGTCACAAAAAAAAAGAAAAAGGCACCAAACAGTAAACTTTCTAACAAAGTTTAGCCTTCAACACAGAAGCCACAAAGCATAATCTTTTAGTTAAATCTTATGCTCCCATGTATTTTAAATCATTCAAATTTCTTACTCACAGTATATATACAGCTTTGTGGGAGTCAGAGGAATGTGAACAGTTCCCTGGATGCTCATTTTCTAAAATGCAGCATATGTTTGTGCTGACTATATCCTCTATATCCTGACTATATATATCTGACTATATCCTCTCCCTTCTACCTCATGCACTTTGTACTCTTTGTAACAGATGACTGTTTCCATATATATAGATATAAAACATGCATCATTTTAATATTACCATAATTGCATTTCTACATCTATATTCTATATGATTTATATTACTTTTAGAGATGTACTACATATTTATATTAATTTTATACCTTTATTTATTTTACATATTTTATGTATTTTTTTTGTCTTTTACATTTTTANGGCTGGCGGGGATTCCTGGAGCCGCTTCCAGGCGCTGCTTCCCGCGGCTCTGGGGGCTTGGAGCTGTGGCTTGGGCTCTGCTGCCCTCCTGTGGACCCCGGGAGGGGTCATCCTCATGGTCCCTTCCAACCCAGAGCATCCCATGATCCTGAGCACTGAACTGAAGAGGGATGGAGGATGCTGGAGGAGAGACTGAGTTTTGTTCGCCAGGAGCCATCCTCGAGTCGGGGGGCACCGACACGCAGACACGTGGGGAAAGCCAGACAAAATCTCGAGAGGCAGAAAGGAGAGAAGACACAGCCAAGACAGAAGGGAGAGTGGCTTATCCACATCTTTAAACAATGGAGCCAAAATCCCAGCCTGAGCTTCCTTCTCCGCAGTCCAGTTCTGTTCCCTACGGCAGAAGTTCACAATCCCTGCTGGTCTGCAGCCCCCTAACCCACGCCAGGAACGCCACACTTGGCTCTTCCCAGCAATGCCAGATGTCCCCNCTTTTACATTTTTATATATATTTTATAATAATATCTATGCTTTACAAATTTCTTTTCATATTTTATATTTTTCTTTTACAGATTTATTTTCTTATATTCATTTTTTACGGATATGTTTACTATACATCATATATTTCAATCCTTATTTGTTTTCTATATTCCTCTATCCCCACGTGCTCTCAGACCAATTTTGGGAAACCACCTCAGCCTTGCCAAGGCGTTCCCACTCTCATCCTGCGGCTGGGTTGCGGTGGGATTACCCACGCAGAGGAGCCCCTTCCCNATGGTCCCTTCCAACCCAGAGCATCCCATGATCCTGAGCACTGAACTGAAGAGGGATGGAGGATGCTGGAGGAGAGACTGAGTTTTGTTCGCCAGGAGCCATCCTCGAGTCGGGGGGCACCGACACGCAGACACGTGGGGAAAGCCAGACAAAATCTCGAGAGGCAGAAAGGAGAGAAGACACAGCCAAGACAGAAGGGAGAGTGGCTTATCCACATCTTTAAACAATGGAGCCAAAATCCCAGCCTGAGCTTCCTTCTCCGCAGTCCAGTTCTGTTCCCTACGGCAGAAGTTCACAATCCCTGCTGGTCTGCAGCCCCCTAACCCACGCCAGGAACGCCACACTTGGCTCTTCCCAGCAATGCCAGATGTCCCCATGGCCAGCCCAGGCTTTGGGATCCCCATTCTGCATTCCCACACCAAGTTACCTAACTAGCACAGCACATCACACAGCCCTGTAACTTGATGTAGGCCATGGCAAGTTTACACATCACGACGAGGAAGACAAGGAAAAACAACATTGTGTTGTTATACTATTCGTGGGAATTATGCTGCATTGTTTTCCGCATGATTTTCTTTCTCAATCAGATTTGGGGATGGCTTTTCCTAGACAAGATAATTGGCTGAAATCAATCCACTATAGCCACAAACACGCAAATTTGGATAATGCTATAAAGGCTGCATTTAAAAGGAAGAAAAAAACTGAGCAGGGGTTGATTGCTCCATATCACTATCTGCAATTCAGTTCCATTTGTAGTAAATTATTAACTATATTAGTCTAACTTTGTTTAAGTCTGGCTAGACAAAACAGAAAAATTACTGTGAAAGCATGCAAGTTCTACACAGGCCAGAACTGTACACAGAATTCTACACAGGCCAGCGAGCTCTCTGCATTGTCTACAGCGAGGAAGGAAGTCATCAAATAATAACATTGCAGTAACAACACAGGACCTTCTGCTCCTGCCCTCAGCTCCACAAAATCCCTTAACTTATGGTGCCTGGATTTCCCAAGCATTCCCAGTGCTACCATGGCCAGCTGCTAAGATCTGAAATGTGTGCGCCACTCTCCATCCTGCTTCTCTACCATAGGGTCATAAAAATCCACATAACATTTACGGCACCAGGAAACCATGCTGTACATCCCTCTACCCATCCTAAATCCTGGAATCTCAGGGTTTTCCTAGTACTTTTGCTTTACATACTGCAACTTTAGCATAACCGCAGTAGAAGACACATTCAAACAACCCCATTGTCCTTCCTGGATGTTTATAAATTGTAAAATAGATTTGCTTGAGAAATGGCATAAAGATCCATTTAACCAAATTTTGAAAGCCCATTATTGGTTCCTAACTTCCAATATCCTTTAATCATATCTTAAAGCTGAAGCTCCTTACATGCTGATACTACATCGAGATTTTAATTCAAACTACAAATTTATATTAGTGTGTTTACCCAGCAGCTCAAAACTGCAATTAATTTTATTTCAAATCTCTGCAAGGAATATATGCTATATTTATACTCCATTAAACATGAGATTTAATGATTCTGAAGTGTGTTGTACCACCAGGAAGAGCTACAGTGTTCCAAGAAAGTCAAGATTTTGTACCAGAGCAGTACCTCCTCCACTGATCACACCATTAGCTGGTAGCAACATGGGATCAGAGAGGTCTATGGTCTATCAAGAATGACAATGCAGTAGATGGAAAGTAAAGACAAGGACAGAAAGATGACTTGAATATTCCTGTAAGCCACCTGCACCTCCAGATCAAGGTTACTAAGTCTTTTCCCCTACCCCATGGCATTGCTGCCCAGGAACCTGGTAGATTCATCCCCTTGGACATCTGTCCCATAGCCTTACATGGGGAACACTTCCAAGAAATTGGAGACCTATTAGTAAGTCCTGTATCCTACAGAACCTACACAACTTGGGACTTTACCCATTCCCTGAGGATGACTTCCATTTTTTAAGCTACGTGCAATTATAAACAACTTGAAAGGGTAGCAGAGGTACCTGCGAGCAGCCCCGGATTTTGTGGTCGTTCAATTTTAGAGCATGATACTGATTCTAAGCTCAGCTTTACAGCTCCCCAACCCAATCCTGCCCTGAAAATTTGCTGTAAATATCATTGTCCAAGTTAGCACCACACACACCACTCTCCTCATGGCTCCCTAGCAAAGCCCTCTCGCCACGGCTTCAGCTACAATGCCTTTTGTTTACAATTTCACCAGCTGAAAGACTCTTTTGAGAATGCAAAAAAAAAACAAAAAACAAAAAAAAAAAAAACAGAAGGGAAAGAAAGAAAGCTGAAGAGGCCACTATGAGGATCTAATCTATGGCTAAGACCACCCCTTGCCTGGCAGTCTGCATTGCCATCAGCTGTATGCATGGTGAGCACATTGGGGTTTAGATCAGCTGTCTGTGCCTTGTCCCTCATTAACATGGATAAAAGCGATGGCCTCTGCCGGGTGTGCAGCATTCCTCAGCATACCAGCTGCAGCTCCATCTTAATGCATCCTCTGGGCTTGGAGAATTAATTAGTTCTGATAGTCACCGTGTTTCAAAATGATGGCTGTCATAACCCCACAGATAAAATTACACACCCCTGGCATTTTCCACATTGCCCATTCAGGCTCTCCATAGGCCACCGTTGGCATCCTCAGATGTATGGCACTGGAAAGATTTAACTTGCCAAACCCTTTTTTTTTATATCCCTTTGTTATGTTCCAATTAAATCTGTGTTAATCAAAGGCAGTATTTCCCAAATATTCCCCCCTCCTTTCCCCAAGCCTCCTAGGCAACTTGACAGTTTGTGCCCCCCTTTCTCCCACCTACAATTAGCATTCAGACGTTTCTCTCGGCAGAGCCAAAGCCTCCCTCCCCCTAGGAAGCTTTCTTCTTATGAACACATTTTATATTTCCCTAGCCCTCTGCAAGGTGCTTTAGCCAGTTTCCAAACAAAGAGCAAAGTGACTTCCCTCAGACATGTGGAGCCTCCAACTGTTTTCAAACACCCCTGTGACAGTTTTCCTACTGTGACTGGCTCTAAAACAGAAGCCATATACAGTAAAAAAAACAATAATTCATTTATTTTCTTCTGCTTACTTCCAAATTACCAAGAATATCAAATTTAGCTCAATACTGCCCTCACCCTTGATACTCTCTGAGATCTCACTAAATAGGCCTGGGAGAGGAGCTGAGCTGCAAGTAGGGTAGGACGTACCAGGAAAGCACTACCAGCTTCTATCATGCAGAGCTCACAAATGTTCAGCCTGCAATGAGTGCTTGCTTTCAAAGTAGCCTTGTTTCTTTCTTATTTATTCCTCTGAAATGGGGCTTTGGCAATATGGTCGTGAAATGGCTGAGCTTTGTATGAGTCTCTGAGACCTCATCATATGAAATTCAGTCACCTCTGGTTGAGAGAACTTCACATTCTGAAAGTTAAGGGAAACAACATACAATGCAATCTATGTGGTCATATTAAATTAAAAATTTTTAAAGTACAGAAAAGTGTGTGGTTATCAAAACTGTAGAACAAAGCCAGTGCTGCAACCATCATGTCTGCGTCTCTGCTGATTTTGATTTACTTTTGAACTGACCTCACGAACCTGGCTCTTGAGGAAGAGCAATCGCCTCATTGTAATGCTGAAATAAATACAGTTTTCAAAAATATTTATGTAAATGAGCCATCACATTTTCTCTGGTTGGTTGACATTTACAGAGCAGAAATGGAAGCAGTAACTTGGGGAGAGGTTGTAGGTGAATGAAGAAAGTAAAAGGACAACTAGTTCACAATTACCTAAAGTAGGAGCATCCAGTCCAGGAGTGCAATAGCACGGCAAAGCAAAACTGTGACACACACAAGGGAATGCTGCAGCACATGGCATTTGCAGTATTAAAGCACACACAGTGACTCTTAATAATCTTTTTCACCAGGCTGCTTGCAACCTGAAAGTTTTCAGAGGTAGAAGGGTGACTGGCAGCTGAGACAGGGCATCTGAGGAGGGAGGCTTGGCTGGGCTCCCCATGCCAAACTGATCCCAGGTTTCAGGCAGGCAGTTCCCAGGCTGGCTGTCAGACACCCAGCCACACTGCACAGGCTGTGCAAGCACTGATGTGCCATCTTCCCACCCCAAGGGCCCAGGGAGCCCCACTCTGTGTGCCAGGTGACCTTGTAGCCTGAATTTCTGCCCAAAGTGGGGCAGGAACCAGCCAGGTAGAGCTGTAGCCAGAGCCTGGCACAGCCTGTAACCTCCATGAAGAAGGAAAATGCCTGTCACCAGCAGGAGGAAAGGGTGGCTGGTCCCTCTGGAACAAGGAAAGCAATCATCATAGCAGTTAGTGAGGAAGCCATGCTCTGATGAGAAGGGAGAGGAAGGAAAGGGAAAAAGAGTTTACTTCACACAAATGCCTATACAAGAGGCAAGAGCAGATAACAAGAGAGCTGATGCTGTTACTTTTTATCTCAGTCTACAGGACAGGAAAGGGACGTGCTTGATTTACAGCTCCTTTCAGCACTGCACTGCTGAAGTGGAGACAGGCAGGCGACCCAGCTGACCCCAAGCTGCTGAAGAAGCTGCCAGCTCCTCCAGCACCCCCACAGGCACCAGGCAGACGTGGTTTGCCCAGGTGGCACAGACCCTGCCCGGACAGCCACTCTGCCCACACTACCACAAGGCGTTTCTGCAGAAGAGGCTCCCAAACATCCCACAAAGAATGGGACGCGGCCATGGGCTATCACCAGCCAGAAGAGGAGATCCTCCAGGATTCTGCTTTTGGAGTAAGACCTGAGCCATCCCTTCCACCAAGCCAGATTGTACATAGTATGCAAAGCCAAAGTAATGTGAAACTTTGACCTCAGAAAAAAGAAACAGCCCTTCTTAGGAACGTACCTACTGTCAGCATGTCCATCACAACCCTGGCTGCTATCATGTCTGCACAAACAAGGAATGAGTTACTTTCCTCATCATATAGAGAAAGCAACAGGATCTGATGGGTGCACAGGAAACACCTTGCCCTGCCACCTCCAGCCATTTTGCAGTGTTCTCTTAGAGTATATAACAAAAGTAGATGAATTTGTACATTATGTTGTATGTTTATCACCACTCGGTTCTTTAAGAAAACCACACAGTTAAAGATAAGGTGTTATGAAGCACAGCTTTGTATTAAGGTGCCCTTAAGGAGCACTTTCTAATGACAGAAAAAATCCTAAGGTTGGGGGACCAGGCAAAGCTGACAAACTGGAGGGAGCCAAATTATTGGGTATTTGAGACATGAGAGAGCCTGCCCTAACAACATTGACCAGAGCAGTGGCAAAGAGCAGCACTAGAAATGAGCTGAAAAACTCTGAAATGAAAGAAAAAGTCTTGCTTTAGGCAAATCAAAATGCTTTTGGCAAATCTGAATATTCATCTCTCCCAACCATACCCAAGTAATATAGCTGAGTTCTTTTTCCTCTGCTTAGCTCCAGAAAATCAGTCAAAATTATTTAACAAAAATAGCAAAAGGCAGGAAAAATATGCCCTTTTTATCTAGCTAACCAAATCTGGGAGATGTTCTTTTGGCCTCCTAAGATAAAATCAATAGTATTTCCCCAGAATCACATTGGGGTGACCTATCTGTATGTTATTAGGGCTGATAAGCCAGCTTCTAGAGATCCTTTGCTCTCTCTTAGGTCAGTTAAATAACTGTAATAATGAGAAGCACAGTAGCTACTCCTGCCCCCTCTCCATGCTCACCTAAAAGAAGGAATCATCTTCTGTCATAGCAGTTCAGTGTCCTTGGTTTTGTACTATCAACAGCTCCAGAGAGAGGAATAAATGATCAGAGCCCTGTCAGGATATCCTGCCATTCAGTGGGGGGGCTTTATTCAGCTTTCCAGTGAGAGCTTTCAGCAAATACCCTGCGTTTTGGAATCTCTCCTGCCTGGGCAACTCTGCATGCCTTATCCTTCATTCACTTACCTTGGGGAAGACAAGAGACCTGTTAAAAGTATTTGCCTGAGAATGCAGAAGAAACAGCACCTCTAACAATCATTTTATGTCAGAATTTGAATTTTCATTCTTGGACGGCTCCAAAAGGAAAAAGTTCAATTCGCAATGGAAAAAAGTCCAGGGTTTTTAATTTGTTTTGCTTTTTTGGTTGCAATGAAACTATGTTTGACATCACAAGTCCAAGATGAGGTAAGTAGCACCTTTTTATGTAATGGATTATTATCTGTCTATATTACTCTGCATTATAGAGAGAACAGTTATCAGAGACTGTATCTTATAGCAGAAAAACCCACTTTAGCAGTCACTGGTGCATATGACAATGAATTATAACCTAAGAGCTCTGTAATTCAGTCGTCTGAAATAACAGAAATGCATCTGTTTATTCTACATGAGAATTTGGCTCAAATGATATAGCATGAGTAACTGAAAAAGTCTCTAAAACTGGCATATGTGACAAAAGACTCTAAAAGATGCAATTATCAAAAGAAATTGATTGGAATTTCTGCTAAGTTAGAAGATGAAAGCAGAATTTTTTTCTATAATGAAAATTACCTGTTCCTACTAACTAAAAGGAGGAAAAGCTATTTTAGACAGGTGAGGGATAAAAATCTAAGGAATTGAGCTACTTAAAGTAATAACACAAAGTTATAAATGTATTTAAAGGGTTTGTAGACCTTTGGGGAAGAGGTGCTTTTATCATGTACAAATATAATGAATCTGTGGAATTTCACAGCATCTGTTTTCACCACCCTTGTAGAGAGCCAGAACAGATTTAGAAGAGGAAACAAAAGGACAGAGAGAAATTAGAAGGGGGAAAAGGAAGACACTCAGGTGTTTTGTTGCTGTTTTTGTTGGTTGGTTGCAGTTCTTAAATGGAAACATACTTTGAAATGTACAAAAATTACTGGGAAATATGTTAAAGTTATTATTCTTCTTAAAGAAAATACCAAAAAATGAGACACTAAAAGAAGAGACACTGAAAAGTCAACTTTCTTCCATTTTCTCTAAAAGTAAGAAGAGAAAATGAGGAATTGGGTGAAAGTGGAAATAATGTTACTATTCCAAAACAAAAACCAATTCCAAGATTCCAAAACACCAGCTGGTGGTATAGAAAGGGCATAAGTTATTTTTATTTAAACTTTTCCTTTTCAAAACACTCAATGAATTTGATTGTTCCAAAAATGAAATTTTATGGGGTGCCTTTTTTTGAAAACAACGAAATATCTTTTGAAGCTGTATCCACATTATACCCACATCTGGGAAAAGGTCACATTTTTCCTTCAAAGACACCTGAAAGCATCTACACAAGAAAAGGATTTCACTACCCAAATATTTCAGTGTTACCCAGAACAGACTTCAACAGTGCACTTACGAAGACTAAAATATGACAACTAGACAGATGTTGAAATGTGCTTATATGTGGGTGGTGGCAATCACATAGAGTGGGTCAGAGGTTATGAAGCTAAATCTCCTTATCAGTGTCAGTGATACCTCCTCACAAACTTTGCTGCTGAAATGTCCAGCTGTCATGGGGAAAAACTGCTGAGTGAGGGCTTCATCCAGGACCACCATGGGACATGTGGAAACCCTGCCCAAGGTGCCAGGGTACCTACCTGGACCACTGTGAGATTCTGCAGAGGCTGCAGCATCCCATGAGTGCCCAGAAGGTCCAGAACTCTCTGAACTGCACAGAGTTGTGTTGCTGGTTTTTGAAAACCATACTCTGAATTAGATAATTTCTCACCATTTACGAATTATGAACTTACTTCTACAAATACCAGGTACAAAGAAGATGAAGCCAATATTAGATGCAGCTCAGCAAAGACTTACTGCTTTAAAATAGACACATAAAACCAGGTTTTTAAAAAAAACAGTGTGCTCTGGTGGGGTCAGGCCCAAAACCTCCACCAGATTTGAATGCAAAGCAAGATGTCATTCTTTGACACCAATTTGAAAATACCAGCCATAGCCCTTTAGATCAACACAGTGGCGCTGATTTAATTTTTCCTCCCCCACATCTTGTTTAATTTTGCCTTTGAGTGGGGAAGGCACTTGTCAGCAACTTTGGAACTAACACTCCCTAGGCTGATGCTGTCTTTGTAACCTGGCTTTTAAGACAGACAAACTAAGTATTTGTTGATAAAGCACTCTTAGGATAAATATTAGACTTAGAAGGGTTTATCCTGCAGTGCTTGGACATAATTTGTGCAGATAAAGCTTCTGCAAAGCACTAATTTGTGGTCTATTACCTAGTTTAGCTCTGAAACAAGGAGTTCCTGCCGAACAGAAAAGAGCTGTGAGGGAGAACAAAGCTGAGTTAAACTTGTCATTTTTCAGCAATGTAGTTCGGGGTAGTGTTTTTCCTTCTTGTTAACTATTCTTCTCCTATTTCAGGTGAAGAAGCAATGTGATCAAAAGCTGCTCATTAGAATGAAAACCAAATGTGTACCTTGCTCTTTAAACCTGGACACCCAGTGCCCTGCTGGTTACACCAAAATTACCAATGGGACTGGGACACCAGACTGCAGGTATCTCTGCTGTCAGAGCTTTTCTCATTTATATTGTTCTCCAGTAATTAGAAAACATTAATACATATGAAAACTTCTCTAGTCTAAGCAATTTTCTTATGGAACATTTACCATTGGCTTCACCAACTCCAGAACTCAAGCTGCATTCAGGGTATTTGATGCTTGAAGTTAAACAGTAAGTGATATAAGAGGAAAATAAACATTGCTATTGATGTTCTAACAGATTTTCTCTGAAATAGTCTAATAGAATCTCTTCTATATTTATTCTGCATACTTGATATGAATTATACAAAAATATATTATAAATATGTATTATTATTTTATGGATGTGTTAATCTTATATATCATATAAATAAGGTATTTTAAAATACTGTTTCAAATAAAAACTTAGAGAAATGTGCTGTATTTAGGCTGGGGTGGGAAGATAAATACATTGTTCAAAAGAAACAGCTCCAAGGATCTTTTTAGTCCAATGTATATTTTATTGAAGAAGGAAAAATGTAGATCAATGCAACCAAGTTTAAAGTGCTCCTGTCTGACACTGAAAGGGGAAGAACTTAAGAATTTCATTTTTCCCCACAGGAGGCTTGTAATACTTGTAAAAAGCAGCTCTAACTTCTTTTCCACAGGTATTACCTGGAAATTAAAACCCACACACTTTCTTTTCCGGGCTGTCGGCATCGTTGTGTGAAGGAATTTGAACAACCTGAGTGCTGCCAGGGCCACTGGGGCCCAGACTGCATGGGTAAGTTGTTTTGGGCTTTGGGGTTTTATTTTCATATAGAATTTAAACAGAAATAAAGCAGCAACTTTTCTTCTTTTCAGAAATTATTGCTGTAAGAAGTTTGCTCCTCAGAGCTTGTTACAAAAATAGAAATAAATAGCAGTTTTCAGCTAAAACTTCTGGGATTTGAAGAAAAACAGGTGTTCAAATTTTCATTTAAAAAGAAAAATGTAAAGAGCCTCAGAAAACCTCCTAGATTTTGAGATTTTTTGAAACAAACCATTACAGCCAACGACTGCAGAATTATTTCATTCAAGAGGATGCTTAAAATGGATTTTAAAAATTAAGATTATTTTCAAACCAAAAATTCAAATGTTTCATTTTAGGTCAAAACCACCCTCATCTCCATCTGAAATATTTCCAAATCTCTTTAATTCTAGACTTTGTGATGCAGGGAGGATCTTTTCTTTCAGCTCAACTTGAAACAGTTTCTTGAACTGCCTGTGAATGCTGAAGGCCATTACTGAAGAAAGGGAATCAGGAGTGCCTCCTCTGCTGCTGCCCCTTCCTCAGCAAAAGCTTTTCAGCATCTCCACACATGCATCAAATCTCAGGCTACCAAGATGGTCATCCAGACCCACAGAGGAAGTTTCCCTGCCCAGTCAGAGTGGTTTTTCCTTTAGTTAATGACCTCAATTTCTGTTTCAATGGCTGTGAAGTCCTTTATCCAAAAAATAGATTTTTTAAAAATTATAATTTTAGCCCAAGCTATTATTTAAATACTAGTCATCTATCTGCTAAAAGAAAGCAATCCAACTGCAGCTCACAGCAACTTCAAGAGAAAAGACAACCTGAGTGAGCAGTGTGCGCTTATGTCTTCTGAAGAGAGTGACTTGTGGGATGGTTTGCCAGCCCACCACCAAATCTACCTCACCATCCCATAGTCAGGGTGCTCTGGGCAGCCCACAGGGGGCAGCAGAATTTCTGGAGAGGGGCAGAGTCCCCTGCCCCAGTGTGGGAGCCCTGCTTGCACCACTGTGTGAAGGAGGCTGCAAAGGCAAGAAAGCCCTCCCTTCCTTTGGACAAACTTCCTGACCCCCAAAAGCAAAGAATCAAGGTCTCAGCATTGTTTCTGCTTTCATTTGGAGAAAAACAAAATACTTATCTCTAGGTTATCACAACCTCTGTAATAGAATACAGCACAAGCTGAAATATTTGGAGAAAAGATGGTCCTTCCTGAGGCTGGGCAAAAATCCCTGACTAGGGGTTTACTTCACATTTAGCATCCGATGGCAAGGACAAAATTAGGTCTTAAATAGCACTCTGACTTCCTTAAATGATAGCACATGCTGAAACACACAGTGTGAATGAAAGATCTTTTGTCCCATTCCCTCCCCACAAAGCACACCAAGCCATCTGGCTGCCACCAATCCTTCTGTAAAAAGTCATCAAGTCAAAAGAGAAAAGCACAGGCTCAGGAAAGGTCCAGGGGGAAAGAGCACAGCCTTTCCACACTGCCAGCATCATCCAACCACAGGTACTACAGCTGGTGGCGTTCAGGTGCAGCAGGAGCTGCTCCCTACCCCAGCACAGGTTCCCACACTGGGCAAATATTTCCATGGCTCCAAAGAAAATCTGGTCTACCAACTGAAAGGTGCATGACATGACCAACAGAGTAGAAAGAACTGTAAGAATAAAGGGGGGGGATGTGCGAGAAGAAAAAATAAAGGCCAAGAGGAAAGATACTAAATTTAATACTAACAAATTATATGGTTCAAAATACTTCTTTACAAATACTACTCGCTGCTTCAGCCTCACAGTGAGTCAGGCAAAGAGAACTACTTTAAGAGGCTCTATTTGATAACACTTGGAAAGTGCTGAATTTAAGTCCAGGAAGGGAAAATATGCTGATAGATTTAGGTTCTTTTGGCCTAGATTCAAAGACTTGTCCTTCACACTCTGACAGCTGTTAAGAGATAAGCAAGAGCGTCTCTTTCTTACAGCTTTTCAAAAAACATCCTAAATAAAAGCAGAGGTCTCTCTTCTCCCTGGGGTGGCAGCAGCTGGCTGTGCCAGTACTGCTCCAGTGTCCCAGCACTGCCTCCTGTGGCCCTGCTGGTTGCAGGAAGCACTTTATCTGCCTGGCCAAACTTGTACAACAGCATGGTAATTTACCCAACTTCTGATAAAGCTGTCCCTTGGTGCTGGTATCAAAGCAAGAGACAAGATGTAGTGAAGACAAGGAGTGCAATGAATGCCAGCGGCAAAAAAAACTACTGCTTTGTCAACAATTTTAAAGTACCTTTTCCTAGGAATTATACCATGAACTCTGGGTTTTCTCTATCATTGCATATTCAATAAAAGCATCAATGCAAATAATTTTTTCCATTCTGTACAAATATTAAACAGTTTCCATGAATCCTTAAGATTTAGCTGTCATATGGTAGGCAGAAAACAAGATTCACTAAAAGCCACTTTAAAGGATATGCATTTATTACTTTCCCTCATTTGTACTTATTTAACCTAAATTGTTAAATGTCTTATTATTTCAGTGTGTATGAGAAAAACAGCACTAAAATTTTCATCTTTAAATTTATTGGTTTTTCAAAAGAAGCTTACACAGATGCAATAGACCTCAGACTACATTGAGGAATAAATTAAGAAATATTAATGGACTGGTATAAAGCCAAAGCTTTCAGTGGAATTGAGTGTACACATATGCACATCCTCTTATTTGCTCAACACTTCAAATCAAATTCATTTTTACTAAAGCTTCCACATTACCTAAATACTCTAAATCAGTATTAACTTAGGCAGGGGGAGCATAAATCTGGTGCTGCCCCTCTCCACCCACACAGAACAAACTCTGAGACTCTTTACAAGCAATAAATCTTACTAGTAAAGTACATCACCTGTGAGTACCTGTGGGGCCAGTAGGAGTTTGATAAATTTACATACCACCTGCATCAGAATTATGGTACCTAATGGGAATTCTAATTACAGGAAGGAAAGGCTTATGGTAGAGTGTTAGTACATCATTTCCAAGGAGGAGCAGGACAACTGTAAAAAATAAGGGTATCCCTACAGGAGACAAAATCTGACAGAATGATCTGACTAAAAACCACTGTAATATACATTTCCTGTAGGCAATCTTTCAGTAAAGATTTGAATCTTGAAACCTTTCAGACAAAAAAAAAATGGACTATTTCATTATAAATATGGTAATTTTTTCTTATCTCATCCTGCTGGCTGGGGTTTTTGTTCAGACTGTCTCACCTTCTATACCACTGCCTGTAACCATGGTTTTAGCACCAGAGGCACTGAAGAGCATAACTCACCTTTGGCACACCAGTTTGATTAGTAACCACAGCCCCTTGGACAGGATTTGGTTGTTAGATATCTAGATATTTCAATTTCCAAGATCGTTTGAATCAATTATCACAGTCTTAAGAAGGTAGCAGGTAAAAGGAAAAATATCCCATATAAAGCAAATGCAATTTTTGGTGAGGAAAAAAAAGGCTTATTAAACTCTAACTTAGCATCAAATAAATCCTGAGAGCAAATTATCAATCCATCCGAGGGGAGCACAAGGGTCAGAGCAAGGTGACTGATGGCTTAACCATTGTCATTCCCAGCATGTCCAGGAGGAGCTGCATCACCATGCAACAGGAGAGGACACTGCTCACAGGGCATTACTGGGAATGGAACATGCACTTGTCAGGTACGTCCTTTCTTCTAAATGAAAATAAAATACAGCAATAGCAAATAAGCTGTCCTAAGGAGTAACGTATGTTCTACTGTATAAATACATTAAAGGAAAGTATTCCAGAATCATTCCAGCAGCAATGATCAGCTTGGATTTCATTTTTTGCTTGGATTGCATTAGTCTTTACACTCTTATTTCTCCAGACTTGGGTGTGTTTGGGTGGAATTATAAAAAAGTTCTTTCATCTTACCTTCCTGAGACAGGTGTTTTGAGTTCCTCTATTTTTTTTAATTGTGCTATTACTTGTGACTTTTTGCCCTAAATAGAAAGTACTTATACATGGGGCTATGGGACTATACTTTCTATACATTGTTCCTTTGCTGCAAGTGCAACGTGTAGGGCTTAACCTCAGGCAAGTAGATTTTCAAGAAACAATTCAAATTAATCTTTTCTACCTCACCTTCTAATGGTTCATCTTTACTTTACATCAAAAGTCCTCTTCTGGGGACATGTGAAAAAGAGACAGAGGTAGAAGTATCCAGAAAACACAACTCAACAACTGTGAACCTGATTTGAACACTACACTTGATTACTGTACTTCATTGTTACCTTGATATTCAGAACATCTGATTTGAAGATCTACAGATTACTTTTTAAAAAGGTGTGGGGGCAAGATTGTTCAAAAGACGATGTTTTCTAGATTGCGATAGCTAGTGATTGAAACTTTCATGTTATTTTCTTTTGTCAGTGAAAGATGCTATTTTCAGCCTGCTAAGCATATATCTATCTTATAGAGATAGATGAGAAACTCAAGTTTTTATTTCTGTTGTGTGATTCACAGAAAGGGTTTGGTGGGACAGCCTGTGAAAAATGTGCTGAAGACAATTTATTTGGTCCTGACTGCACATCAGGTAAGTTTCAACTTTCTTTATTTGATTAGGGAAAAGAAGGGAGTAAAAGCTCTATTCATACTCCAAGAAATCACAGTGAGAGCCCAAACAGTTCCCAGTAAGAGCTGCTGTCTGCCTCAGAGAACACAGTGGGGAAAGGAAAGAGAGCTCTTTGCCCTATTCTGTGCCAGGGAGATATACAATTCTGTCAAAAGTGAGGAGAAGGGTGTGTTTACTTTAGCTTTGTGGTTTGGGTGATGGAGGAATTCACTGATTAGCCATATGTCTATCAGAAGCAGAAGTCTGAAGGAGCGATTAAAGCTGTGTACACTTTTTAAAATGTTTATGTGTCACAAGTATATATATGCACATAACATTTTCCACTTTTGCCTGCTTCTTAATCATCTCTACTATTCCACCTTCCTAACCCTTGCTGAAAATTACACTGAAAAGCCAGAAAACTGCCTGGAAAAAATTTTAAAACAGTTTTATTCTTAAGTGGTTGCTTATCTCAAAGTAAAACTCATTTTCTTCCCTCAAGATCTACATAATGTTACTTTTAAGGAGTCACAAATTGTCTCAATTTAAATAATCTATGTTGGCCTTTCTACACTAATCCTACACCACTGCTGGCTCAAAAGCCCTTTTTCTACCAGCTGTCCACTGGATGCCAGTGTTGATACATAGAAATGTAACTGAGCCAGCATTTTCATAAAAATAGGGTACTTGAATGAATTTAATATCATAAATGTAATTATTTTCCAAGAAGTTACTGAAGGATTCAGTTACATATTATTTTAAGCAATATTTTACACTTCAGCTTTCAGATATTTGAGCATCTCCAAGTGTTCTAAAATAAATATATTATAAACAATGTTCATTTGTGGCTAACTGCTTTTCAGCAATACCTGAGACATATCTGCTTTTTATATTACGACTATCAATATGGGTAGGAAGTTATCAATTAATTTGTGAAGGTGATTTGCTTGAACACAAGCTATGTTTTTAAGGGGAGGAGGATATGCTACATCAATGCAGCTTAAACATGAAGTCAGCTATACAATTCTGTACCTCTTCCAGACTTTTCCAAGTATAATTCTAAATGACCTTTTTAAAAAGCATCATTGCCATAATTCAAACAGTTATAATTATAAAGCTTTTGCAGTACACTTAAGGCCTCAAAAATTACTTATAGAAGGGTCTCACAGTTGCCTAGACTGTGAATGCATCATCTTGTGGGCATATTGTCATTGGGTTTATAACCAGAAATGAGAGACTACAGGAAGAAAGAAGCCTGAGACCTCTACCATGATTAATTATGCTTTTAACTAAATAAATTCTGATTAGGGAGAAGAAAAAAAAGTCACAAAACCCATCTCTTCCTGAAGTGCTTGAGAGATACAAAGTTGAAGCAAAAACAAAAAATAGCTTAACTTTTATTAAAGACGTCTGTGTTATACATTATGTCCAATTTTGGCTTCAGATTGTTAAATTTTACAAGTTTTATAGCATTAGCAACAAGTCAGCTTGGCATTTACAGTGTGTGGTCTGCAGATTTTCAGTCCCTGGGCTCCTAACAGCCTTCAAAAATTCGTGTGTTGTTTACTGACGTTTGCATTTGCAAGCATTGATCATCTCAGTAAGGGAAGCCTATAAATTCAGGCACTCAGGTCACAGCTTGGTCTGGCCAAAGCTGCTGGGTAGGACACTCCTTGCTATGAGTAACCACTAACAATGCCTTCCTGAACACCATTTGTATTCAGTAAAGCAAATCCATTTCTCCCTACAGTTTGTGACTGCATTCATGGAGTGTGCAACAGTGGAATTACAGGGGATGGAAGATGCACCTGCTTGTCTGGGTACAAAGGGCTCCGCTGCGATCAGCGTAAGTAGAATTTTCCATGTGAGATGTATTCAACAGCCACAATACAGGTGGAATTGGTAAGATTGAATTGGTCTCGGGTTAGTCATGCAAAAGCAACCAAAGATACACTGAACCTCAAAGCCTCACAGCGTGCAGGCACAGCTTAACCTGTCCCCTCTGTCCCTCAGCCATAGCCGAGTGCCAGGCGCTGCACTGCCCCGCAAACTCCAGGTGTGCTGCCTCAGGTGAGGATGGAAGACAGCTGCAATGCACATGTCTGCCCAACTTCCATGGGGACAGTACACGATGTGAACGTGAGTAATTCCCATGTCTGCCCCAGTTCTTTGGATACACCACCATTAGTGTTATAGTTCAGGTACGGAATGAGCTTTTGAGCCACATCTCACCATCTAATTTTTCTTGTGTTTGTATCCCTAAGCACAAACTAGATTCCTTCAGGATGAAACTAAATCCTAAAATGTGCTTCAGAAGCACATCCATCCAATTGCTAACAAGTTACAGTCCATGCAATCAGACTAAAGCTAGTCAACCCCCTTGAAATACATAAGGTGGATACTGGGTCATCAGTGCTTGCAAATGCACTGCTGTCATATCCCTCTGCTTGATACAGTTCAGCCTCACAGCTTGCTTCCATAGAACTCAACAGCAGTGACCAAGCGCTTATATTTATTGAGCATCCATCATGTGGCAGCTCAGTTCCATCAGCAAGCACAAACTCCACAGGCAAGTAAAGTTCATTTTAGCTTTCCTCTTTTTCATGAAACAAAGCTAATAGCATCTCAGCTAGAAGTAAACTCTACCTTAGAGGTGTCTTTATAGACTCCTCGACTGGCCACTGAATGCCCAAATTAAATGTATAAGAGTCCAGATTTTCTTTTCTTTATTCGCTTCATGTTTTATGGTACCAGTTCTTTCTAGACCAGTTGCAATAAAGAATATTGTTTAAGCTGATGCTAAATGCACAATTTAGAAGAGGTTGGCTCAGATCAGTCCCAGCTGAGGGGAAAGGAAGTGAAGAAAAGAGGAGAAAACAGTGAGAAGCACTACTTTTTAGGTGTGTCCAGGGCATGCAATCTTCTAGATATGATGTGTGCTTAACCATAACCTAACCTGGACACAAAGGTGTGAGAAGATGCTCTCCAAGCACTGCTTGACTTTGAAAAAGAACAAGCAATGCTATTGCCTTAAAAAAAATGGTTAATGGAAATAGGGAGCTTGTGCCATCCTGAAAGTAAAGAGTATGCTGTGTGGAAGACTAAAGCACTTGTTGGACAGTTTTCCATATAGCTGAACCGATGACATTATATTGTTTAACTACCGGAAAGAAAATAGCCAAGGCCCATTGTATTGAGAAATATTTTCCAGCTGATCTAACATGTGCTTGAAGCTTGCACAGACCTCATACGTCCCACCTGACCTTCTCTAGTTAAAATCCACCAGAGAACAAGGAAATAGTTGTGATATTTTAATGAGCACGTTACATGCTTTAATCTGTTTATAACTCAGTTTGCCAAGTTAAGAGATCGTTTCTGCTCAAAAGCAAACAGCTGGTTGCCACGTTAGCATAAACACATTCCTCCCTTCCATCTCCATGCAGCCATAATACTTCAGACTTGGCTGTTATGAAAAGTTTAGTCTGCCCAGACTTTGTTTGACATGGAGGTGTTCTGGTAAATCCTTGACTTCAATTTTAGAGCTGTGGACTATGATACATTTACTTCACTTCTTTTTTCACAAGCTATCAACCCGTGCTCCAGAAAGGTTTGCGATACTAATGCTGACTGCGTGTACCTGGGGCCAAATCAGCACAAATGCACCTGTCAAGAAGGTCACACAGGGGATGGCCAAGTCTGCCTGCCCATAGACCCTTGCCAGGCAGCACATGGGGCCTGCCCTGCACAGTCCAGCATTTGCATCTATGATGGTCCAGGAAAGGTCAGTGTAACTGCTCAAGAAGAAATAATGCTTTGTCTCCAAAAAGAAGCCATGAGGGTATGGTAACAGCTCTCAAAGAAACACTACTCCTAGCTTTAACGTAAGCCCTGCTGTTGACCAGGAGGGGGTCTTTTAGCTCCCCTCTGAAAACAGGAATGGCAATAGTGTTGTTTTTCTGGGACTGTTTTGGCTCTGATTTGCCTCCCTAAAATGGAAGCATTGAAATAAATCCTCTCCCAGTTAAATTTTGTCTCTCTGACCACAGGGGACTTGTAGGACCAGCAGGTCCTTATGCTGGTACCACATATCCATGTCTAAATTTAGTTTATTTAGGAAAGGAGCAATCTAAGTCTTTGAAAGCAATGAACAGCACTTTACAAAAACTGCATATTATCCATGATGTTGGGAACTGGCTCCAGTTTCTGTGCATAAAACTCGCACTGCCAAAAAAAAGCAAGACTTCAAAAGGCCTGGTTTGCTTGGATACCCTGAAGAGCCAAAAAGGAGCTCAGTCATTCAGGGTTGTTTTGCAGTTCATGGTCACATCTCAATGAAATGCACATGGCTTGAAACACAGGCTTGTGTGTACAAATATAAGCTTTATATTTGCATCTGAACTTACCAGGTGATTAACTAAGGCACTGTGTTCAAGCCCTAGTTCCAGAAATTATTCTGAAATCCACAATTTATACACAGCTAATTTTCTCTCCCCTCTCACATCCTTCTGATTTAGTCCCACTGTGAATGCAAGGAGCATTATACTAACTTTGTACCTGGGAAAGGCTGCAGCCTGATGGACAACTGTGAAACAAACAACACCTGCCACAAAAAAGCCAAGTGCTCAACAGTTGCACCAGGACAGATTGCGTGAGTCTTTCTGTTTATGGAAGTTTCCCCACAGTTCCTCCCTCCTTCCCAAGTAAATGGGCTGCTAAAACAAATCCTGTGGATGGACACCTCCTGAAGTTATCTTTAATGGCTTCTTTATCAAGGACAAATCACAAGATTTAATGGGGTTAGGGTCAGCCAATTAACATAGTGTTAGATTTCATCAGGCCATTTGCTAATACCTATTAAGTTTTATTTTGAAACCACTCAGAGGTCATTCCCACACTATTAAATAAAAGGGACCAAAACCTCTTTTCTGTTCTTCAGGGCAAGCAGCACTGTTTGTCTCACAGCTAAAGTCTCTTCCAAAACAGAGTAACTGCCTCTTGGCAGCAGTTCCTGGCACTGCTATCCCTTCAACTGTGCCTGGGCACAGCCAGGGAAAATGCTACTTGGTGTGGGCCAGAAACACACCAAGCAGCATGCTGAAAATTAATCAGCATTAATTATGGGATAGCACTGGAGCCCTGCCTGTTCTGAGTATACAGACACAGCCAGGGAATCTGCCCCCCAAGCTGTGAAAGCAACACCAACCCCAGCAGATTCCTTAAAACCTCGAGTCAGGCAGGTGGGAAACTGCAAAACCTCTGGCAGACTTGGCTTTTCCTGTACAGAAATATGCTACATGGATGTTAGGAAAAAGGCACAAATGGCACTAAACTCTACAAAGCTCTCTTAAACCACAGGCTTTGGCTTATGTGATTCTATAGCCCAGCATTGACCAGTACTGGGTTAAAGAGCTGTGCCTGAAATAGCAGATTTTGGGAGCTGAGAGTTTCAACGTGAAGGACAATACAGGCCATTCATTGTAAGTTAGGAACAAATTATCACATAGATCCCTAAAAATAAAGCATTCACTCAGGAGAGTATTCTTATTGCCAGTGTCATCATGCAGCTTTCCCTTGCAGGGTAATATCAGCATCACTCCTGTGTAAGCTACTGTGCTTTTCAAACAAATCTATCTAGAATAGCTCCTTGCCCTCTTCTACAGCATAGCGTGCTACTCAGACTGCTTACTACAGACTCACAGAACACTTAGTATAGAGTACTACCATACTGCACAACATCAGCTGAAATTTGGAAATAAAATTCCAAATCAGGAGCTTTTTTCCTAATTAGTCACTGTTTCACCGTTGTAAAACCATTTTTGAAAGCCAAGAAAGTTTTGAGAATTTTAGAATGGGAAAATTAAAAATTTATTACTGGGGATGGAAAAGAACAATAAAAATTCTCTGCACATCATTTATTTAATGATATTTAATAGCAAAAAAGTACAGAATAATGGAGTGGGATTGAAACAAACTTGAGCTAAGGAAGATCCATTTTACGAAAGAGGAACTTTACAAAGAACAGCTTTGATTTGTAAATGTGGGCACAATAAATAGATGCTGGTAAATGACAGACTATTTTGGCTGCATCTCAGATTTTAAATATATTTGGGAGGGCTTTTTTGGTTGGTTATTTTCTGTTTGTTTGTTTTCTAAAACACAAAGCTATAACAGAGACCACAAAACTGCATACCTTCTTTTCTATTTTTGTTTTGGCTTGATTCTTTTAAGGATACAGTTGTGCTGTTAACTTTCCCCACACAGACAGTTCTACTTTCTCCAGTACCAAATTATTTGTATTATTTGGAATAAATCTCTCATACAGGCAAAGATGTAAAAAACCCAAACATTTGATTTGTGAATATAACACAGCAGCATCCTCAAAAATCACAATTTCCTCTATCTTGTGTTCTTTGATCTTTCCTGAGTGAGTGCTGACACTTTCTGTGGTGTTGCTTCAGCACAGTAATCATGTTCAGCCTTGCCCAGAAGCTATGAAGCTCCAACCAGTGCAGAATTATACTACAGATTAGATCATAACTTCTCTGGTTTCCAAGGAGAGCTGCCTTACCACCAGTTAAACTCTATTATTTTCTCTTAATACCACTCTTATTTTTCCTCTAGGTCTTCAATGTAGAAATTAGTAGCTTCATAAGCCAAAACTCTATTATAGAGGATTTTGGTAAAATGGAGACAGAAAGCTGAGCTTCCCTCTTCCAGAGAGATAGAACTTTTCTTCCCTGAAGCTGAAGTGGTGACAGATCCCATCTTTTCCAATCCTGCTGGTCTTCCCCGTGACCTGTCCCAGAAAGCCAATTCCTTCATCAGAAGGAATAAGGAAACACAGAGGTTGAAGGGTACAATCCCAATCAATGTAATAGGCACTAATCTGTAATTGCTCAATGCTTTCCTTTGGCGCACAAATCTGAATTATGTTACTTGGATGCTCACTCAGTTATGAGCAATATTGTCCTCAGGAGAGAAGTTTCAAACTATGCAGGCATTTCTGCAGTTCACTGTGCCCCCAGAAATGATAGCAAAAAAAGTTATTATGTTTAGCCACCTGCTTCTTTGTGAACACTAGAGGAAAAAGAGAGAGCTTTATTTTGAAACCTGGATCTGACTTGTGCCGTATTTCAAGGGTAGTTCCTTTTTTTCTGCTATGGTATTTCTCAGCTCCTTTGAAGCCTCAGTTGTTTTCTTCTCTGTTCAGAAGTGGAAGGGAGCTAGCTACAGCAATTCAGCAATATTTGCCCCACCAGAAAAAACCAGATCAGCTCCCAAGGAGCAGCTGTTCCTCACTTCCAGCTGTAAACCCTTCATCTAGGCTTCACAGCTATGCTCTCTCTGCTCAAGAGATCCCCTTAAAAAGAAGTGGATTCACCCTCAGAATAGCATCCTAAAAATGTAGCACGCTTTAGACTGCCATTTTTACCCAGGATCAGAGTCAAAGCTGGAGACTTCTGGCCAAAATCTCAACACTCTTCTGAGCCTGTATGCAGCTCCCCAGATTGCAGGGACTTGTGGGGACTTCTAAATAATATTGCTCTCACCACAGAAACAACTACAGCAGAGAGCTTACATGGGGAAAAGGAGAGGGTCTGGCATCAGCCTGATAGCACTGTGGGGTGTTAGTGCCAGGTGTGTGTTTTTAACAACCAGCACATGCAAATGATTAATTATAGAAAGGGCATCTTTTGTTGATGTGAAGTAATTTTTCTCTAGTGATGCCATCGGGAGAAAATATCCAGAAAGATGAATCATTGTGGATAGAACTTATATGAATATTGAACATGCTACAGACTTAATTGGGAAAGGTACTATTAAATCCAGTGTCTGTCTGCCCATTTCATGGCACCACGGCCAGAGCCTGCTTTAGACATCCAGAGTGCTGGGTCAGGCACACATCACTGGCACCTCTCACAGTCTGGAGTCCCCAGGAGGCAGACAGGGTGTTACATATGAGATGCTATTTCCAGAACAGACACAGCAGCAACACATGCATCTAAAAAAGCATGAGATTTTTATGCTGCAGCAGAAAAAAAAACCATAATGTTAAAAATACAAGTATCATTGCCCAAAATGGTGGCATTACTTAAAGGGCAGGCTAACAAACCACCACTTTGCTTTGTTGAAAGGACTGACACCAGTCTGCTTTTTCTATAAAATCCATGCAGCTATTCCAAGGAGTGATGAGCTGCCATCATCTCCCTTAACTACCATTAATCCTGTCAAATCCAATGTCACAAGTGAGGTCTTCACAAAGCAGCCTCCCTGCTGCAAGAGTAGCATCACTTACATTTGTGCTGTGCCTTCTCACCCACAGACAGGCAGGCTCTGTGGATTGTGCATCTCTGGGCTCCAGCAATCACATTTTGGGACCAGAGGCTGAAGATAGCCTTTATTCAGAGGTCCTGCAAGACAGACACTACTAACTCCTGGCCCAGCTAACAAGAGTCCATCACATGAGGCAAGCAGCCATCAGGCTGCCCCACACACTGACACACTTGAGAGCACACAGAAGCAAAGCATTAACTACAATGCACCAGTGCTTCCTGAAAATGCCTTCGGAGAAGCAGTAGGTAACACCTGGTGCCAGTTTCTTGAGAGCCACAGCTGAAATCCCAATCCCAATCCCTTCACAAAACAACATGCCAGGGGGGCTCCGTGGGGAACGGGTTTGTGTGCTATGGGAACATCATGGAGCGCCTCCAAGAGCTGAATGCAGAAGTGGGAGGGCAGTGGCAGGGCAAGCTGACATCCAGCCTTGTGCTCATGGGTGAGTAACCACACACAAGCAGGGCCAGCTTCTGCCCAGGGGGCTGGTCCTGCCCTGTCTTCCCCCCACAGCCCCTGCTGCAGCAAAGTGCCACCCACAGCATGACACAACACACTTCACATACTCACTGCAAAGTCCCTCTGACCCTCTACAGCTGCTCTGCTCCTCACACCATGAGTGCAGCCTGCAAGAACCTCCAGGCAGAAGTGCTAAACATGTTTCCACAACCCCTCACACATCATTTGGTATCACCTGTGGGATTACCCCACTGTTTTGGACAATGAGATTTGGTCTAGAATGTCACACACTAGTCCATCAAAAATACTGGCATTCCCAGTTATCTTGTGAACTGAACAACCTAACAGCCTTCATCATCTTCTCAATGGCCAAAAATCTGAGCTACGAACAAACACTGCTAGAATTGAGCTGGATCTTTGACTTAAACTTGTAAACATGGAAATAAAAATTCTTTCTGTTTAATATAATTGGCTACCACGGAACCCAGCAATTAAAATGAAGACCATGAATTCCTGAACAGAACAGAGTAAGGATCCACCACAGCTGGCCAGGGTCAAAACCTGGCAGTGACTTTCACACTCAGTGCTGAAGACAAATATCCATTGCCTCAGCACTGAGAGCTCAGTTGCAGTTTCTCTACGCATTTCTCCTCACATGTGTGAAAAGAGTCCAGCATGCTGAGTTAACAAAAACCCTGATTTTATGTTCTTTGGTTAAGTTTTAGATGTAAATGTGCCATATGGTCTACTAGCCAGAAGCTACAAAGACACATAAACCACATAGCTTATCTTACAATATGTTCACTCCACACTGATGGCTTCCAAAAGCTAAGAATTTATAGATGTTTTGTGGACAGCACATTGATTTTGAGATACATTCTCTGTACAGTACACCTGTAACAACTGTAAAGATTTTTTCAGTTCTCTAGAAAAAGAGCTGAATATTGTTTTCTCTCACGCTGCTGTCTTGGATACAGAAATGGCCTCTGGGTAGAAAATGAATTCTAATTAACTTTCAGTGCATCCGTTTTGATTACCAGTCATGTGTTTGCTGATATTTGCAGTACCAGCAGGTTATCAGCAGTGTATTTCTCACCCCACAGAGACTGAATTGATTTAAAGCAGAAGGCTGCTTTCCTATAAGGATACATCTCCAAAGAAACTGCTGGGTTTGGGTCCTTGCTCTGGCCTGCATGCCACAGAATCCAGGCTGCCAGAAGCATCCTGAATGTTTTGCCTTATTTTGTGTCAAATATGCACCATCACCTGGATTTCACATTCCATCTGTCCCTCATCTTCTAATGACTTGGAGTTTATAATCTTAAATTAATATTTAATAATCAGATAGTATTATTGCTTATTCTCCCCTCACAGCTTTGCACTGTCCCTTTGTCAAATGAGCCTTTCAATAGGAATTTAAACTTTTTTTTATTCTCTCTTCTCATAAGAAAATACCTATGAATGGCAGCTGAGCACTCTGGGACCATTTACTGTGCTTGTACCAACAAACAAGGGACTCAAAGGTACAAATGTAAGTAAACAAGAGAAAAGGTTTCACATCAGGGGATTTGGCTTTTGCAGAAATCTTGTCTGTGTTGTAAGTGTTTTGATTCAGCAGATACAGATAATTTGCTCTAGCAGACTTCTGGTCACATTTAAATCTAGGGGCCGCAGACTGCATTTTTCCCACTTGAAAGAAAATAATTTGGCGAGCTAGGATAGAACACTGTCACACCTCAAGTAAGTTTTGGATTGTCATATATGACTATGCTCAAAGTCTTTTCACTCAGTTGAGATGGGTTGAAATATGATCTGAATTATCAGCATCAAGGCCTGCAGGTCACCTTTTACATAAGGGAGATTTTAAAATATAGTGGCTTTAGTTTAAAAAAAAAATAAACAAAAACAAAAACAAACAAACAAAAAAATAAACAAGAAAAAAAAAACTGACATGTAAGTAGCCCCTTCCACTGACATCAGGACAATTCTGGGGGTACCTTCTGCTCATGCAGGGACATAAAGGTACGCTGTGAGCTGAACTGAAACCAAGAGAGGTCTGCACTTTTTTCAGACTCCATCATCTTGCTTCAGGGTAAAATGTGTAATTTCAGAATGTAACAACTGAAGAGAACAGAAAAGCATCCACCATGATTTTTTTTTTTTTTTAGATGAAGCCTGCATTGAAATAAATCTCTGTTCCTCTGCTTTTCTAGATAAAGGATCTTCTGAAAAATAAACAGAAAGCACAGTACTTCGTTAAACTTCATATTATAGCAGGTCAAGTGAACACCAGTTGCTTGAATAATGCTAATGTGATATACACTTTGACTGGCAAGTCAGGAGAGATGTCAAAGGGAGAAAAGGTAAGTGGCCTTTCAGCCTCCCACAGCAAGAATAGTGCTGTTTCCTCCACAAGGAGTAGGAAAGCTCTTTCTGCAGGGAGACATCAGGGTGAAGGTAACTGTTGGATTATGAAAAACCACAGCTGTGGCAGTGCATTACAAGGAGTTCAAGTCAGACTTGAAACCTCACTGGCACCAAAGTTCCCACTAAAACCAGAAAAAAAAAAGAGTTACCTTCAGTCATGTATCAGCACTGAGTGACTTAGCAGACTAACACAGACTGGTCTAAAATGTTTGCTAAAATGAAGTTATCTTAAATCTGCAGGTATGACCAATGGAGCTGGAGGGGCAGGGGACAGGTGTTTGGAGAGTCCGGGTGAAGTAAGAGGTGGCAGGGGAAGAGAGAAGCCCAGAGCTTATGCTGGAAACCTGTAAATACTGCTCACATGGAGCAAGCACTGTCTGAGCTGCAGGTCCCACCTCCCACTGAGCATCATGCAGCATGGAACATGCAGCAAATGAAGTCTCCAGCAGACAGAGAATACATGGCAATTATGCATGAAAAATACATAGCAAACTTCATCATTAGCCCAGATTATCCAATGTCAGTAAATGTCAGGGCAGTCTGATACCATAGTTTAAAAAACTCATTCTCTATGGATGATACACTAGATTTTGTAATCTGGAATTATTGTTCTTGGTCCGTTATGTGTCTCTTGATGGATTGGGCCTGTGTGGAGGCTGAAATCATGTTTTGCAGTAGATCAGTGGCATCTGAGCAGAGATATCTATTTTGTATGTTCAGTGAGTACACACTCC
This sequence comes from Rhabdornis inornatus, assembly GCA_013397075.1. Lineage (NCBI taxonomy): Eukaryota > Metazoa > Chordata > Aves > Passeriformes > Rhabdornithidae > Rhabdornis > Rhabdornis inornatus. Next base: position 1,990,682 of record VWZS01000638.1, read on the forward strand.
ATTTGTAACAGGAAAATATCCTTGCTGTCTGAGCCCTGTTTGTTTCCTGAAGGCTTCAGTACAGTGCAGAATCAGCAACATTTTGTTGTTTTAAACATACATAGAATATAAGGAAATGGGTTGGAGTCCCATCAGATTACAGGAGCTGACCTTTCCAGTACAACAATATTTTAAATCATTTCCTGGCAGATTTTTATTACTAGCAGAATTACTTTCAGGTGCACTGAATTCCCGTTAGGACCTGTCTCTTTCTCTCTTCTGAATTTTGCTGTTCTAAAAGATCCTGAAGGATCAGGATCCTGATCCAAAGGAATTTTTTCCATTTCCTTGATAAGTATTGGAAGCAATTTTTAGCCTCCCCAGATTTAAATTGCTCAGGTGTTGGCAGCAGGAGGGGGTCTTAGAGTACATTCAACCTGTGAATCACTCTGCTGTCATTTTGTAATAAAGAATTCACTTTCCATTACTGGCTTCTTTCAGGATAAGCAATTAAGGATTAGAATCCAAGGAGGAAGGGGGAAAGGAAAAATTTTGCAGGGAGATATTATTGCTTCCAATGGAATTTTGCATATTATTGACAAAGCCATGGACAACGTGAAGTCAACATTTGAGAGTAGCAAAGAGGTGAGCCATAAATTATATGCATGCAATGTCAAACTTTCTCTTAAAATAGTTTCACATTAAGTGAATGTGAAGGAGGATGACTGACAGAAACTAAACAAACTCTACTGAGCCATTGCACATCAGCTCACAAAAGCAATATTCAAAGTGAAAGGTAATGACACAGTTTCCACAGAAAGCAGACATTCAGCCAAGCTGGACCATGGAGGGTTTGGATGTTCTCACTGCTTCTGAGTGGTTCCTTGGAAAATTGGCAGTCGTGATCAGTGAATTTCACTGAATGTCAGAGTAACATACTAAAAGGAGGGACATCTGTACAGATACCAGGCAAGATTTGTATTCAAAATTTCAATTCCTCCCCTCAAAAGGCTAATATTAAAAAAAAAAAAAGTGATTTTAAATGCTTTGGGGTTTTTTGTGCCCAATTTATCATACTTGCTTAAAAGTTCTCTTCCTTATGTTGCATTTTTCGAATATTTTACTCCTCTACCTTTTTTTTGTGGGTTTGAGGAGATAAAAACCCTTTCCGCATACACACACAGCTGTGTTTCCTGTGATGACCACCCAATGTTTCAGGACAGTGACAAAATCTAACCAACTACAAGCCAGCATAGCAACAGGAAAAAAGTGCTGCCATCTCAAGTCAATTCCAAGAATCATCAGCCCCCCAAATGAAATGTATTCAATCTGTAACAGCTGAGACCCACACAGTAAGTCAAAAAATGTCTCATAAGAACTGGTGTTTAGTTCATGTTCCCAGCTGAAACAAATCTTACTTTGATCATATTTCAGAAAACCATAATGTCAGTACTTCAAGCTAATGGAAGATACAGCAAGTTTACATCTTTGATAGAGGTAAGGATCCAGAAAAGCAATTACATAAAGCTACTGTCAGACGTTCTTCAACATTAATAAGTCATTTTTCTTATATTTTTAAACCAAAACAGAAAACTGGCCTAGGAATGGATTTACAGCAGGACAACCAGCCCTACACAATTTTTGTTCCAAGTAACAAGGCTCTGAGTAACATGAAAGCTGAGGTTCTGGATTACCTGCTTTCTACAGAGGTACAGTCTTTATATAAGGCAGATCTTTCTCAGATAGTAGATAGATAGGAGATGCATACATGCATTGGTCAGTGTTCACCTAAATTAGCTCCTATGATCAAGGTTGAAAGCCATCTCTAACAAAGATCAAGACATCACCTAGAGAGGAAGAGGATCTGGGGTCTCCCACCACATATAGAGATGATGTTCCTCCACACCAGGCCCCCAAACCTCTGCTTTTGCCCAGACATCACAGCCTGGACAGCCACGTGGCACAGCCCCAAAGCCTCTCCTGAAATGCATCAGCCTTGGCAGGAACTGTCAAAGGAACCAGTTGCCACAAAGGCCCCACTGGATGGGAATCACTGCTGGTGGGGTCCCAGGAGGTGGATATTAGTGTCCAGTCCCCTGGACATCTCCTGCCTGTCCCAGCACACATGCATGTCATGGAAGGCCTATATCAAAATAAAACTTGGTGTAGGGGTGAGGGCATGGAATGCCAGGGTGCCTGCCACAAGCTGAGCACCACCCAGTACTGACCCAGAGGTTTCTGGTGCACCAGCCAGTGATGCTGTTCTCATCCCTATGTCCGCTCATGAAGCCAGACTGAGTTTCTGGGCTCATTTTGGGCTAAAACAGCCTCTTTTCTGCACTGGCAGGGCTCCTGGAAGCTGCTGGAGCTGGTCCGGTATCACATCATCTCCAACACTGAGGTGAGCACAGCTGCTTTGCCAGCCCATGCTGTAAGAGCAAGAACTACTGTCAGGGGAGTGTCAGGACTGCAGGCACAAGTAGCAGGAAAAGGACTTACTGCCATGAAAATCAAGCTATCTCTGAGCCTATTCTGCTAAAGTCAGTCTTCTGTTTTTCAGAAAGAGCTGGTTTTTCATCCTCTAAGCAAGCCCCCTCTTTTTCCTGGGCGGATGTTCATCCCCACCCCAGTCTCTGTTGTGGAGAAGGAAGGAAAGAAAGAAGTGACTGTACCCTTAATGAAAGGCTCTGTTTATATCATCTGACATGGTCATTCCCAGTACACAGAGTGGGGTCAGAAGGAACATGAGAACCATCTGTACCTTCCTTCATGGTGCTAGCACCACCGCAATGGTCCATGGATGCAAACAGGACTATTTTTAGAGACAAATATTAATTTTAATTAGACTGATTTTTATAATTGGAAGAAAAATTAATACTCTTTTGAGCAATAAGGTTGTCATATGCAGGAACCAGCAAGTTCAGTCATGATTTAATGACATTAACTTTGTTACACAAGCTGGTTAGTCAATGCAAGGCTGATCACATTGGTAATTTTCTCGCACCAAAGAAAGTCTTTCTTGTGAAATCTGCCTGGATTTGAAAAGAGTAATGATATTACACTTCTCTCAACCAATTTATATTCATTTCAGCTAGAAGTTGCCAGCCTTGTTTCAATAGAGCACATCAGGACCATGGCAAAGCAGTTCATTCACTTTAACAGGACCAGCACTGTAAGTCACAGCCCTCACCTGTGAGCAGCTCACTCTGGTTGAGGCAAATTTGTATGCAGGGGGAATAAAAAAAGGGATAAGGGGAGCCATTAGCAGAGGAATTTCTTGCTATAATGAGGCAGGAATTTTCAACTTCTCATTCCCACCTACTGTTAGCATTTATATTATAAAGGATGCAGAGGAAATGATTGGCATATATGGACAGCCGACAGGGGTTTTGTCCTTATGATTATCCAGTCCAGAAATTATCCTCATTCATGCTCTGCCTTATTTAAAAAAAAAAAATCTATTTAAAATATTTTAAATCATTTTGTTACATATTTTAGTAATTTTAAACACTTATCAGTGCACACAAAAATATTATTTTCCTCTCTTTAATACTATAGCCTCTGATCCTCATGTACCTAGTGAACACATTTGTTAAAGTGTTAATTTGTCAGTACTTGTGCGAAACCAAACTGATCTGTTAGGTTAGCTTCCTTCTCTTCTGGAGTAGAGATGTACCTATAAAATTCCTTGTAAGGGTAGAGCAGCTGCAGGAGTAAAAGCCCAAAGAATACATTTTTTTCCTCTCTCCTGTGAATTTGGATAGATCCCAGATTGTGTCTCACTTTCCCCCCTCCTCTGTCAGAGAGAACACCAAGACATACTTAAACCCACTGAAATCAGTGCCTGAACTCATCAGTAGTCTTCTCGTTTTGGCCAGTCTGTTATTCACCAGTTCCACAGGCTGACACAGCAGATTCATAGAAAAACTTTAGATACCTCTGTTGAAGACCAATATTCAAGAAAATACACAATATCTGTGTTCTTCTTGCATGATAAACATAATAAAAACATAGTAAAAATTAGATAGCAAATTCAAAAGAAGTATGAATAAAAAGTAATTTAAAATATTTAAATCATCAGAAATTGAGGAGCTAAAACACTTCATTATTAATAACAATTTATTGTTTCATAGGGACAAGTCCTGGTGAGTGGAGAAAAAATTGAAGAAACAGACATTGTTGCAAAAAATGGTCGCATCTATACCCTTGAGGGCGTTCTTATCCCACCCACAATTGTTCCAATCCTACCGCATCGGTGTGACGAGACAAGTCAGGTCACAAAGGTAAGAGAATCACAATGAATCTGTATCTCCAACTCTTCCATACAAGGCATTCCAGCTGCCTTTTTACTTTACTAACTTTCTCTGATATCATGCATTTGAAAGAGATATTTTTGGAAATAAATATATCAATGGCCACCAGCCTAGCAGTACTGCAAACAGGGAACTCATATGAACACTTCCTATACCATTTTTTAAAATCTAGTTGTTGCATTAACCCTTTGAAATACCCTTTGTCTCTCCAGTCCAACTCTTTCCTCCAGTTCCTGAATCCCATCTGTGCATACAAGTACATGGGAATTTACAAGTGTCATGTTCTCAGGGAAAACTACTCCCTGTTTATCAGGGAAACTACTCCAGATCAATATTTTCATTTCTACTAAAAATGCATGGAAAGGAAACAGCAAGTTAAAATATTAACATAATAAATTTATATTTTTATATTAGAAATATGTTGTTTTCAGCAGGCACAACTTTCCCTAGCCCTGCTTTGCTCCAGAAACGAAACTGTTCCAATTTAAAAGGGTAGATTTTCACAAACCTTGCTCACTTAGCTAACACAGTTCAGGCCTTTACTTGGTAACATTCAGATGCTATTTCTGGTAAGAGGACTGAATGTCAGACCAAACTTTTCACTTGGAGTAAGCACAGCTCCAGTGAGCTGCCCCTGGATCATGGTCAAGCCACATCTGGGCCAGTAACAGTTCCGGTACAAAAGGAAAACTTTTAATGTCTTAGCTTACAACAGTCCAGCCTGCAAAGAGGTTCCCAGCAGAGCTGGACAGCATCAAAATATGATGAAGAAAACACTGGCAGTAAAGATCTGTTACCTCTGGCACTAACTACAAAGTGCTGTATGTGCAATATAATCATAAACCAGGCAGAGCTCCAAGCAGCAATCTCTGATGCAAAAAGCAATCCGCACCCAGAACACTCCAGTAATCTGAATTCCTTACCGAAAACCTACCTAAAAATTATGTCCAACAATTGATCCTAAAGTGACAGACAAAAAAATTCTTTAAAGACAAAACACTGTCGGTCACAAAAATTATTCCCCAAATTTAAGTTAAGCACTTCTGTCGACCTTGAAAGCTTCATGCATAGTTAAAAACATAGTAATATATTCCAAGATTTAAGCAGAGCACTGCTAGCCAGGAAAACACAAAGGAGCAATGGCTTTTGCAGTTTTTACTCTGCACCAAGCATTTCTATCACTCTCAGAAAATAGGAGTTACACCACCTAATAAATACTACTTATATTTAAAGAGTTAAAAGGCACAAAACTTGTAGGAACTGAGAGATCTACACACTTCTGAGAACTTTGCATCCCTGAAGATGAAACCTTTAGGCCAATGCATACTTATCCATGTAACCATACCCAGATGCTGAAAGCTGCACCTGAGCCTAACTGAAGGACAGCAGGGCTTATTCTTAATGTCACAAAGAGCACAGAAGGGACAGCAGGTCCCTAGTGCCTGCCTGATGTGTGGACCACAGCCAATTTTGATGATCTCTGACAAGTGGTGCTCAGAGCACTGAAGGAGCAGCTGGCCCCTGCTCCACCTTCCCCCAGAGATCATCACCCCTGTGGCAGATTTGATGGGAATATATCTCTGTGCTCTGATGACTTCAGTGTAAAAGCAGTGTATCAATCTGCTACCGAAAACAGGCAGATCTGACCTTGCCTGGAGGTGTGGGCATTTTTCTCTGTCCTCTCTGGGGCATGGCAGAAGAGAGACCAGACTCCCACCCTCAGGAAAAGGAGGGAGCAGGTACACGTGGCTGGGACAATTCCAAGGGGAGAAAGAGACTGAGTAGGTGACACCAAGTGGCACTGAGCAGCAAGAGCAGCAACACCAACAGAGGGAAACATTGCCCACAACAACCAGCCAGATTTTTACGTCCTTAAGGGTCAAAGGCACGCTTAGAGGAATTTTCAGAAACACAAAGGTAAGACGCCATGTCAGCTTCAGACATGACTCTACAGCTTGTAAAAGAGCTTTTATAATGTCTAAATGTATTCGCCAAAGTACGTCTATCTGATCCATAGACCTTAAAAACATAGTAGTGGTATTGGTACCTCAGGTATTTGCTGCACAAATGCTTTTGTAAGTCTGGTTCTTTATTCCTTTAAGTCCTGCACAACATGAAGGACTACTAAATCCAAACCAGTACCTGATTCTTTCCCCACAGCTCCAGTGATATATCTGTGGGAGAAGTGCCATAATTCAGGTTTATGGTCTCCTGTTCAATGGCTACAAAACAGTCACGTAACACATTGGATGCTGGCTCTAGGATTTATGCTAACTTCACTGAAAAACAAGACACTGATAGTCACAAGGACAATAGCTTTGACAAACTCCATATCCACACTCTGAAAGGTTCAATCTCTCTGAAGTTATTGCACGTAGAGCTTGTAGAGAATTCACCTTTAAAACTGCCAATGGAGTTTATATGTCTCGGTAATGTAATTGCCAGCCTCTGTCACGACCACATGGTGATAAATTAGCTACTCAGGAAAAGCAACCAAAGGGTGAAGTCAAAAGAATACCTATGTACCACTGGATCATAATGGAGTACAGGATCTACGATGTGGAAGCAAAGAATATTTTTCTTTTTGCCACCTATACACAAGACAAATTTCTGTTCACAGTGCCTGCATTCTAGACTCAACTAATCTGTGGTTTTCCAGGAAGAAATAAAATATTCTCATAAAAGTTAAATGTGTAGACCTCACTAGACTCTCAGACAATATTAGTTAACTCATTATACTGAGCTGAGTAGAGGACACCAGTGCATTCATGTCCTTGTTTTCTTCTGTTGAGGAAGCTTCATGTTCATTAAAAGAAGGGAGTGAGGGAAGGAAAAAATGGGGAAAGAAAGGAGAAGGTGGAAATGAACAACCATTCTTCAAAAATCAGAGCCAGAAGATATAGCCCTGGTGCTGTCCTTTGGTTCCAGATTCATGCTGTAACATTTATAAGTCATAAAACAGAGGTACTTAAAATTTACAGGGTATGCCATCCATAAGCATGCATCTCAGCAGTTGGTATCACACCTTTTCAAATTCCTGTTCCTATTGTTTCCATCTAGGGTGCATGTGCAGGTTGTTTACAACATGCTCTGGCTCCCTGTCCCCAGGATGCACAGCCCATCCCAAGTGATGCTTCCCAACAGACTCACCAGTTGTACAAAAGGCACCAGGAGAAGTCATGCCCATACTTTTGTTATTGCTCTGCCAAATAGAGAGCAAAAGAATCACATATGTATACATGAGACTACATAAAAATACAAATATAGATGGTACTTTCATCTCTTTTTGGCAATGACTGAACCTGATAATTTCAGCATTATTTTGTTTGCTGTTGCAAAATTCCCTGTATACTTCATAGAAGTTCTTACTTGTTTCTCAGATGAAGCAAGTCCTATTTCAGCAGAGGAGAGATGAGAGGGATGATAATCACTATGACAATGCTTTGAGAGTTAATAAACTGAATATGTTTAAAATAGACCTCGCATCTGTTAAAAGTTTCCTTTTGATTAAGCATCCTCCCTGAAGTAACAGTCTGCAGACGCAGGTTCAGGAAGGATTGAAGATCTCCCATCTGCTTTGTATCTAAGAGGTGCAAGTTTAGCCACATATTTCTCCACATAGAAAATTCAAGTCTAGCTACCACAGGAATGTTATTCACCATTTTATAAAAATTCACTGATAATAGTTCTGTAAATCAGTAGTAGAAACAATGAAAAGAAAGTTCATATCGTGAAAAATACATAATTTAATAACATTTTAAAATGCAATACCAGCAAGATGCTTTCTGTTCTCCAGGTAAATTATTCTGTGATATTAAGACTGTATCACAGAACTCTACATGGCTAAGAAATACTAATGCTTCCCTTTTGTGCATGTTCCGGCCTTTCTCAGAGGTGCATTATTGAACACCCAACCTTTCAAAAAACTGGCTGTGCTAGAGCCTGCAATACAACAGCAAAGCTATAAAATTACAGCTCCTTAAGATGAAATGCATGTAAAAGTTTTCCAAAATATTGTCTTATACATGGTGAACTTTCCTTTTGGAGTTGAGAGATGTTTGGACATGTCCATGCAGTTTCCATGCACTTCAACACCAGGCTGAGAGGAGCTAGTGTACATCTCAGAGCTAAATATCAGGGGAAATCCAGATTAGCTGTCATATGTTATTGACAACAGCACACTCATACTCTGCCATTTAGGAGTTTTCACATAAAGCTCCAAGCCCAGGTGTATTCATTTTCCCATACAGATTCACCCATGAAGAACAGGACAACTCATCCTATCCTGTTCCCAGCCACTCCTGTCCCAGGACTTCCCATGATATTGGATAACAATGAGCGGGAAAGACTCAAGAGAACCACACCCCAACTACTGCTTGGGAAGTCTAGTCCTTGCAGAAGTCATTAGTGAGCCTCTGAGAAGTACTTACACCCTTCTGGCTTCTGGGGCTCCCTATCAGGCCTCTGGACTTCATGAGCACCACTTAGTGACAGGCAGATAAGTCTAAAAACTGTAAGCTTTGTAAGCCTTTTGCTAGTTCCTAGTTCTCTTGAATCACACAATGCAAATGAGTCTTTTCTAATACACTTTCTCTTTATAAATAAACAGATCAAGAAGACATTTCACAAATAAAACTACAGATATAACTGAAAAGGCCATTCAGAGGTGCATGGTGGCTAAATCCCACCCTGGTGCAGAGGGGAAGGAGGAAGATGAAAGCAGCACATCTGGCTGGGTGAAAAACCTTGTGGGTGCAACACCCTGAGGTTCCTGATCTCAGATTCCAAGGACACTGCCTGCATCCTAATTCCACTGCATTACCACTGGCAAATATGCGACTACACACAATATGAGCAGACACCCACCAGCACATTCATAAGTGAGGGCAGGATGGGATTTCTAACACTGATTCTGATAAGAACAAGGGCAATATCTGGTGGTCTGTGCATCCCCTTATTGAACTGTCAACACCCCCGCTGGCTTTTAATGAGGCCATTGCAGAGCTGGTTCTGGTTCAACACAAGGCTTTTCAGAGAGAGTTATCCCTGCAGGCCTTTCCCAGAGGGCCAAAACACAATAAAGATTTGGTCTTTATGCACTGCCTCTGCCCTAAAGCACTGAAAAAGAGGATATTTTCTTTATTTTGCAGGAATCAAAGTGTTGCAAAGGCTTCTTTGGCCCTGACTGCAGACCGTGTCCAGGAGGTTTCTCCAAACCCTGCTCTGGAAGAGGGCAGGTAAGCAGAGCATCCAGCAGCACCCTGCACTCCATGGGGGAAAGAATGACCTGTGTCCCAAAAGTCCCTGGAGCATTTCTGCCCAACAAGAATGTTGGGCTCCACAAGGGCTACTCCCTTCACTTGTGTCCAGTGATGTCTGTGAATTTCAGGGTCAGTTATAGGTAGGAGGGAAAACCAATCTGTCACCTGTCAGATGCCCAAATTGCAGATTTCTAGGGTTCCAACACACAGCACACAGGCAAGGCTGAGTGGCCCATTCTCATGCTTTTAATTTGCACAGCACAGTGTAATGACCCAGCTCACTATTCTCACATAAAAACTGCAAAGAAACGTAGAATATATAGCAGCAAAGAAAAAGCAGAAGGAAAGTTTTTCTTTGAAGCACCTTTTTCAGCAAAGCTAGGATTCTTCCTGAGAGTCTATCAGAGCCACAAAATATGGAAAAGCATATAGTCTCTTTTCTAGGGTAAAGATTTGTCTGAATTCATACATAACAATCACCTCCCTTCTATATCAGTGTATGGATGGCCTGGATGGAAACGGGACTTGTGTTTGCTCTGAGGCATTTCAAGGCTTGAGCTGCCAGTTCTGCTCAGACCCTGGCAAATATGGACCTCAGTGTGACAAAGGTAAGTGCAGCTGTACTGCCTCAGCACAAGAGTGTGGGGTATTTCTTTGGACCCTAGTGATGTTCAGGTAGGGTTGCTAAACAGTCCCAGTGGAGGATGAGCAAGATGTTCCTGAGGTATTTTCATTTCCTATTTCAAAGGGACACATCATAAGGCCAGGGTCAGTATAAATACTCTAAATGATTTCTTGCAGGGAGCATAGTTTGTTTTATACTAATTTATTGTTATTTTGATTTCTGTCTCTCTCACACAAGTAATTGAAAAGAAAATCTTTGCTGTTCTGTTTCCATCTGCTATTGCCCACAACAGAACAGATTCTGCCTACAATGACAAGCATGTGTAATCTAAGAACAACTAGATCTATAAACAGGTCATGTTTAGGCCACTTAACTATCCTTAGTGAATAATTTCTGATCTATTTTATAGCTTATAGTTCTGCACTGACAGGTTTAGTCCTACTGAGCCAAACCATTACACATTTGAGAGTCTACAGCATATACAACATCAAACATCATACGTTCTTCATCTACAAAGCCATTTTTAGCCTTTTTTGTTATGAAACAGCCTGCCATTCGTGAAGCACAGCTCACCTGAAGGTTCAGAGGTACATGGACAAAAGCTGAGACACAAATTCCATAAGGAATGGTGGTAGTTCCTAAACTCCAGTCCCACCAAACTAGTAAGTGTTTGCTTTACTAGTCACCACTGGCACTTCTTTGGAACGCACAAAGCTTTCTTGGTGTGCCCTTTGGGCACATTGCTGTGCCTGCAGCAGCACTAGTCCACCCAGTCCTAGATGGTAGGTCGGTGCTGATGCTCTGTGCAGCCAGCACTGTGCAATCTGTAGGATCTGTGGGCTCAATGTTTAAAGACTTATTCTGTTACTGAAAGCACAGCAAAAGTCATGCGATGAATAACTTTAGTAGTTTAGGACATAGCATTTTGTTCCTACTTCTCTGTTCACTTTGAAATTCATTGATAAGAGCAGTGTAGAAGTACAACAGGTTTTAAATGGTTACCCATGAAACACACCTGAAAAGACATGGCCATGATTAACAAACAATTCCCTCGTCAAAGTGAGATTAAAAAACACAAAAGTTTAGATTCTTGAAAAAAAAAATAGGAAGATCTGATTCATAAGAAATGCTGTGTAAATATAAATGCCTTTTTCCACTATGGAATTGCACATTGTGATTTATCTCTGGTAGAGTGCCTCTGCATTTATGGGAAGTGTGATAACCGAATAGACAGCGATGGGACCTGTCTTCCTGGATCCTGCAGAACTGGATACACAGGGAAACTCTGTGAGAAGCAGATTGTTCCCTGTGAGCCCTCCCTACAGCTCTGCCATGCACATGCAGACTGCCAGCTCAGCGATGGCACAGTGAGGTGAGTCAGTAACTTGCATCCAATTAACATTCACTATGCTGCAGCTCTTTCCCATTTGCCTGACCAAAACAGTCCCTGGCAGCAGTGCCCAGGCAGTAGCCACTGCAATCCTGCTATGCACCAAATAAGCATAATCATGCACCACATCAGCTTTGAGTTGCAAGATAATAATTACGAGTTCTCAATACCCTGTACCTTAACACTGACAGTTGCATGCAGATCTGATCGTTGATTAAAAGCCTCCCTTCCTACCAACATCTACAGAGGCTTTTAGGAAGCTCTTGTCTCTAACCACCCCTTAGTAATTTAGGAGTTTAAGCCTTGCTGAAAAAGAATTAAACTCTTGACAGTTTGAGGATAGATATCTCAGTCTGGTCAGCTCAGGTAAATTTTGCACACCACAGCACCACAGACTTCAGCACAGGTTCCCCAGTCCTGCCAGGGCTGGTCACAAAACTCTGTTACTGCTTCAGCTGCCCTGCACTTGCCTCAAGCTCACCTTCACACGCAGCAAGTTTGCCTCTTGCTGCAGTGTATCCACAATGAGTCGTGACAAAGCACAATGGGAGATGCTGCAGAACTGGAGTGCTTAAGTAAATCCCTCCAATACAGGTTAATCCTAGGGAGGGACCCAGGGAAACGGGGGCTCATTGTCTTGCACACATTTCGGGGAGAGAGCTGTCTTCTGTGTCACTGAAAGAGAGCATAGCCAGCCCAAAAATATTTTGGAGCTGTTAGTTCAGCTTTGCAGTGATAACATCAGCTCAGAATTAATTTGAGTCCCCATCTCATATGCAGAGAATGGATCCCTAATTTGACTCAATTAACCCAGTCAACAGTTTGGAAAAAAAACCGTAATGCACACACTTGAGCTACTTGCATCACCAATCCAAGGTTACCGATTCTAAGTTGCCTATAAATAGCAGGTTGCAGTGGAAAACAATGACTTTACTTTAGAGCTGTCCTGTCACATGTAACGCCTACCTCCTGCTCTTGTCTCTGCAGCTGTGTTTGCAAACCTGGCTATGAGGGAGACGGCCTGAGCTGCAGCAAAGTTGATCCTTGTGCTGTTTTAAACCCTGGTGGCTGCAATATCAATGTAAGTACGTGTTTTTCCCACAGAAACATTAGCAAAGAGGAAGATTTGGCGAGAAACTTCTGCAGAAGAGACACAGTTTTCATTGGAGTTCCATGCAGAGTCCTGCATGGCTGTCTCTGCGTCTCCCCCTAGGCTGAGTGTGTTCAGACAGGCCCAGGGGAGCACAGGTGTGTTTGCCAGGAAGGATGGACAGGTGATGGAAGGGACTGCTCAGCCATCAACAACTGCCTGCTGCCCTCCACAGCACAGTGCCACCCGAATGCCACCTGCATATACATCGGGCCAGGCCAGGTAGGTCCTTGCATTCAATGTCACCTTCAGTGCATGTCCTCAACCATTCTGCTCTGCCAGAGCTTGGGCTTCCTACCCTGTTTTCTTCCCCAAAGCCTCCTCTCCCTCACAGCCACGATGTTATTTCCACATGGTGCTCTCTACACAAAACAGTCTCCTTAAATTCCAATCTCAGTGCTCCCTCCTTTCTGTGTGGTGGTGCTCTGGCAGCAAACACATTTTTAGAAAGTACGTTAGTAGATATCAGGTATAAAGGTCTTCTGCAGATATTAGTCAGTGTCATTCCACTGAAGTCAATGCTAGGCTACAGAAACACAGAGAAACTAATTCACCATGTCAAGAATATACACATGATTTTAATCATTTTAATGAATTGCTGTGTTTTATTGAAATGACAGAATGACTGTAAGTGTAAGGATGGATTTCAGGGGAATGGAATTGAATGCACACCCATAAACTCGTGCCTGGAACAAGATGGAAAATGCCATCATCTGGTGAGTAATTAATCATTCCCTGAACAAAGTGTTCAGATACATATCACACCTCACCTCCTGTGCACACCATAGAATTTTTTTGCCATTTCAAGCCTGCAATTTCTTTCTGAGAAAGCACTTTCTGAGCAGTTCTACAAGCACCAAAAACTGTGTGAACCACAGCAGTACGGTACATGAGCTGAGGATAGACTGCAAGGGCTGCTCCCAAATCTGCCAGTACAGAAGGATTATCTCAAGCCTGGAATAAATAAATAAATAAATAAATACATACATACATACATACATACATAAATAAATGCTGTTTTTCTACCAGCAATTACAACTTGAATCCACTATTCTGTTGGGATATTTACCCAAGTCAAGCATCTCTACCCAGGCATCTATCAGCTTTATCAGTAGCTGCATGTGCTCTGCTGTGCCCTGTAGTCCCAGCCTCAGGTGGGGCAAAGAACTGAGGTGAGGAGCACTGGGGAGCAGAGGATGGATCTGCCATAGTCAGATAAAAGAATAGGGACCCAAACTCGTAGGAAAGAAGCAAGAAAAGGTGGAACAAGGGTTTAGATTCCTACAGACTTAGAGCATGGTGGATAGGGGAGGGAGTTAGTGCCCTGGGCCAATGGAGTGTGTCCTGTGGCAAGGCGAGAACACCCATGGAAGACAGTAAAAAGCTCCCTTTGTAAGTTAATGTTTGTATATAAACAGGTCCTAGTAAGAAGCTTCACAGGCCATCCTTGCTGGAGTGGTCTCTTGAGTATGTGACAAATTCTCTCTCTTTCTGCTTCTAAGGCCACTTGCCAGTTTGAGTCGTCTCGTGGCTGGGAGTGTGTGTGCCCAAAGGGCTACGAGGGGGACGGTCGGATATGCTACGGGAATGCTGCAGATGTAAGTAATGGGTAGGCTCACTTCCTCTGGGCACAGGACCTGCTGCACAGCTCTCACCCTGGATCCTAAGCAAGGAGAAGAACAAAGCCTTTACAAACAGTCAGAAAAATATGATGCTCACCAGTGATCTCTGCAAAGAATGTTCCAGTGGGAATACTTGCCTGATTCATAAGTTATCTGTTGTGTTTAAAAATATGGCTTGGAAAGGGGCCTAAGGGAGCAGAGCATATTTCTGCCTTCAAACAAATTGAAAATTTGAAATTGAAAACCAATTGAACAACACCAATCCCAGAGTCGGGACCTGCAGAAGTGCTAAGCACTCACCTCCTAGCTGGGAGCACCAAGCAGTCAACTCTGCTGAAGTTCTGCCCTGCAGTCTCTCTCAGTGGAAATGATCAGTTTATCATGTTGAAACAAACTGTGCTGACCCACAGGCAGATAAAACCAAAACAAGTCAACTGGTGAAATAAATATGCATTTAGCAGCACAGGAAAAATGAAAGTGTCCTCAGTCTCAGCTCCTGGCAATAATCTTACATGGCTCTCAGTACTATCTGCCACCCCTGCTTATACTATCATCTACCTCTGTTCTAGGTGCTGTGCAGAGTGAGGTCCAGGTGATGTGTAAGATGTACAAATATCAGCTAAAACAACATAAATTTCAATCAATTTTGCATGGAGTTAAGAGAAGAATTAAGTTTAAAATTGTAGGAAATTAATGCTTAGCCTGGGTCAGTACACAATACATACCAAGATCAGGTACACCTAAGCAATCCATGGCCTGATTTTCAAGAATTAGCAACTCACCGTTCCCATTACCAGAAATTTTCAGTATTAAAAAACCACATTAATGCCATCCCTTTTCACACACTCTGAAAACCTCCTTCTCCATGTCACATCAGCCAGGCCAGACACAGTGGATTGCACCACAGTCAAGAGCACTTTGGCACAGCTAATTATAGCTTGCAAACTCACTGATCTCTCTTCTTTCTAATCAGGAGCTATCCACTCTGTCAGAAGCAGCTGCTTTTAACCAATGGGTTAATGTAAGTACACTTTGTGGTTAATTTCTGTAGGATGTTCAAGTTTGCAGAAATACATGAGCCTTGTAGAGTTTAGAAATGGGAACCTCACACCAATATTTCCATCAGAGAGAGGAAGATGAAGATCTGGAGAAACATCAGGGTGCCTTTCCCACCCGTTGTGGAGGGGTTGATCATCTGGTTCCCTATTTCTGTCTGAGAAACAACTTCTGTACCCAAATTCAGTGAGTAAGGAAGCTCCCCAAGCAGCAGAGCTAGTTCCAAGCCTGCTCTCTGAGGCAGGGAGCTAACATAAGCCATGACTAGTTTTGCATGAAAACACACTGCAGTCCAGATGACCAGCAGCAGGGTGCAAGCAGAGATGAACATGACCCCTGGTGTCTCCTTTCAACTTCTCTCACTCAATAAAACAACGAGTGGGAAGCGAGGGCAGTGTCTTACCCTCCCCATTTTCACTGTGCCCCATGGCAGGAGATGCCAGTGTGTGGCTGCACAGTGTGCTGCTGCCACAGCAAGAGAGCTGGAAAAACTCAGTCTGTGCAGGCCTGACTGAGGTGCAGGAAATAGAATCATAGAATGGCTTGAGTAAAACAGGACCTTTAAAGGCCATCTAGTCCAATCTCACTGCCATCAGCAGGGACATCTTCAACTAGATCAGGTTGTTCAGAGTCTTGCCCAGCCTGACCCTGAATGTCTCCAGGGATGGGTCATCTACCACTTCCCTGAGTAACTTCTTCCAGTTTTTCATCACCCTCACTGTAAAAAAAGAAAAAAAAAAAAAAAAAAATTCGATCTAACCTAAATACACCCGTTTTCAGTTTAGAACCTTTATCCCTTATTCTTTTGCAAAAGGTACTCTAAAAAGTTTGCCCCATCTTTCTTACAAGCTCCCTTTAAGTACTGAAAAGCCACAAAAGGTCTCCCTGGAGTCCTCTGCAGGCTGAATAACCTCAATGTGGAAAGAGATTAGCCTGTTAGATTCCAGATTACGGAAGACACACTAAACTAGGTTTTAAACCCCAGAGTTCTGGATATACTGGCTGTCAAAATCTACTTTCCATTTTCACATGCTACCATTCATTACTGGAGCAGCAGTAACATTAGAGGTCCTACCCCACTGTGACTGGAACTGTATGAATAAAGATCAAAACCGGTTGCTCTCACAAAGAGCTTAAAACCTAAATGTAAGAAGTGTACAGCAAATACACAGTAAACAGAAAAGGACAGTGATGTGTTAATGAATAGGGTCAGAAGCAGAAGTCACAGCACATTAGTTGCTTTAAGACTTTACAAAGTTAGGTGGCTTGGGGATCATTAAAGTGCATAAATGTAAGGAACACCTCAGGGAGCTTCCTAAGAGAGCTCAATGTGGCTAATTCAAGTCCGTTGTCTGCCTGGCCCTGAGCTCAGATTGTGGCACTGGACAGAGAAACTGAAGAATTTCAAGAAATGGGCACAATAGGAAATGCTGTTCACCTGCTAATGTGCTCTTTAGATAATGAGGGAGCAAAGCCAAGGGAAGATTCTGTATAATCTATTGAAACAGATGTGGAAACTTCTGCTACACTTCAGAGAAATGCTATCACTTAAAATAAACCTTGGTAACTACAAACATTAGCAAAATAGGGAGGCATATCCATCTGTGGGTTTTTAACTTTGTACTTGAGCAGGAATGTGATGTTTACCACTTTTCATAACCAAATATTTTTCTTGCTGGTCAGGAAGGATGAGATGGGGAAGTTTGTTGCTCTTTCTATATTTAAATATTTGGAAGAATGTCTTGGTTTAAGTTAAGTTGGTTTAAGTTTCCTCCCCAGGTCAAACTACCACATAAGGTGATAGGGATGATGGCTAGAAAGAAAGATGATCTTAACAGAGACAAAATTCCCAGCTATTTAAGGGAGCTGATTCCCTTCTTGACTTAAAACCCAATATGGGAAATGAAGGACTATCCAAAACAAACCAGCTTCCAGGCAGCACACCAACTGCAAAAAGGTAGAACCCACGCTCATATTGCTCCCTCAAGTTTTGCAGTATCAAAAATTGCAAATTGTGGAGCCTGTGAAAAGCTTGGAGAACCCCATCTTCAGCAAGATCACATGTAACTATTTAGCTTTCCATTTTTTACTCAAAAAAAAAAATAAATAAATCCACACAACTGGAAGAATCCTCTCCAGTAGAAACTCTTTCCATCCTTAAAGTAGATAAAAACATGGAAGATTAATTCATGCATGCTACAGATCTCATAATCCCCACCTAAAATTAGAGTTGTCAGCAGCAACACTGCTGTGCTAGTGGCACAGATAACTCTTCCACATCTTGAAAAGAATCCCAGCCATGTTACATAGTCTTCTACCAAATGGGAACATTGTGTCATGAGAGTTTCTCATATCATGGTTCATAGTCCTTCTATCTACTAAACAGCATGGAGTGCTCTGTAAGAACAAGTTACTTGAATTCATCAGTAACCATTGGTATTTATCACCTCCATTTATCACCACTACTTTATTTTTAAACATTGAAGTGCATAGTACAAAACCTGTGAGACAGGCTAACTTTTGTGGGGGTCAAGTTATGTATGTCATAATAAAAAACAATTCTGGCCTGAACATTATTTCTGCCCTTTAAATGCTGGCAAATCTATTCTGTGAAAAATAGACACTCATTTACCATTTTTGTACAGCTCTAAGTGCTATTGTTCAAGTCATTGCACAGTGTAATAGTTTTTTTCCTTTCCAGGCTGGTCACAAAGCACGTCACATACTCTACCCTGCTTAAAATGTCACCAGCTACTATTTATAGATCATCCTTAGAATGAATTCTTTTACCCTCTTTACTTTCATGCAGGAGGCCAAGATAAACTCAGTGTTGTCCACCACCCCAAACCTAACTGTCCTTGTGCCTTCTCTGCAAGCAATTGAAAACATGGATGAAGATGAGAAAGCCTTTTGGATGTCAGAAAGTAACATTCCAACTCTCCTAAAGTACGTTAATGGTTTGGGGGGTTGACTCTTTAAATTAATTGGTTTTATGCTAAACAAGCCTTTGGTTTGAAGTCACTAGAGCAAGACAGGTATTTTGATTTTAAAGGAAGGTCATAGGATTCCCCTTCTAGTTCCAGTGGTATAAATCTCTGTAGCAAGGACACTGGTTAAAAAGGCATTATTTATGTTATGTCAGAAATGTTTAAAGGTCAAACTAAGATCAAAACATGGTTGAACAAGGTGTTGTAGAAGCAATTCCTGCTAAAAACCACAGTTTTAGACACACTAAGCATGTTTATCTGAAATAAGAGAAAGAAAACAGAGACAGAAAATACAAAACATTCAAATCCAGTTACTTTCTTTTAGGTATCATGTACTGACAGGAGCTTACAGCTTTGCTGATTTCCAGAATTTATCATCCTCTGACATGCTGCCAACATCACTACAGAGCAAATTCCTACACTTGTCTGAAGAAAATGGGGTGAGATGACCTGCAAACCACTGTGGTATCATGCACCAAACCCTGACCATCACTGCCACTGACTTCCTTGTATTACAAAACCACACAGACATTACCTATTTTTTTAAATACATGTGATAAAATTAAAGGCATTGTTCAGTTATACTGGGAGAAACATTAGCTTGTTTTTCTCCACCAATTTACATCACCGAAATTTGTCCACAATATTATTTATTTCTAATGTCCCAGTAGCTGCTGCAAACACTGGACAGTCTTGTAACCGAGTGGAAGGGCAGTCCTTGCCTGGAGCAGCCTGTGTGAGCTAAATTAAGACAAAGAGCATAAAGGAAACCAAATAACTTAGTTTAGGGAACTGGGGAAGTAGGAGGAAGCAGTGATAGCACACATCTCCATATATGCAACTCGATAGTCCTAAACCACCTAAGGATATTTTTAGTGGTAAATAACAAGTTACAGCCCTTCCCCTTTAGCCTTTTTATTAGGTAAATTCCATGTTCTGAGGAGGATTCCCTGGAAACACACAAGTCACATTTGAGCACTTCATCCCCATTAAGGGAGAGGGAAGTGCCCCTCACCTCCATGCTCCAAAGGAAAAGTTATGAACGGGGTCCTTCAAAGCTGCACAGAACTGGGAGGGTGTGAATCAGCTCAGAGCTCAGCCTGCCCTGTGCTGGAGGCAAGTGCACCTAAGCCCGGGTAACCAGTCCAGTGCCAGCAAGCCCAGGGCTTTGCCAGCGGTGCCACTGCAGACCTGGGCCAGCATTCGGGAAGGTGTGGAAATCCACAGCGGGAGCTGCTGGGAAACAACAAACACCACCCCTGCAATGAGAACACAAACCCCCTCTCCTCTCTCTTTTCCAGAACCCGACCCTCGAGGGCGCTCACTTTGTGGCCAGCGACATCGCATCCACAAATGGGGTCATTCACGTTATCGATAAGGTATACAATGTATTGATAAGGATTCGCTCCTCTGCACCACAGGCAGTGCAAAACTATTAACCTCCCGTAGAAAAAACTGCACAGAGCAGCATTTTGTCGTGCAGCTGACCCCCGCAGGTGATGTGGGATTTCTGCTCCTTTGCAGGTCCTGACCCCGCTCCGCAGCGCTGCCATGCCGAGGCTGCTGGACCGCCTGGAGCAAATGCCCGACTACTCCATTTTCAGGGGCTATATTATTGTAAGCTTCCACATCATGTTCACAAGGTTTTCAGCACAGAGGAAGCGCTCCGCTTTGTTTGTGTTTCAGACTAGTATCAGAGTATCAGTGGTCGTTCTGATTGTTTTTTTTTTAATGTGTTTCACAACAGCAGTACAACCTGGCCAACAAAATAGAAGCGGCAAACACATACACAGTCTTTGCCCCAAGTAATGATGCCATAGAAAACTACCTAAAGGATAAGAAATCTGCCACTCTGGTATGTATTGCTCACAGGGCCTGTCCTAACAGCTCAGTATTTCCTCTTTGTTTCAAGTGGATGGGTTACAAGGGCACAGATATAGGAAGAGATTTGTTTCCCAGAGATCCAGCAAGTTAGGGTTTGTCTGTGACACCAGAGAAGGTGAAATGGGATGGATCTACCTGTATTTTCCTGACTTGCTGGAAGAGCCTAGCTATTTGTTCTGTGTTTTGGCCTTCTCTAGATTAAAAACATGGTGATAACTTCCCAGACATCTGTCATTAGACTTTGTTTGGTTTGGGATTTTGAGAGAGGGTTTGTTTGTTTGGTTTTTTTTTATGTAAAGAAGATCAGTACAGGAGTGACCAGAAAAAACACTTAAATTAGTTTTTTAGGTGAAGAAACTCCAGTCCCCAGACATCACTAATACCCCATCATTAATAATGCCATAAAATACTCTGACTCTTTCTTAAAACTATCCATATGCCGACCTTGTCACTCCTGCAGGAATGCTGCAGCAACTCTCTCTCTCTGGCACTTGTACCCTGACATATTTACAAGTTCAAACCTCATTTTCAGCCTTTTTGGTTTCCTCCCAAGATAAGCTTTTTTCCTACATGATCCCAGCAGCTTTCTTCATATTTTCTCCAATTTGAAACAGCTTTATAGATTGCATACATCAAGAGTCTTGCAGGGGAAGCTTCACCCATGATTGCCCAATGGCTTTAATTCTTCCCTGTCTCTTCCAGAAATATTTACCCTGCCACACTCTATCCCTACTTGCAAGGTCTCCATTTTCAGCCAGGAAAGTGAGGAGCACAGGGTTCAAATGACTTGTCTCAAATTATTTACCAAAAACAGCAGACCTGTGGCAAAAGTTCCACGTTCACAAGTGATCAAGCTCCATCTGCTCAAAAGGCTTTTGAACACAATTTTAGTTGTTTCTTGACACAACATCATAATTTCCACATCACTACAAGAAGAATTTATAACAAACTTTGAGAGACACATAGGACATCAATCCCAGTACATCTGGATTACACACACATATAGAAATCATTCTCATTTCCACTACTCACCAATGTTTCTTCAGTCTTTCTTCCATCCTCCCAACCTTGCCTGATGTGGCAATCTGTGAAAAAAAAAATCAAAAAACAACCATAAGTTTAAATCTGAGGTTTATCCTCTCTGTGAAACACTTGGGAGAACCTGCTACAGAGGGAAGGGTTTGGCACAGGGAGAAGATCCCATTTCTTGGCCCTGATGAGGTGAGATGTGCTAACTCTGCTGGTGATTAAAGACAGAAATCAAGATGGTTCAGTGATAGCTTTTCCTACAATTCATCAAAGTCAGGAGACTAAACAGGGCTGGACACTGATGGAGATTAGCTCAATCTAATCCCCACTTTCTCATATGCAAATATTTCTTTGCCAAATCTGTGGAACAAGGCCAGCCCCAAGAGATGTCAAAGCCACTCTTTCCCTCTATGGGCACAGACAGGTAACCACAAATCTCACATCCTGGAGCTGCTTCATGCTTTCACACACTTTTGAAGGAAGAGAAGAGCAGGAGCAGCATGGACATTCAGAACAAGGAGACAGTGAGCAACAGGGTTTCCCACAAGCACCTTTTACTGCAAAGACAAAGTTGCAGCAGCACTGTGTGTTGGCTAGGCAGCTCCTAAACTCTCCAAATGCCTCAGCTTCTCTCACATTGGTCCATCTCTCACCACACATCCTGCTTCTGCTTCTTCCTCCTAGTCACAGAGAGCCCTGGGAGTCTCCTGCTTCAGAACAAGATGCAGAAGCCTTGGAAAACTCACTAAAAATTTTGATGTGTAAAGAGTAACTTCATCATTTCTCAATGAAATATGAATACACTCTACCAACCAATTTCAATTAAAGGCAATTAAAAACAGTCTTTATTAACTGAAGATGCCCTTAAAGATTATAGATATAGATACAAAAATATAAATAGACAGATATAAAAATTACTCTAAACATCTACCACAGTTTACTCCCCTATAGGTTATTCAGGGATTCCCAAAGGAATAAGGAATAGGTACAGAAAGACGATAAAAACACTCATGAATATGCAACCCTTCATGTCAAATGAACCCATGAAGTTCAGAGTCCTAAGAAGTCATCTGACTTTTCCCTGAATTCAGCAGCCAGCCCTATGCACAGAAACATGCTACAGGCTCAAGCAAACCTTCGTCCTTCCAGTTCCATGGAGCCTTTCACCCTCCGTGGTCAATAACATTTCCATTGTGGCAAGAATGCAGGCTCTCTGCAGGAGGAAATATGAGATAACCTGCCTACTGGAGAAGTTTCTCTTCAAATTCAGGGAATCTATGTTTGGCTTAAACCCTCTGGAAAATGCTATCCCTAAGAAGGTTTCATTCTTTATTACATAACTCTGAATGTAATTGTGTGTTGGCAGGATGAAGGCCAAATCCGCTACCATGTTGTGCTGGATGAGAAGTTCCTGAAGAACAACCTGCACAATGGCATGCACAGGGAGACCATGCTAGGCTTCTCCTACCAGGTTGGGTTCTTCCTCCACAACAGCCAGGTACTGCTGTCTGCACTTGCTGAGAGAAACAGGTTTCCTGCTTTTTACAATCCAGCTTCAGCTTTAAACTGACATGGAGTCAAAAGGAACTATGCATCCCTCATTAGCTTCTGTGACTCAACAGCACAAAAGTTGTCACTCAAATGCAAGTCCTGTCTCAGACCTGCATAATTCAAAGTCACCCCTGAAGGTATCTTTGACTGAATTCGATTTCAGTTGTGCTGCTCACGTTTAGAATTGAATTTTAGATGTCTGTCTCTAGCAACTACAAGCCTGAATTCCAGAGCAGTCATTAATCTGACTTTCAAGGGCTATTAGAAACCTGCCCTCAATTATAAAACATTAATTCTATTTTCTGTGGATTCACTCCACTTTCAATCCTAAGAGCTCAAAGCACTGGGCAACAAATATGATTTGCTTTTCAAAACCAATCATGGAACAAATCAGGCAGAGCAAGATTAAGAGTCAGGGCAAGGAAGGGAACTTGGTCCTCCTTGTCTGTCCCAGAACTCCCTCTGGGCATAGGCAAAGGAAGACAAAGTTTCTGCTCTTTGCTCTGCCCACAGCTGAGCCTCAAAAAAGCCCCCGCAGTGGCACTGCTGCTAGTGAGGGTACAACAGGAGTGTGGGGTAGCACTGAGAGAATGAAAGTCCTCCTTGGAAGAGCAGCTGCTGGGAGGGTTTTCTTGGAGCCTCACATCCCCCAGAGACAGCAAAGCCACCTTTTGGCATGCCTTAGGCTCCTTCTTCATAGCCTTTACACTCTCTGGAAAAAGCTGCTCTGCCAAATCCTGTAGCTAAGAAATTCCAACAGGCTGCAAATCATCCCATGCCCCCCTGTGCAGTGATGCAGCTGAATGCAGCAGCTGGAATATGAGCAAGTGCCTGATGCTAACCACCTTTGTTGGGTTTCCTTGAGTGATCCCTGTGCATTTCTCTTTCTTTCACCTCCTACAGCTCAGGTTACCCCAGAGCCATGGAACAGCTCTGCTGCTCTCTAACTGATTGCACGTCTTTTGCAGGTATACATAAACAATGCTCCTATAAACTATGCAAACGTTGCCACAGACAAAGGAATTATTCATGGACTGGGAAAGGTCCTGGAAATCCAGAAGAACAGATGTGATATCAATAATACTGTGATCATTGTAAGTTGTCCCATTAATATAGAAGCTTAAAGCCCCTCAGAGAGACCTATAACCAAACAAAGCTCAAATGTATTGGATATGTGATACTGCTTCCCAGCAAGGAATGCACACATTTTCCACAAAGGATATTCCTAGCAGAGTGTTAGCATCTCTTGAGACAGCTTTGGTCCTGAAATCAGCATTCTGACAGCCTGGAAAAATATAAGCAGAGTAGCCCAAGAATAAGAAATTCCTGAGCTCTAATATTCAGATAATATTAGTAATGCACTATTTTAATGCCTCTTTGTAACCAGACCACTTGTTTATAAAGTGGGAAGCATCACTTTAGAAAAGCAAATAAAAATAACCAAATGATCTTTCCTTCTTCCCCTTGGGGGAAGAGTGTCCCTACAGAGCCACTCGTAGGGATATTCTTCCTGGCTAAGCAGGACAGCTTCCCTCACCATCTTTACCTAATAGGTTATCTTGATAATGTACCTCAAGCACCAGATTTAGAAACATGGCTGGAAATCATTCTTTTTCTATGAAACAACCTGCCTGCAGCTCTGTACAGTCTGTTAACTACCTCCCATTTGTGTTGCTTAAGGAGAAGTGCAGAATTTGTTCACGACCATCAAGTTGTCCCCCAGGAACAAAAGAAATAGTAAGTATTTTTTCATTAATGCTAGGGTTGTTTGCTTTTTCATATCAAAACTGACTATACATGCATTCAATCCTATTTTTAATGTAATTGCCTCCATTACAACAAAAGATGTAGTATTTACCTCATCCTGCTACATACATCGCTTATAATCGGGAGACTCAATCCATCCTGACCTCAGAGATTTTTGTTTTAAAAAGTCTACCGGGGATCAAGGTAGCAGAAGGGCAGCTTAAAGATAGTTTCTCTTTCAAGACCAGTTTTTCATATGCACTTGGAAAACTAAGACTCCTCAAACGGCAAAGTTTACCTCTACCATGCAAAATTAGGGGAGTTAAATGTGGTCTGGAATATGCCTGCTCCAGAAGGAATTACAGCACCAGCTTTAAGCCCTTCAAATCAGAGATGTACAGAAGGGCAAACTCAATCCATCCCCAGCAATATCCCATAAGCTATGGTCACAAGAAGACTTGGAGATTAGAGAGATTTTGGATGCCCAGGCCCAACACATAAGAACTGCAGATATTTAGAATTTCTTGCTATTTCTTCAGCAAACAATCTTTCTCCAATTGTGTTCAGACCTAGAAGACAACTTTTCAACAGCTGTTTTTGCACAGCTTCATAACTCAGTTTTCCAAGAAGAATTAGAAAGACCAGAAAATGTAAAAAGTGAGAAAAAGTTTGTAAAATTTCTGAATGGAATCTGGTCAGTTCTGAGCAAAGACAATTTTAGACATCTTTAAAACACCCCAAGACACTGAGTTAAGGTGATCATATGTTCACTAGAAATTATTTAGCTAATACATTTTTATTTCTAAAAGCATTTCCTTCATTTTAATTGTGAATGTGTGAGTCAGTGCACAGCATGTATAAAGTTAATGTCCCATTTTTTTAACACATTTGAAAGTAGCTGATCAATATTATTCAGAAGTGCATCTGTTTCTCCAATATTTCTCCAATTTCTCCAGGCAGGGGAGAAGAAATACTGTGTCCTCACAGAAAACTACATGAGACAGTACACCATCCAGATCGGGTGCCAGCCCAAGTGTGCAAAAACCGTCATTGTGAGTTCACTGCTTCTATTGTGGTAAAAACCAGGAACCCCCTTCCCTGAGCTTCATCCCCCTCATCATTCCCACTAAGCACACACAGCACGTCAAGGCAGTTCCTGACAGTATATTTATTGACCTTTAATCTGGACACAGTAGAGATTAAAAGGTTAAAGACTGATGATAGATGCAGCACAGGAAGGTCCATTTGGTGCAGAGGGAGCACAGGTTTGGGAAGGGTAACCCTCTGCTGGTCCCTAGCAATTCTCCACCTCTCCCTGAGGTGGTGAAGGGCACTTGGGTCCCACCAAGGACTTGAGGTGGCAGCCTGTGTCCTAGCGCACTGAGGAGCGTGGTCACAGACCAGCAGAGCTGATGTGCTGCTAAAATTCACAGAATCAAAGATTAGTTTGGGTTGGAAGGGACCTTAAAGATCATTTAGTTCCAACCACCTTGCCATGGGCAGAAACGTCCTCCCCTTGACCAGGTTGCTCACAGCCCCCTACAACCTTGCGTTGAACTTCCAGGAATGGGGCCACGCGTAACTTCTCTGGGAAACCTGTTCCAATGCCTCACCAGAGTAAAGAATTCACTCCTAACATCCAAGATAAACCCACCCTCTTTGAGTCTGAAGCCATTCCCCCTTTTCCTATCACCAAAAGCCCTTGTAAAAATCCAGATGTCTCATTGACCCTGTTGCCACCCTGCCCTCAGCACTGCATTTCTGGCTTTCCAGAGCAGGGAGTGCTGCGCGGGTTTCTTCGGGCAGCAGTGCCAGCCGTGCCCAGGGAAGGCCGGGAACGCCTGCTTTGGGAACGGCGTGTGCCTGGATGGCATCAATGGCACCGGCTCCTGCCAGTGCCAGGACGGGTTCGCGGGCACAGCCTGCGAGAGCTGCAGCCAGGGCAGATACGGCCGCAACTGTGACCAAGGTACTGAGCATCCCCCAGCCACACAGCAGCTTGGCTAGCCCCAGCAGGGGCCCAGACCTTCCCCTTTTATCTTCTGACCATGTTCAGTCTAGGTTCTAGAAAGGTACAGCACTTCCAGGGTAACACACCAGACTTAAAAATATCCTTAACACATTGTCTTTCCCCGTTATGGTGTTTTCTCTCTAATCCCTGGGTAGAGACAGTGCCTTCTACTCTGGCACATCACAGACTTAGAAAAGATTCCAGCAAGAGAAATCCTCTTTAGCACTGCTAATTTTCCCCAATTCTTTCCCATTAAAATACAGTTTCAGACCCTACATTTGGGAATAGAGGAAAGATAAGCGTAGTTTGAATTTAGAGTTACTGTGTAATTAGAAACCAGAAGGCACAAGCCAACACCTTTCTTCAAACAGCCTAGAGCAGGAGGTGCCATGAGCAGGTGCTGTCCTTCCTGCACACACTGCCAGGGACAGTGGCTTCCCCATCTCTCCCACAGTGTGCACTTGTGTCCATGGGAAATGCAGCAGCGGGATCGACGGGGACGGCTCCTGTGAATGTGACATTGGCTGGAGAGGAGTGATGTGTGAGACTGGTGAGTGTCTTGTCTTTTTTTTTTTCCTGAGGTAAGAAGTGAGCATTTCAGAAAATGACAGAACTACAGCCACAACCAGATCCCAGTGCAGCTTCCCACATGCAGTGAAGTATGGGTCACATTCGTGTGCTACAGCAATTAATTACTGTATTATGAGAGAGCCAGTTGAGACACTGTTCATGATACTGAAACACTTACTTAGCTAATTCTCTACCTGTGTCACCCTCTATCTGTCCCAAAAGATTATCCCATTTATTAAAGCTATATGTTTTTCAGAGCAGGATTACCCAGCACATTTTTACCCTCAGATCAAAAGCCTCTCAAGTGCTTCAATAAGTTGATTTAGCTATACAACACCAGATATTAAATTATGTTCTTGCTAATGCAATAAAAAATAATTAGCAAATAAATCATTTTGTGCTGGCTTAATACAGCTCCTATATCCAAATCTAATTATATTCTACTTAGACATAATTAAAATGTATTCAGTAACAATTTCAAAACTCTACCTCTAATAGTATAAAATTTTTAAATGTTATAAACACGTTAATAATAACATTCAAGATAATTTTTAAATTTTACCATGGAAAAAAATAGTAATAAGAGTTTTTTAAGAATGTTGCTATAGTTGCTACATCTGAGAAAAATTTCAGCTCCTTTAGAAAACCTGCCCTTATATAATTCCAATATTATACAAGATTCACCAGACTAAATACAGATAAATGACAACAGGTGAAATATGACACAACTCTTCCTTGGAAGTGAATTTAAGTGTCATCCATTGATCTATAGAGACTCTCCAGCTGGAGTTTCTATAGAGACTGAGAGCACAGCTGTCTGGCACAGAACTCAGGCTCCTGCTCCACATGGTGGGAGCAAAGGACTCTGAACCCAGAATGATATTGACCCAAAAGGTTCTGATCCCTACTCCTTTTTTTTTTCCCACTTGCAGAAATCAAAGAGGACCCATGTAATACCTCGTGCCACACCAGTGCTAAGTACGTATGAAAAGTCCTCACTTAGAGGAGAGGGGAGAAAAAGGGGATCTCTTGCAAGACAAAAATCAAGTCCACCTTGCTCATGACTTCTCAGCAGCACATCTCACAGAGATAAGGGGCAATGTAAATCTAATGCATATGGTGATGAGGCCAAAAAGTTTAAACCTCTCTGCCTTACATCAAAATATACAACAACAAACAAAAATGCTCTCACCAGTCCAGCACCAATACTGGGACACTAACTAGTTTTCAGAGGATCAAGTGAGCTCCACTGAGCCATTTACTGAAGTGCATCTGTCCCCTCACCCCTGACCAGGCAGCAAGATTTACACTAGTCAAGGCATCTCAAAAAGGCAGGAAAAGGCAGGAAAGACTCCTCATTTTCAGCCACAGCTCTGTAGGAGGTGCAAACCCCCTCTTTCCCAGATGTGGGTCATTCTCTCCCCGGTGTGTTTGCAACCTTCACTTCACAGTAGCGATATTTTACCAGGCTTTTTTGGCAAAACTACACGCTCAGATTTGCTCATGGGGACCCCACACACTCTGGAATCAAGACCGTGTTTCTGACAGAAGCAGATTGTTCTTCTCCTGTGTACTTTTCATCCACTGACATACAGCTGGAGGTGTGAGGATAGCTGCAGGCACAGCAGTAGAGGGCAATGATGAATTGTGCTGCTGCATCCCTCCATAAACTGGGTGCATACAAACAAAAATTGTGCACAGCTTTTTGGGTGAGTAGACATGCAAATTCTGGAGTTCTGCACAAAAGAAAAAATGGGATTCTCTAAGACCAAAGCATGGAATTCTAACACCTAAAATAATACATCCAAAACACATTTGAAAAGCTTGGTCGAATTAGGCCAATTTTTATGGTCTTAGTGTATGGTTAAATGCCTTGTTATTTCTATGCAACATTACCTTCAGAAACACTCACAAAAACAAGGGCTGTATGAAAGACTTGGCCATTTTTTCCCCCTTCTTTTAAATGATGCCTCCCTCCTTTTATTTCATTAGCTGCCTTCTCCTATCAAATGGCACTGCCTATTGCAAGTGTGCAGCTGGGTTTGAGGGGAACGGGACATTCTGCACAGGCAAGTGAACTTTGTTTCTTCCCTTTTGAAAATGAAAAAAAAAAAAAAACGAAACCAAAGAAGAATGCTTGAAGCACTCCCCGTGGTCACAGTAGAGTTGGTGAGAGATGAGCATTCCCTATGCATCAGTTAAAAAACAGGAATTGTTGCCAGTTCCCTCAAAACAAATAGCAGCCCAACAGGTGTGGATTCAGAGCAAACAAAGAGCTCCAAATCTCCAAGCTGCAAAGCATTGTGCTGAGGGAGAGCAGAGAAAAGGGAACATACCGTGCACAACTCCAGCCCCATTGTTTGCAGAGTAATGAAACCTGGTTTGTGACTTTTACTCCCTTTCCCAACAAAGCCCAGCAAAGAGAGGCCAATTCAGGTCACAATAACACTTCCAGCTATTGGAAGCCGTGTAGCTCTACCATTTCCTCAGCTTTCAGAACTTGCTCAGACTTCTGGTGTGGTAAAATCAATTTCTTAAGACTGGAGAGATTTAAGAGACCCTCAGAAAGAGATAATAGCAACTTATCCTAGATGTTCCTCCAAGAACCTGGGTTATCCAAAACAGACTGTTTCCAGATACAATGATCATAATTAATTATATTTTTTCTTAATTCTTAACTGATTAGAATACTAATGTTTTTCAGAACAGAAGCCAATTTTTCTACTTACTCACAATGGCTGGCAGGGTCCTAATCCCAGATTTTGCCACTCTTACTCTGCCTGCTTTCATTTTCTCTTCTGGCACAAGACAGATTTTAATCCATTTTAATATACAATTCCTGCATGTGGGGACAATTCCCCACATGCAGGAAGAGCTGGGTGGCACAGGTCACCTATAGTGATTCTGCACTTACCCCTTGCTCCCCTACACAGGATTTCTGGGCACAACCAGTTGCAGAAAAAAATCAATTCCCTGGTCTGAAATTGCTGAATCAGCAAATTAGGGTCATTTGAAGCAAAAATTAAAGCACTTTTCAGGCTGATTTGAGTCACACTGAAGATCAGGCAAGGCTCCCTCCCTGCCCTCAAGTTGTGAGCACCCAGCTCATCCAAGGTTGGAGAAACAGTGTGAGTATCCATCTGAATAAGAGCCAGGACTTTCTGTCACAGCAGAGCTAGATGGTATTATACTCTAGACCTCCTGCAAGAGAAGTTATATGATTTGTGTGCAGAAAATGTCAAGCTCAGGGAACACTTAAACGGCTATTTAAACTAGAGATAACACAAACATCCCTTTTTTGTGTGTGTTTTGCTGGAAGTGGCAGAATTGGAAGACAGAAAGTTACTGAAAATCAGTCCTGGATGAATTCTAATATTCCAGACTAGAGACATCATTTCAGCTTTCCCTCTTGAAACAATAATAGGTATTAAATAACCAGCACTAACGAAGTCTACGGCCTCCTAATTTAGAAAGACTCTGTGTTCCAAAAAATGTTAGTAAATTCCTTTAAAAGATGGAGACAGATTATGGTGAGAAGCAAGAAGCCAGTCCAGCACATTGGTTTAATCCCTGCTGTTGTCCCTGTTCAGCTATTGATGCCTGTGAGAGCAGCAACGGGGGCTGCTCTGCCAAGGCAGAGTGCAGGAGAACAACGCCGGGAAACAGAGCCTGTGTCTGCAGCGCCGGCTACACCGGGGACGGCATCGTCTGCATCGGTGAGCACATGGATGGATGGCTCAGGGATCACACAGGCAATCACAGCAGAGAGGTTTGCTGTAGGGGCATGAGCCTCCTTCCGCTCTGACCCACCACTGCAGCTTGCTGATACACTATCCCCTGAGGCCAAAGGCATCTTTTCCTGCCGCGTGGCTGGTGCTACTTGGCAAACCACGCACCTGCAGCAGCGTGGTGTGACACCAAATCTTCTCAAACAATCTCTGCCTCTAGCAAGGATAACCCCATCTCCAGCAGCTTGATACACACACACTCCTCTGGCCATCACAAAGACTTTTAGATACTGTACCACACCTTCCCATGTTTGGTTTCAGAAATGCTGCTGGCAGGGCGGTAGCCTGCACTTAGGCTGAGGTATTAAGTAACTGAGGGAACGAATTTTGTCATAAATCTGCATTCCTAGTATGCTTTACTGAACATTCATTCTCCTTGGATTTTCAGAATTACTCTCTCTTTATTATACTGTTTGTGTTTTATAAAGAAATCAACCCTTGTCTGGTGAACAATGGTGGATGTGATAGAAATGCAGAATGCACACAGACTGGACCCAATCAAGTAAGTACTTTGTTAGTGAAGAAAAATAGGCCTAGTCAAGTGTTTATTGTTAGGTAAAGAAAGATTTCCCCGTGTCAATTTTGGTTTTAAGTAGGAAACTGAATTTCATAACAATTCTGAAAAGTATATGCTTCTCTCAAAAACGTATTTGAGGGGGGGTGCAAACAAGACTGCAAAAAATCTATTTTAGTGAAAGAAATCCAAAACTGCAGAGGAAAGCAGTGTTTTGCTATTTCAAGTGGTTGTTTTTCTCCTTTGGGAGGTTTTGGTGTGAAAAGCTGTAAGTTTGAAAGTATTGCTAGATTTGTTTCTTTTACTGTTATAGAAACTGTTCATGGAAAAATTCCATTTTAGACTAGCCCTTCTACCCGCACAGTTCAAATGTATCCACAAGGAAACAAAATGCCCTAAACCACAGCTCTTGCATGGGGGTTACAACATTCCAGTGTCCTCTCGCTCCTCTGCTGATCTCTAGACTTCTAGAAATAGTAGCTACAACCTGTTTATTTATTCTTCTTTACCTGTGAGAATGTAATTAACATCAGTGTAATAGCCACCTCCACTACAGAACCCCAGCACTGCAAAGGCAAACTTATAGGACAGAACTGCATCTGCTTTCTCTAGGGCTCTTACTCACCCAGAAGGTACATAAACACTGCTATTAGACTAACTCCCTGCAGAAATCTCACTGAATTTTCAAACTCCTACATATTAAATGTAAATTCAAATTTGAGAACCATTGAGCAATGAATTGGAGAATATAATTCATTTCTTTGCAACTATTTTTCATCTTTGTGAGAACTGCAAATGCAAAATAAATTAACCAGGACAAAGTGTTAGATGCATTTCTACTGCATGGGACATTGCCAGTAACACACAATTCCAGGTGTGTTTTGAAAATACTTTTCATCACTTAAAGCAGGGGAAGGAAAGGGATGAGAGGGGAAGACCAACCTGTGCAAAAAACATGAGGGAAACAAATTAGGGGTTTAGCCTGTTCTCTCAGCAAGACAATAACATGCAGATGTCAGAGGGGCCATTTCAAATGAACAAGACAGCAGAGAGGGGACCAGAGATGGATAGGCAGGGAAAAGGCAGAGAGAGCCTAATGAAAATTATTACTTCCCGGTCTCATTCTGTGGTTACTCATACTGGCGAAGAAACTGCTCTGGGAGACATAATTTACTTTTAGCTTAATAAATTGCACATCATATCACAAAAAGTAAACTATATATTTATGTGCTGAAAATAAAAATTCAAGCATTTTTCAATGTATGCATGTTTTCTGATTTTGCTTTGTAGGCAGTATGTAATTGCCTGAAGGGATATTCTGGAGATGGCAAAACCTGCACATATATCAGTCTGTGTTTACAAGTGAGTACCAATTTAAGGAGACAATTTCAGGTGTCATTATAATCATTTCACTTTTGGGGTTTGTATGCATTCTAAACTAAGTTAGGTGTGCTAAGAATCAATTTACGTTAACTTGGCTAATCTTTAAATATTCTTGGTTCAGTACATGCTTTAGTGCTGTCACTATGAGAGAAGCAGGAAGGGCTTTTCCTCAACCAGAGCCTGTGCATAACACAAGTGAGGGCCTGGACTCATCATTGAGTCTTAAATAACTCACTTCAAATCCAATCCAGAGAATCAGACCCTGGTCTGTAGTGCTAAAATCTTAGTCAGCAAATTATTTGTCATATAGAATTCCTATAAAAAGCCAACAAAACCATTTCCTTCCACAGCACCCAACCCAGCCATGGCGCTACCCATTCTGTCCCTCACTTGTCACTGCAGGCTGAGAATTATCCACATTTGTTTAGCACAGGCTGGCTCACACACTGCAAGCCACCCATTGGCAATCAGTGTGGTTCTCTGCACCAGCTGTACTACTGTGCCTCTTGGCAAGCTGCAGCAGGGACATATCCACTCTCCCATGCACATTAATCCTCTGTGCTCTGAGCACAGCAACAACAACTCTCACCCTCCCAGCCTGGCCTCTCAAGTGGCTTTCTCTGACCTTGAAAGGTTTCAGAGATGAAAGAGCAAGGGCAAAAACAGAAGCTGGAGGAAGGGGGGTTTAAAGTTACAATCCACTGCTCCCTATGATTTTGTATTCTCTTGCTTTTTCTTATGCTGTGTTCTAGCAGCTCTGCTTCCACTTGACTAATCATGCTAGGCTAATTATATATTAGAAAATAAAGATTGTCTTGAGGAACGTCAATGTCATACCAGAGGCTAACCTGGCTCAATGATGACCAAACCTTTGTGCAGCAAAGCTTCACAGGCAGCCAAGGCTGCCAACAGTCTGCCTAAGCCAAGCCAAATCCACAGCAATTCCACCCAAACCCACTGCTTACAGCCAGGCATCTCTCTGACCTGTCAAGTCAGGCCCCACTGGTAGCTCCCAAAGGAGTTTCTTCTCCCTCTCATGGCCCATGGAAAAGGGACCCCTGAGACGATCAGCAACAGAAAGGACACCACGAAACATGCACAAGAAAACAAGAAAGCTTCTCAATTTTCCCCAATTTGATCTCAAGGCCAGGATAAAAAATTTGCAAAAATTATTTGCAAGCCGAGGTGGTAACAGGGTAACCCACTTGTGACTAAGCAGAGCTCTGAGCCCCAGCATGCTGCCCCTGAGTGAGGAACATCTTGGTTTAGTACGGGGAGCTTTCTGGAGGCAGGCAGCTGGGTGAGAGGCATCCACTGCTCCAAGCCCAAAGCTGGACTCAGGTACTAACAGGAGATATTTTAGAGACAAGGACAAGGCACATCCCTGTTACAGCTGACCTGGGCCATGAGATAGTCCTGTGCTATGCTCCTCTATAAATTCAGGCTCCTGACACCATCACAGCGATTTACAGTGTGTAAATAGTTCCCCTTAGAGTAAGTCAGTGCTGCACTGGCAGAAAAGCTAAGACTCATCCCTAAGGTGCAGAGTGAGACTTGCATGCAAATATTTTGCGTCCTTACAACATCATGAACTAAATATATAAGGAGAGAATCAAAACTACATCCTCTGAATAAAAGGAGACTAATTTTTTATAAACCCTTATATGCCCTTTAGTGTTTGGAAGAAAAGATATGCCATCAGGTGTTCCAGCAAGGTATGGTTTCAAAAAGATCTTGTGACTAAACCTTTCTAAATTATATATATGGGGGAAGAAAAGTGGTGAATTGGAATTGTTTCATACACCTGGCAATGAAGGAATTCTATATTTTAAACTTTGCTCTTACAAGAATAATGGAGGCTGCAGTGAATTTGCCATCTGTAATGACACTGAGCTGACAGAAAGGACCTGCACCTGCAAAACTAACTACACTGGGGATGGATTTCAGTGCCGAGGCAACATCTTCCAGGTAAAGTGCTTCACACATTTGCTGTCTCCTATTTTTCTTCACATAGTTACTTAATACAATGGTTGAAACACACCACTTTTTTCTTGGACAAAGTTGGACCCCAGAATATGAAGTTATCCCCATCTAAGAAACCAGGAATAGGAACAGCATGCTGCAAGATAACCTTAACTGCCAAAACAAACAAAAAAACCCTAATGGACAACCAATATGACTGCAGCATTAGGGAGTTTTAGATTTTGAAGAAGCCTGCTGCTTAACAGAGTAAGGTAAGAACAGAAGCAATACAGATATGCAGCACTTATTCTAAGCCAGAAGTTCCCTTTCTTGTCTGAGTGCTACACTTGTTTACACTCCGCAGATGTTGCCTCACATTTGCAGCATTGTTACCGAGTCTTGTTCTTGATTGTAGGAACTTCTCAGGAACGCCAACACATCAAAGTTTTATTTCCACTTAGAGGTAAGACAAAGTTGAGTGGTTGTGGTTTGTTGCGGTTTTCTTGGGGGGTTCTCCTCCCTGTTTTTTTCTCCAAGAGTGTAGAGAAGCAAGCAAGAATCTCGTGTGTATCAACTTCCTTCAATGCAATTGGGATTGGATTATCAGTCACTAATACTTGAGATGCTCTAATGTAAACTATTAACTGTCACTAAAACACTATTCATGATCAAGTCCAAGGTCCCAGGGATAGGTAAGGCCCCCAGACTGGGCATAAAACTGAACCTTTTACCTGTTAACAGTCTGAGATGTGCTAGCACATCTCTTGTGAATTCTGAAGGAAGAATATA
This sequence comes from Rhabdornis inornatus, assembly GCA_013397075.1. Taxonomy (NCBI): domain Eukaryota; kingdom Metazoa; phylum Chordata; class Aves; order Passeriformes; family Rhabdornithidae; genus Rhabdornis; species Rhabdornis inornatus. The sequence goes on from VWZS01000638.1 coordinate 2,026,292, forward strand.
CCATTCATTTACTACCCCTTCTGCATCTCCAAATGGTAACAATTTCAGTTGCTTCCCTGAAACATCACAGGGTGCTCTGTGTATTGCAAGACAGCCAGTGTGCAGCCAGCTCTCACTGGTTTTTGGAGACTGGCGACAGCAATTCTTTGTTTACCAGAAGCCTCAGGGCAGCACAGACCTGTATACTGGCCTGCTAACCGAAAGACCTATAACCTAGTTTCAATTCTGCTACCATGGTTGGCAGGTGGCTTCCTGCTTTAAGGAAGCTCTCAATTGAGCGGATCAGCAGTCATTGCAAAGTGCCTGCAATAGCCCAGGCCCATCTATACTCCTAAGAGTAATTAATTTAATTCCCTCATCTCCTGTTTGTTTTTGCAGAGGAGATAAAGACACAGCTGTGAGACAAAATCTTCTATTTAATACCTGTGAGCAAAGGTGACAGACAAGGCTAGGAGTCAGAGTCCACACGGGGAATTTCTCTCCCCTTGTGTTGCAGGGAAGGGAACTCAGCGTGTGGCAGCAATGGAGCTGCAGGCACCACCTCCCAGTCCCTGTCCCTGTGTGGCATCACATGCACTAACTCATTACTGCTTTTTCGTCTTAAATTTGGCAGGCTTTGTCCATTAGAGATATCTCAGGCCCCGGCCCTTTCACCCTGTTTGTCCCTCACACAGACGTTCTGAACAGTGACTCACGGGTAAGTAAAAGGGCTCAGTAAAAAAGAGCTTTTTGCTCCAGGCACCTTGCTCAGCTGCTTCTCAGCCCCTCCATTCCCCACTGCAGGTCAAGGACTGGATTGCCAAAGGAGTGATGGCTCAAGTGCTCCGGTACCACATGGTGGGTTGTGCCAGTCTGTTACACAAGGACCTGACAGCCATCACCAACATCACCTCTCTCCAAGGTGAACAAATACACATCAGCTACTCCCAGGTAACCAAATGTGGAGACACAGGGAACAGAACAGTAAAACAATCCGCTCTCATTCAGCTTTTTTAAAAACTTGAATGATTCCCTTTCCTCCTCTGATGTACAAAAATAAACAAATGACTTTCAAGTAAGATTGCCTGTTCAGCTGAAGCGTTCAGCACTTAGTATGCCAAGAGTGGAGTTGTACAACCCTTGCTTTGACCCAAGCTATTTTATCCTCAGACTCTGGCTTTATGAGCATGAGAAGAGTTTGAAAAAGCAAAAGGCAATTTATTAAAGCTGAAAGTACTGTTTGCTGCAAAGAAACGGTTGTCTGGGCTCGTTATATCAAAGCAATTCAGCATCAGTCTCACTTTGCCAACAGGTTTCACAGAAAAAATGTTTTTGTTACCTTTCCAGAACTCATTGGTTTTGAACAACAAAGCTGAAATTATATTCAGTGATGCTGTTGGCACAAATGGTGTGATCCATGTCATAAACCAAATTCTGGTCCCTTCACGTATGCAGGATTTCCCCCTCAAGAAGGTATGTGCAGCTTATCACCACTCCCAACCCAGGGGCTTTTCCACAGTTACTGTCAGATATATAAATCATATAAGTCAACAAAAAAGTGACATTAAAAAAAACTTATACAAATAAATTAAATATTCGATTTCAAATTGACCAGAATTACAGATAATTAAGGACAGTGTAAGAGGATTTCTGCAAAGGGTTTTTACAGCGGCTTTGATTTTATAACAAAAAGTGACTTGCAGGGAAAAGCGAGTTCTTATCTGCTTTTTAAATACCCAGATAATGTATTACTTAGGTAAATGACTCACTTTTCTTTCTTTGTAGGAAAGTCTTAAAATGGTTGCAGCCAAGCATGGGTACATTCTGTTCAGCACTTTGCTAGAGGTAAGGACACAATAGACATGAGCAACTGGGAAAACTGTAAATTATTTTTTTAAAGACTCAAATGCACACAGAGCACATGGCATCATTGGCAGGATTTTGTTCAGGAGAACCAAAGGGCTCACAGTACAGTATACAACAAATCACCACCAGTCACACTCCCACAGAATTTAGGGAGATGTCAAGCAGACCCACAGTCACCTCTCACTTCCCCACTCAGCTCTGTCCTACTGTATATTAGGCTCAACTCACACATCTGGTTTTTAAAGTATTTTCCAAGGCATTTGCAGACTGGTGACCAGGCAGCCCACAGGGCACCATGCCCCTGTTAGACCTGACATCCACCCCACAGGGTCAGTGTCACTTTGGACAGAGCATTAATCTTCTGCCCCAATTTTTGCTGTGTTGCAGAAAAACAACCTGCTTGGGCTGATCAACGATCCCATTCACAAACCCGTCACACTCTTCTGGCCCACAGACACAGCCATCCGTGGGCTGCCACAGGAGCAGCAGGACTTCCTCTTCAAGAAATCCAACACCAACAAACTGGTGCAGTACCTCAAATTCCACATTGTCCGTGATGCTGCGGTAAGCCCTTGCATTTTGGGAGTGTTGCCACAGCCAAAACATGCAGGCCCAGACATGTGCATCTCCCCTTTTCTTTCCCAGGTGTTGGCCTACCAGCTCCCCAGCTCCAGTCCACTGAAGACCCTGCAGGGCTCCAACCTCAGCGTGAGCTGTGGGGATAATGGGGAGATCGTAAGTGTTCACTCTGCTGGCACATTTATTCCTCACCCCTGCTGCAGGATCCACGCCTACATGCCACACTCTGCCTTTGCACAGTCCCCAGGGTGGGTCAGTGGCACCAAAACTTCATTGGTCATCACCACTACAGGCCAAGAGCCACACCAACAGATTCAGCAAACTATATGGTTTGCAGGACTTTTCAGAGCTGTCATTTGCTCAGTTGTAAGGTGCTATTTGTTCAAAACAGCTCTCAGTCACCTTGAAATTGAAATACCAGCACAATTTAACTTCTGCAATACCAGTGCAAAACCACTAAGATCAGCCTGGTTTTGAACCCCATGAATGCAGCATCTGCATGCAAACTCGGGTGTATAAGCGCTCCCAAGCTAAGGTTGCAGGCACACATGTAGCCTGATAAACCAGAACAACATCACATTTTTCTTCATAACTGTATCAGGTCATACCTGGCAAGCATCTAAGTCTAAATATACATAAGATAAACCCGTGAACAGAGAAGAAAGATATCACAGAATCATAGAATGGTTTGGGTTGGAAGACTTGAAGACTGTCTTGTTCCAACCCTCCTGTTATGAACGGTGACAGCTTACAATAGACCAGGTTGTTCAAAGTCCCTTTCAATCTGGCCGTGAACACTCCCAGGGATGGGGCATCCACAGCTCTCTGGGCAACTTCTTCCATTGTCTCACCAAACTCATAGTAAAGAATTTCTTCCCAATATCCAATCTTAACACGCCTTCTTTCAGTCTAAAGCCATTACCCCTTATCATTACATGCCCTTGCTAAAAATCCTTCTCCAGCTCTCACATATCCCCACTTAGGGACTGGGAAGGTGCTCTAGGGTCTCCCTGAAGCCTTCTCCCAGATGAACAGCCCCACCTCTCTCAGTCTGTCTCACTTCACAGGAGAAGTGCTGCAGCTCTCTGAGTATCTTCATGGCCCTCCTCTGGACTTGCTCCAACAGGTCCACATCCTTCCTGTGTTGGGAACCCCAGAGCTGGACACAGTACTCCAGCCATAGGAAGAGAGGACCCAAAACTGTGTTTGAGCCCCTATAGACATCAGTTTTACCAACAGGATAGTTTGACACACCACCTTGCCCCAAGAGCATTCCTACAGAGAGCAGGAACCCAGGGAGGAGCAGCTCATGACTTGCCATGTCTCCCTCTTCCTGTCCCATGTCCCAGGGCGCCCTTTTCCTGAACGACGGGCAGTGCAAGGTGGTGCAGCGGCAGCTGGAGTTTGATGGGGGCATCGCCTATGGGATCAACTGCCTGCTGACAGAGCCCAGCCTGGGGGGACGCTGTGACAGCTTCCTCACCATGGAGTTCATGGTCAGTGCTCCTTTCGGGCCCCTCACCCAGGGGCCAACATCCACCTGCACTGGGGTAACACTCCCTGCAGCTCTGGTACTCCTGTGAGTAAAGCCCCACTGCTGCAGGCTGGCTGCATCTGCTGCACCGGTTACACAGAGATTAAGAAGTGCAGCACAATGCCTCAGAGGTGCACAACAGAAATCCTGTATCCACATGAAGCAGCACACAGGAGAAGTGGTTCCACTTAAGACCATTAAAAAAAGCATCTTACACGTGCAAGCAAAAATCTTTCTGTCCTGCTTTTAAATTAGTAGAAGTTCAAACTACAGATTTGTCCATAGAGGCCATATTTACAAAGTTCCCTACTAAAAAATAGCAGCATTGCTACTCCAGCAGCACATGGTATGAAAGACACTAGATAGAAAACTGCCTACTCTCAGCCTCCAATATTTCTTGCTTTTAACATACCTGAGCAGGCACTGTTAGCATGGAGGAAGTTTCCTCCGTGAATTTTGATGGGTCCCACAAATAGGAAATTCTGAAAGTCATCTTCAAACACTTTCAAGTTTACTTCAGTTCAATTTGAAAGTATGAAAAAATGTCCTAGAAGTAAAAGGACTTTCAGGTAGTCAGTCTTTTAAAAAAGCTTAGTGGAACACGTATTTCAATTGTAAAACCAACAATTGTGTATATCCCATCTGCTCAAGTTTGCCTTTTGTTTATGATGACATTAAATTAAATTAAACAGATATCACATCCTCAAATTTCATCAGCATTTCCTGAGAAGCAAACATTTTTCTGTACTCCAAATTAGACATCCAGGTCTGCTATGGCCATATCAATGCTTATTTGAAGAACAGTCATCATCTCTTCCCTTCCTCTTTAAACCCAGAGTAGTTTCCTCTTCCAGAACTTATATTCTGGTATCAAAACTATTTTCTTGTATTTTTGTGGCACTGAATTATTGCAACTATTTTGTTGTCACTCTCCTTTCTTGTTTCTCCAGAATTTTCCATTAATTTTTTAAGTGCAATAAGTTTTACCTTTTCTGCTCTCATAAAACAAGCTTTTTGTCCAAGTCAAATGGCCTTTTCATAGCAATTCTTTTAATATGCTTTTTCTTTGCCTTTTCCAGGGGCATTGTGCTAGCTGTTTCCGTGACTCTAAATGCCCTCCAGGGACAAAACCAAAGGTAAAACATTCAAATCTCACATGTAAGCAGTCTAGTATGTTCTTCTCTGCACTTCACAACAGCAAACCAGAAAAAACTTCTCAGAATAAATAGAAAAAGAACTTTTGACAGTGCTACCACAGTATTAGGTGACAAAGCTGTCCCTGGGCAAACACCCAGGTGCTGGTGGTGAGGGATACTCGGTGGTGTCACACAGCATCCACTGTAAAAGTGCTTCAGCTGACTCCAGAGCAGCCCCTGCACTCTCAGGAATGGTGCTTAGCATGTCAGAAATCAGAAGGAGTGGGGGTCTCACACCCACACTCTTCACACATCAAGTTTTGAATCAATGTACATCAGAAATTATTATTTAAAGAGAAAAGAAACAAACTCCAGGCAGCACTCATTTTGCTGTGCTCTCCCTTCCTCCCTCTGTGCTGGCACATGTGACACACAGGAAGGAATCCAGTGGTGCACCTACGAGTCCTACGGGCTGCGGAGGGACGGCTGCCGTAGGAACTGCTCCATGGTCATCCACATAGCCAAGTGCTGCAAGGGCTACTTTGGGCCAGACTGCCAAGGTAGGACTCCCACCCACGTGGCCATCCTGTGCCCTCCCCTTCCCCAATGCAGCTGTGTAGCACCCAGCAGGCAAAACTGGGATAACTGGGGTAAGGGGTATGAGAAGAGACCAGCTGCAAGACGAGGAAACTTGGTTGCAAGAGCAGAAGAACACAAAGTGTTAACTGCTTATTCAATTCAGATTACCTCTTCACATTTAGAGCAAGTTTTAAACTCCATAGTAGTAGCAGGTGAGTGTTACAGAGAGTAAAGACTGGTCCTGCTGAGTAGGTCGCCTGCTGAAAGTCCTTTAAACACAGGCTCAGGTTCACAGTGCAGCACCAGCACACCTGAGAACCAGCACATAACTGCTCAGCCACAGACAAGTGCACTCATCAGCAGAGTGAGCTCAGAAGTCGTAGTTCTGAGCAGGTGGACACAATTTGGGAGGCTCCATCTCAGTCTCCCATAGCAGACACTTCCAAACTGTTCTCCTTCACCTACCAGCCCTGTAGGAGAACAGTACTGAGGTCCCCACCAGGGTACACAGGGTCATGATCCAGGTCAGGATCTCTGCTGGCAGATAGGTCCAGCCACACATAGCCCTGCCAGCTTGCTCTGTCCTAGTTCCACAGATAGACACATGCAGATCCCATACAGTTTTGGCCAGCTCAGCCTGAGCTGCGCGTTGGGGTCACCCTGACAGCACATAACCCACAGAGACACACAAGAAAGGCTCGATTTGGGCAGTGCCACCCACATATGGGTCTGAATGAGCCAGCAGCCAGATAACAGCATCCACAAGTCAGGGCTGGAAGGAGCTGTGGAAGTCTGTCAAGGAATTTAGAGCACAGGGCTCACAGTAGACATAAGTGTCACAGCCACTTTTACACACCCCAAGAGAGATGCATTTACAGGCATTCCCTGCTCAATGATTTTTACAGAACACTAGACAACCAACTGTGACAATGAACAAACACGCACCTGAGCTAAAGAGCCACTTTTCTTTTCCAACCTTTCAGCTTGCCCAGGCGGCCCAGAGACACCATGCAGTGGCCACGGCTCCTGTGACGACGGGTACACGGGGACAGGAGAGTGCCGCTGCCACGGCGGCTTCAACGGGACGGCGTGTGAGCTGTGCCTGCCGGGCAGATACGGCTTCAGCTGCCGGCGTACGTTCCGCATCCTCTCTGTGCCCATGCCAGCATAAACCATTCTGTCAGCAGCGAGTTCCTAAGCAAGGCAGGCAATTCTTCCCTCTTACCACCAGCGTCTTTGCTGGGTGCCTCCTCATGCCAGGGGATGGCACCAGGTGCGAGAATGGAGGAGCAGAAGAGGGGGTGCAGAGGCTGCACAGGACCTCCTGCTCTTACACAGCACATCAGTAACAGAACAGAAGCAGGGCCTCCAAGTGGTTTTAGCTACAGCACAGCTTTCTCCTCCATCCCCACAAACATTAAGACAGCATTTTAGCAACATGGCTCCTTGAGGAATGCAGGAGGCCAAGGCCATGCACTACTTCCACTGAGGAAAAAAAGGACACCAAGGTGAGGACAGCTTGTGAAGAGGGACAGCCAAGCAACTGCTCACAAAATCCACCTCTCTGTGGCTTTAAAAATAAACTAGGTGGGAGCAGGATCAATATCTCCCTTTAAACTTCAATGTTTTCCTGACATAAAGCCTTAAGATAAGAAATTACAACATTAACACTTCCATCCTAGCCCTGTGCACCTGTACTGCTCCTGAGGCACACACGATGAGGGGTGTAGGCAAGATAACAGACTTGGACACAGATTCTCAGGATTATGCCTACCTACAATTCATCCACTTTATAGCACACCATAGCATAGAGTGTATGAGCCATTAGCTTGAAGCTAGATTATGAAATTTAAGAGAAAAAAGTTTTATAGCCACTTCCTTTTGATGTAGATTTACTTCAGACAAAAATTAACTAAGCAAATAAAATGAAAAAAGCCAGCAAATGAAGCTCCTTTTCAGCAGGACAGGTATGCAAAAAAACAGTTCCATAAATCCCATGTAATTTTCTTCCCTAAACAACAGTATTTCAAGAATAAGGATAAGGCCATAAAAGATTCTGCAGCATGACATTATAAAACAGAGAGCCGTGAATAATTCTTTAAGAGGATTTTGTGCATAAGTTATTGCAGGTCCCAAAGAGGAGGAAAAAAACATCACCTATAGATTAAACAGATTAAACACCTCAGGCTGGAGGGCAGAAGGAGCAAAGCCTCACCTATAAAAGGAACTGAAGGAATCCAAAAGCTTTTAGTCATGAAAAAAATATCTGAAACCTAAAAAAGGAAATTATAGGTAACTTGTCTCTGTTTCACAGCAAAGCTCACTAATCTCATATCTGGATCCCTTACTCAGCTGGACCTTCTCCCACACAGCAGCCAAGCACTCTCCCTCCACCCACCCACAATTAGCAGCTGCTGCTCATTAGGACTGGCTAGTCTGGGTCTTCAGTTCAGGCCTTAACTCTTTCCTGCCACAGTTCTTCGTGGTGTTTCCTACTCCACTGCAATGTGCAGATCAATACTCATTTCTAGAGGCACACTGAAATATTAATTATAAAATCATAGGACCACAGGATAATTCAGATTGGAAGGGGTTTCAGAAGGTCTCTAGCACAACTCCTTCTCAGAACAGAAGCAGTTCTGAGCTCATGTTGTCCAGGATTTACCCTGTCAGGACTTGAAAACCTCGAAGGATGATGATTGCTCAACCACTCTGGAAAGTGTGGTCCTCTGCTTGACTGGCCTCATGGTGAAATACCATGAAATTAGACTCATCTAAATTATTTCTGGATAATACTGTATCTAAACTGACAGGATGATGTTTCTCTAGAGAAAGACTTTTCCACTCTGCAAGTGACCTCTGTGTTTCTTTTCCAGCTTGTGAGTGCAAGAACAATGGGCAGTGTGATGAAGGACACTCCGGGACAGGACGATGTTTCTGTGAAACAGGATGGACTGGCCGGCTGTGTGAAACCAAGCTAGGTCTGCCTGCTCTCACCCTCTGCCCATGGAGCTATGGGGTGAAACTACTTGCAGTTCAACAGAAGGTTTCCATAGATAAGACAGAACGGGTTAATAAATGTCAGGAGCCATCTGAGAGCACTTAGGGACTCTGCTCTGGACTGAGGACAAATCCCTTCACCCACTGTCCCCGCTTTCGTCATATGAGTTCCTACCTCCCCTGTGGAGGGGCTTTGGGCTGTGGAAGCCAAAAAATAGAATTCTTACAAGTTTTCCAGTTAGCCAGACTGGTATGAAGGGTTCTCCTTCTGCATGAAACAAGGGCATTGTGGTCCCAGAGCTCTTTGATTCCAGCTGTCTTACCTTCCCTGCAGCTCTGCCACCAGCGTGCTCCCCGAGCTGCTCGGCCAACGCTGTCTGCACAGAGAACAACACGTGCCAGTGCAAGCCCCTGTACAACGGGGATGGGATCACGTGCACAGGTGAGCTCCCTCTCCACTCACAGCCAGAAGGCGGGTTCTTCTCTCTTGCACATACACAGGAATGCAGCTACTGCCCACTATGAAATGTTGCCTGCCCAACCTGAAAACTTCCACTGTGCAGCAAGTGTAACAAATTTAGGATATACAGAGTTCAGGTTTTTCTAAATCAGAAGGTTGACTTCCCCAAAGAGGAGCATGGGCAGCAAGTGCACATCAGTCATGTTTTGAAGAGAGCAGGGGTTTTTTCCCTCAGAGGATTTACAGTGGGATGCAAAGATATCAAGGGGTATTTCTAACAAAAATTATTCTATGATTTTTTTTTTATGCCCATAGGCAAGGCAGTTTCCTGCCAACACTGCTACAGAAGCAGTTTTTCTTTCTCAGACCGATGTCTTTCATCTTCCAAAGTCAACCTGGCCAGAAATCTGAGGGTTGCTACCATGTCTCCTGAATCAAGAACATCCTGACAAAGCTGTCAGAGCCCTAAGGTATAAGCTTGCAGAGATTCAGGAATGCCTCAGGAAATTGAAACAGCTTTTTTTTTCCCCAACAAGTATTCTAGAATTTTTAGTGTGAAAGCACCAGCGATGGTTTGTCTTCATGAAGAACATCCTTTTTGAAAGCAGACTTTACTTACTTGGTTTTTTTTCCCCTGCAGCTGCAGAACTTTGCAAACAAAACAATGGTGGGTGCCACAAGGTGGCCGAATGCACACAGCACGGGGTGAAAGTCTTCTGTAGCTGCCAGAAGGGATACAAGGGAGATGGGTTTACCTGCCTTCCAATAAACCCTTGTGCTGATGGGTTCAACGGGGGCTGCCACGAGCATGCCATCTGCACTGTCGCAGGACCTGTAAGTTGGATCGTTTCAGTCCCCAGCAGAAAATCTGTGGAGTTTCTCTCTAGTGCCAGCAGAAGTCTCCTCTGGCTGGATCACACTCTGTACCTCTCTAAATCCCCACTTCCCAAAACAACCTTTACTTAGCTCCAACCTACTTTCAGTTTTCAAACATCAGTCTGGTATGCTTTCAGCTGAAGGCTGAGAAACAGTTTGATATCTTTGCTCTGGAAAACAGGATAACACACAAGCTGGGATGTTTTGCATACACAGTCTTTCTGTCCCAGTCTTAGCTCTCCCTAACTGTCTATCCTTCTTTGCAGCATGAATTTGTTGGATTAAAATTAAATACCTTTTGGATGCTAAACAAAGGGATAGCTGGGAGAATAGTGTCACTTGTTGATTGCTTGAACTCAACTTAAAAAGCTCTGCAGCCACATGATACAAATTCCATGACCCACATAGTGTGGTTAGGGAAAACTTGTGCAGGTGACTTGATCCAGCATTTGTCCTGGTGCTTGAAGGATCACTTCTCCATTCCATTTTGGCATCTTGCCTGAGCTGCCTTCCAGGAGAAGTCTTGCTGATAATCCATTCCAGCTGTCAACCATCGCAATCCCTGGATGTCACCAATTGCTGCTTAGTTCTCATTTGTTACTAGCTCTCATTTATTACTAGCAGTGGGCTGTTAAATTCCATGCTTGCTTCCGTGCCCAGTGATTTAAATATCATTGTGATGTGTTTGCCATCCGTTTTTGTGCATTACATGTCATATAACCCTCCAATGTGTGTTATTAACTTTGTGGATAAAATTATGCTTTGGTGTTAATTCAGCAAAGTGCCCAAGCGCACGTGTAAATGTTTGGCTTAGTTGTTAGTAGCAACTTTTCTATTTGTCCATTCCTGTTTATATCAAGTGAAATTTCCCCAGCAGTTTAGAATGTTGCCTGAAACACCAGTTCCGTGTCAGCTAAATGCTTATCTTGGCCTTTTCCTTGTCTCCCTGAGCAGGGCAGACGTAAGTGTGAGTGTAAGAACAACTACATTGGGGATGGGCTGAACTGCTCCGTGATGCAGCTGCCCCTGGACCGCTGCCTGCAGGACAATGGGCAGTGCCACCCTGATGCTGACTGCGCCGACCTGCACTTCCAAGGTGAGGAGGGCACACCCTGGGGCCAGTGACCAGGAGCTGGCAGCTCACTCAGGCCTCTACTTAATGTAGAAACAACAAGATTTACAGCTGGAATGTGAATTTATGCACCTATAGATTCATGAAGCAAAGTCCAGCAGAGAATGTTACCCCTGGGGACTCAGTCTGCTCTAATTACAAGTCACAAAATCCATGGCTATTTGTACGGCACAGCTGGCTCTGCCCCATAGCATGGAAACCCTTCAGGAGAGCTGGTCCTTGTCTCTCTTTGCAGACACCACGGTTGGGGTGTTCCACCTGCGGTCCCCCGTGGGGCAGTACAGAATGACTTACGAGCAGGCCAGGGAGGCCTGTGCCAATGAGTCGGCCACCATGGCTACCTACAACCAGCTGCTGTACGCACAGAAGGTGAGCAGCCTCTCGGAGGGGGGAGATCCCCAAACAGAAACACAGTGTAAATGGAGAGGGAGGAGCAAGGGGGCTCCTCTCTGCTAATAAGCATCATTTTCTCTCCTTTCCTTCTGCCATGCCCCAGGGTATGTTTGGCTGGGAGCAGTTTTCAGACTTTTATTCGTTTCACACCTGCTCATACAGCAATGAAATCACTTGTCAAGTTCTTGTTTCCAGTTTTGCTGGAGTGAGAGGTAGAGTCAGACTTTCAGAGTATTCTCAAGGGGATTTTAATTATTAACACTCCTTAAAAAAATGTGCACTTCAGAATTATGCTTAATTTATTTCTTTAAAGTAAGTCTCCAGGAATCTTTTCCTCAGATGCTGTTAACAGACACGTTTCCATATTGCCTCCTTGAGCACATTATAGATAACATATGGCTGATATCAGTGCGATGAGCATCTCAGCTTGGGTTTGCAAAACTTGTTTTAGGAGAGTAGGTCAGACTGGCTGTCTCTTTCTGGCTCCTTCCAACTATGGAAGGAAGACAGACACTGTTTAGAGACACCTTTAGCAAAATATGAGGCTGGACCAGCGCTGGCAGGGCAGGCACTGCTTGAGTGCCCCTGGGGGCTCTGTTCATTCCATCTGCAGTTCCCCAGCCCCACCACCCAGCTTTTCCCTGAGTTTTTCCCTTCTGGCTATGCTGACCACAGGCGAGGTACCACCTGTGCTCTGCTGGATGGCTGGATGGTGAAAGGGTGGGCTACCCCACCAGCTTCTCCTCCCCAAACTGCGGCTCCGGATACGTTGGCATTGTGGACTATGGCAGAAGAGTCAATCTGAGCGAAACTTGGGATGTTTTCTGCTACAGGGAGAAAGGTAAGGAGGTCCTTTGCTTCATCCCTCTATGAAAATGCGAGCAGCAGCCCAGATTTTGGTTCCTTTCATCAGCCACAGGCTGCTAGATAACACTGCAAGAGACCCTGCCTCTTTTTTAACTTTAAAAATAAGATCATAATCTGTGGCTTACAAGTAGTTTTTCAGGCACAGGGCATCCTGAAGCTTTCTTGGAAAGGGTGTTTGCCCATACGGCTCTCCATGTTTGTACCTTTCAGAGGTGAACTGCACCTGCAAGCCAGGCTACGTGGGGGATGGCATCTCCTGTAGTGGGAACTTGCTGCAAGTGCTGATGTCCTTCCCAACGCTGACAAACTTCCTCTCGGTAGGAACAAAAGTTGGGGCAGAGTGGAGCAAAGCAGGCCCTGGGTGTTGTATCCAGGGTTTGCTTTACTAGCCCAGCAAACACAGGCAATAGCAACACACCACTGAAGCAAGGCAAAGTGTTATAAATCTGCACCTATCTGGTCTAAATCCAACCAGAACTCAGTTATTACTTTTTAAATTACTTGCTCCAAAGAGGTTTCTGGGTTCTAAAATCCAGTTGGAATTCAAAGCCTGGTGCAGCTTTAGCTTAAAGGAAACTCTCTGCACAACCTTTTAACATCACAAGGAACACTGTGCTTTGGAATTTTATTGAATTGCTACTGGGAAAAGGCAAAATGTTGAGAGCTATTTTCTTGTTACTACTCAGAAACGCACTATATGTATTGGCAGCCTCAAAGACAACAGAGGTCCAACATCTACAAATCAGTTTAATATGTACTCATCAAATCAGCAGCTGGAGCTGGTTTTGAATACAAACTTGCTTTGGAAAGTTACTCCAGAGCTGTTTCATGGCTAATAACAAGCGAGTTCCTTTGTTGTCATTTATACAGTGTCATCTTTTCCACTCTCCTCACAGAAATGCACAATTACTCTCTAGTAAAGCTGGATTTTGTTTCTGCCTAGGACATCATGGCTTACTCCAACACCTCTAGGAAGGGGAGAGAGTTCCTGCAGTACCTCACAGACCTGTCAGTGCACGCCACCCTCTTTGCTCCAAACGATAGTGGGTTAAAGGAAAACGAGGTCAGAGCTAGGTTTTTTTTTCATTTCTTTCTTGTTCTAATAGCACTTCTTAAAAAGCTATTGGGGGTTCTGCATCCCATTGAAATTTAAGCTTAGAAAAATAATCTTAATATGATGTGACTTCTGCTTAACCTCATGTCATTTAAACTGTGCTCACAAAAGACATGAATTCATTGTTTCCATTTCCCTTCCATGGTTAGGGGTGCAAGTATTGAGTGTTCAAGCCACTAGAGAGACTTTTCCATCAGGGATTTTAGTTACCCTGTTATGAAGGAGTCTGCCTGACATTAAGTCTTTTCTGGCTCATTAGCATGGAGCACAGTTATTCAAAGAAAGCAGCACACAGCTTTGGTATTTCCCACAAATACATTAAAGGCATCCATTCCTAACTTCATTTCTATCCTTACCCTTTTTATTCTTTCTTTCCTTCCTTCAATCAAACACTATCTCAAACAATTCACAAGGGTTTATGCACTTGTTCACATCTTCAAGCTGTTTGGAATATCTCTGAGTCTCATCACTTCAGGTCATCCTACAGAGGAGTAAAATCCTTTGTCCCACTGAAATTAAGGTCCTGCCTGCTGCAGGCAGCCATCAGAGGCCAGCAGGGAGACAATGTCCCACTGTTCCCATGCAGATTTCCCAATAACCTCTAATGCTGCTGGGCTTGCTGCAGCATTAATAGCAGAGGGAGAAAAAAGGTCACAGGCACATAGCTTACTAGTAAATCCAAAGGACTAATGAGATCCATTAACAGTGCTTGTATTTTGCCCTCATTTGCAGACACTTTCTGGGAGAGACATCGAGTATCATTTATCTAATGCCAATATAATGTTTTATGAGGACTTGACCAATGGAACCACCCTTCTAACTCGTCTAGGGAAAAAACTCCTCATTACAAACACTGGGGGCCAGGAACATCAAGTCCCCACTGCTGACCAGGTACCTCTGTAATAAATTTCCCATCTTTGTGCTTTTCCTCCTCTTATGCTTATACCCTGTATACAAGTGACACACTGATCTGGAGGGCATTTTGATAAAGTTAGAGTGGGCAGCAATGAGAGACTGAGTTCAGCAGGTTCCTTCCTGTCCAGAGACTGCAGGATAGCAGCCGGCAAACTACAAATTTACAAGCTTGCACACAGACATCTCTTACCTGCAAAACTAAAAAGAAGCTGTTGAAGTGGCTTTCAGGAATGGAAAAATGGGGATACGGGCTTCATTTAACTCTTCTCTCAGCTTGGTTGGATTATGGGAGATGGCTATGTGATAGGTGAAGAGATGAAAGCAGCTAGCTTATCATTAAAAAAGATGTTGGCATATGTAAAGTTTCTTGGTAATTTTCTGAGAGAGGCAGGAGACATCAACAGAGCCTTGCTCACAGCAAGCAAACCCCAGCCAGTGAACTCGAGTGGCAAGTGGCATCTTCCACAGTGAAAGTGGCTGCCTGGCACTCAGGAGTAACTGCACTTCTAGGCAGAGCTTGGCAACTTCACAAAGATCACAAAAACCTTCAGTTACAAAATGAAAAAAAAAAAAAGGACAAAGCAACATGAAGGCAACATGCAGGTAATGACAAGGGCTACTTCATGCACAGGAGAACTGTGACCAGCCAGGGGCCATTCCAGGCTGATGCCCAGGGAGACAGCAGTGTAACTTCCCATGTTTTTTTCCACGTTTTTTCTCTCTGGGGGTCAGCAACTGAGGTGGGGAAACCATCTTAATGTCAATTTAAGTACCAAAGGGAGAAGGGTCAGCGCTCAGCTCTCATTCCTTCTTCCCCTGGCAGAGCAAGATCCGATATGTGGACAGAAGTGCTATTGTTGAGTGGGATATAATTGCTTCCAACGGGATAATCCACATCATTTCAGAGCCTTTAAAGGCTCCACCAGACCCTGTAAGTACATAGTGATTCAGGTTTTTGGGGTGGTGAGAAGTAACTGCTTTATTTTACCCTAAACTGACATTCGTATATTCCCAGTTTCCCTGACATATATACAGCTTTCAGCTTAAAAGGTTACTTTCAAAGAGAATTAGAAGTTGAAAACAAGGTACTAGTGATACCGAAAATTTGTCTGAATTATTTCTTCCCCCAGTTATAAATTTGTTTTCTTTGTATAAAATAATGGAGCTCATGTATGTAACAGATTTTTAAAAGCTCCATTTTAGTTCTTCCACTTTCAAGCTTCTAAGGTACCTTGTTTACTCTTGCCTTGGCATTCGTTCCTATCCAAAACAAGAGGTGTTTTGAAAATAAATGAATTCCTGCAAAGCTCCCAGGTATCGAGCTGTCTCTGTGATCCCCAAGGTTTAGTGATAGACTTGGCAGTGCTGAGTGAATGGTGGGATTCGATCATCTATTTCAACATAAACAGTTCTGTGATTCTATCAAAAGGCCACATTTAATTGTCTCTAGGGAACACCTACCTGGAAACCCAAGCACAAGAACAGCTCAGGATCAGAGAATATCTCAAAGGGACACTGCACATGCTTGGGTGCTGTAAGCTGAGCAGACCCCACCCATAGCTCACCCTCTCCCTTGCTTCCAGGCTCCTCTCCATGCCAGTAGTGGGACAGGAATATTCTTTGGCATCTGTCTAGTCACTGGAATTGTGGCTCTTATTGGATATTGTTACCTCAGGTTCAGGAAAAAAAACATCAGCTTCCAGCACTTCAAGGTAGGTGGCACATGGGAACACAAAGCAGGCAGGGACAACCGCGCTTTCCAAATGCACCACTTTCAGTTTCTCCATACCTTTCGTTACACTAGAAACATTCCTGATCACTTCACACATGAGCTGTTCAGATTGACACAGAGAAAGTGGGGAAGGCCCACACACTTGCCTTGGCCATGAGCTCATATTTGTCCCCAGACCTCTCCACCCAAGTGTCTGCTCATGCAGACACTTCCAACACCAGGGGCTGGCCCAGAGCTGATCTAACTACACCACAGCAGTGCAGAAATCCTTGCCTCCCGAGAAAGCACACCCTTAGGGAAGCAAGGAATTACAACCACTGCAAGTGCACCTGTTCTCCTCCTCCATTGCTATTAATTTTGTTGTTCTGGAAAAAGGCCCGATCCAGCAAACAAATTGAAATGCCTGTAGGATTGAAAAGTGCAGGTTTTTATGCTGATGCACTTTCATGCTTGATTTCTCTTAACTAATTTTGCTAGCAACACATAGATGCAAAACCAGTCAGCAACAGCCAAGCTACAGAGATGAGAGATGAGGAAAAAAACGTTACAAAATACACAAAAAAAAACCCAAAAGAAAGTTTACCTAGAAGTGAACAGAAATCCCTTCCCATTCTATTCCCTGCATGTAACACGAATCACCTTTTAGAAACAAAACCCAGTAGCCAAGAGCTATAGAGGAAACACTTCTATTTTCAAATAGTTTCAATGAAAATCCTCAGGACTAACCAGGTACTTTTTACCCCAAGCAACATTTCAGGGCCACACTTCCTCTCCCATTCTTTGCTAAGGCTTAAAAATAAGAAGGGGGAAGAAAAGAGATACTAGTGTTAAGTAACCTGAGATAAAACAACAACTAAAACCACAGTTCATGCCCGGAGACAGATTTAGACAATAAAGCCAGTTGAATCACAACACTGCACTAGCTGGTAGGGAAGCTCAAGTACCCCACTTAATGCATCAGGGGAAGAGGATGAAATTTAAGCAAGTTTGTGTGCTTTTGTGTAGTCAAAAGATGACATTGACACAACATCACTGGACAAGTCACAGCCTTCAAATATCACCAACCCCTCATATGAAAGCTCTTCAACACTGACTTCACCAGAACCTACTTATGATCTTTTCTCAGTAAGTGTTCATTTTGAATTGAGATTGAGACACTACTAATATAATGGTAAGAGGGAATGACTTTATTAAAGAATAATGTCTAGTTGGAAAAGAAAAATTAATTCAAGAAACCAGCATTTGAGTTCCCAGCTCTCCTGTCTCCCCGCTGCTTGAAATTGGATTGCCTCACCTGTAGTAAAATTGAAGCTGTGTTCAACAGCTGCATCTCAAGGCCATCTTCAAAGACAGCTGAATTAAACTGGACTTCAAATGCCACTGGATGACAGTGACACATCTATACAAACTTAAAAAGCCTTCTAATTTTGTCTCCATGTCTCCTTGCTACAAATGCAGCTGAGAGCCACGCTAGCACTCCAGAGAATCTGAAACACAGCAGGGAGGCAGCTGGGAATCCAGGGAAGGAAAGACTGCACCCTCATGTACATGCAGAGTCTAAAATCAAAGTGCACCATTTTGCATCCAGTAAAAGGACTTGTTTGGTGCAAAAATGTCAGGTGCCAACTCTACCATCTGTACAGACAAATTTGCCAAAAAGTTACTTTTTTTTCCTAATGTAATGTTCAAGTCTCATTTTCTTTTTATTTTATTTTGTAGGATTCAGATGACCAACAGCTTGTGATAACTGGTCCTCATGATCAGAATTAAAAACTGAATTTGGCATTACTCATCTAATAAACACATTTTTATTTACACTTACTGTGAAAAAAAGAGCACCTACATTACAGGGAATAAAATCTTTTCACAAATTAAAAACCAAAAGAGCACAGCTTTGTTCAAGATGCCTTCTATATAGCTCAAAGAGATACCAACTTCAGAAGTGTTGGCTGAATCTCAGGAGTACCAACTATGAGTGCTAAAAGCAAAATTGAGTCTTGATTAACCTACTCAGAAGCAGACATCTCTCCAGGAAAAGCAACTGATTTTCGCTCACCTGCTATTTAACTGCTTTTATTCTTCTTCACAGACATTAAAATGGCCACATGCACACAGAGCCACTAATTTGGCAAATATCCTAAATTTTCTAGTACTCCAGGCTTGTGCTTTCATTTTGGCTCAGTTACAATTAGAACAGGCACGTGTGAAAGAGAATATGTGGTAAACCTCTACTTTTAAACTGAGGGGGGTTTTTTTGCTGGTATATTTTCCTGTTAGATAGTCAGCAGCAGGGGAGACAACCATCCTGTCTGTCCCCCTTGCCTCCTCTAGCTTCTCTGTCTTTCCTCAGCCTTGGCTTGGTCTTTGGTTTACATCTCACCTCACTGTACAAAGGGAAGCAGTAATTGAGGCAGCTTTAGGAAGAGATGCAGGTGATATGAAAGCATTCAAATGAACCATTTTTGTGAAAAGTGGACTATGAAGTTGAACATCCCCTTGCCATGCAATGTCTACATTCAGTTTTTCAGGTCATACTGTGTTTTTACCAAGCACAGCAGTAACAGCTGCCACTGTGACCACACACTACTAGAGATGAATCAAACCTGAGATTTATTCAGTCACCTCCTTCCATCAAAATACTAAATATCATAATGAGAACATGAAAGAAACCACTAAACAGCAAGAAAAAAAAGGTTTTCTTTTTGGCAGCAGTAAAATCCCCCCAGTCTATAGGGGCAGGAGGGAAGCCCAGGAAAGCTCTAGTTGCCTCTGGGAACTACCCCAGGAGGCATTCCCTCAGAACAAGGCCAGGGCAAATCCAGGGTTGTTGATGCAGCTATCAAGCACAAGAAAGGGAACATAACATGTAAATACACATTCATCTGGGTGAAACACACAGACAATTTCAACTCCTTCTCCTGTACCCCTACACAAGCCTGCTTGTTTTCACAGACTTTATAAAATTTAGAACACAAACACACTTGAACGCACACACACATCTAGGAGAGTTTTCCCCACTGAATTCTGCAATCAATACAACTCATGTTCTTTCCTTCTCCCCAGTCAATCAAAATATTAAGGCTCACAGAGACCAGAAGTCCAAGCATTTATTTCTGTAATAATCATTAAATATTTTTATCACAAAAAAAAAAGTTCCACAATTCATTAAACTCTTTTTTTTTCTGACAGACTATTCAGCTCTGTGTTTTTGATAGACCAGAACAAAAATTTCTTCTACCCATTAAACATGCCTAAAAATCCCTCTGAAATTAGTAGTATAAGGTTAAAATGAGTAATGCAGAGAGCATCAAGGTGAAATAATTTTTAAAATGCAAAACATTTTTAGAAGTTAAAATGCAGCACTTTAGCACTGAAAAATAAATAATACACTTGAGTATTCTCACTTAAGTTTATATTATATATAGTTGGGTTATTTTAAAGAAACATAACCTTTCAATAATTAACTTTTTTTCATGCAACTGTTTATTTCAACAAGTCATGCAATATAAACAATATTTTACTTCAACTGGCTGTTGCAACATAGCTTGGTAGAGAGAAGTTCGATTTCTAACTTAAGAGAAAGGAAGGGTGAGAGAAGAAAATAAACTTGAAACAAAACATGCATTTTGTGCATAATATAACCATCCAAGCCAATTAAACTGTTCCTGCTTAACACAGGATGAATGTACAGTGGTTTGGGTGGGTCTTTTTTCCAAAGAGTGCATTGAAATCTCTGGAGCGTGAGAGGTGCTACACACACATAACACCAAGTTCAGTTGAAGCTGAGCATTATGATTAAGAACTGAAGGCAAATCAGGATATTCCCATCTTTGTATTTCATTATCAAGTTATGCTAAACATTTCTTACACAGCCCCACCAAATAATCTCCTGCTGATCTGTAGTCAAACTAACTTCCTGTAACACATTATCTTTTTATTCCAGCAAAACAAGCAGGACAGTCGAATGAACTTACTCATATCAAGTATATTCATCTGTTTAAACACAGCGGTGTTTATATCACACATTTCAGTCAAGTTTGAACTAGGAATATAGGAAAATTATAAAATCTAAACTACCTCTGAGAACTTTGTACTGATTTCAAGCATACAGGAAAACTACTTACAAAATTGTGCAGATATTCTAAATTAGAATACATTCTTTACTTTGCAAACATGCTTCTAAAAACATGAAATATACTGTATATGAAATTCAATCCAGATACTTGCACATACAGACAGGTTAAAAAAAACAAACAAACCAAACCAGAAAACCTTTGGTCAACAAAAGTTTGTTTGCCTGACAATCACAATAGAAAGCAAACGATATCCCAAAATGAATAACAAATGTATATGTTTTGTTAATCACATGCTTTTAAAAAACAAGCCTTTAATAACTAAAATTTGAAAACTATTAATCATATTATGCCTTCTAAAGTGGCTGAGGTGGGAAGCACCACTTCAAAAAAAACAAACGTTTCCTTTGGATTCAGAGAAAATAAACAATTCTTATTTAAAAACAACTATAAAGCAATTCTATAAAGTGCCTCTTTGAGGAAATACATCGAGAGATGTTTTCCTTGTGCAAAATACAGATTTTTCAGCTCAAATCTTTGAAACACATATGCTACCCGGAGTTTGTGCTCATGCATTACTTTCAATATAAATAATTCAATAAGACTTCTAATCTATACCAAAACTATCTTTCTTTATTCAAAATGTGTACCACTCCTAATTTAGCTTTCAGAGCTTGAGCTAAAAACACATCATCAGAAAACTCTGGGTTTCACTTTCTCATATCTTAATTTTTCCTTTAAGTCCTTTGCCCATTGTGCGTGTTTACTTTTGACTGTAGAAGTCCATTACTGAAGGCTATATGAAATACATTCTCTCCTAGGGAACAGCAAAGCCACACTGCATACCACTGGAATAAGACACTGTTAAAATCTTTAAAAGCAGCATTTAGGATCAAACTAAAGCCTGATCTGATGATCTGTCTCCACTCTTTATAGATCTCTCCCGTAAGGAGAGATCTGTCTCCACTTCAAAATGCAAAACTTCTTGAAATGACTATTATTGGAGAATGAAACAGAAAAAAAAAAAAAAAAAAAAAAAGAAGCTAAAANAGGAAGCTGAAACAAGCTACTACAAGTTTCAGTTTTAGGCTCAGGTCTACCTGCAGCTAAGCACAGACATGGCAAGAATAGAAACTGCTCAGACAGGAGAAAGAGCCTGGGAGCCTGAGGCCAGTGCAGCAGAGCCAGGACACTCCAGCCCGTGGCCCCTCACAGGTAAGGCTCCATCTATAGCAGCAAGGAAAGGTACAAAGTGTGACTATCCCTCTCAGTCTCACCCTAAGCTGGTTACTAACTTGTATCACTGAATTACTAATACTGGATTTAAGCTCTTCTGTGACAAGATCCATTTCAGGCTTCAGCTGGAGTGCTGAAAAGGGCCAGAAGAGAGTGTCCTGGTATTTCTTTGTAAACCACAAGGCTGCAGATCAAAGTACTCAATGAACAAGCGAAAATAACCACCCCAGAACACCAGCAGTCCTCTCTCTCTCAGATGTGCCCTCCCTCCTAGTCCACTATTAGTTTGGCAGTCCATCATCTCTCCTGGGTTTAAGAGGAGTTTTCACATATCTGAGCAGGAGAGGAGAAAAACAGGTACAAAGCTTATGAGAATATGTATGAAATACATATAAACCAAGGTAACAGATTTAAGTGACTTAAATTAAATACAGGTACATTCAAGAAAACCAACAGATACTTGTCCATTATAGAAACGAGCCAGTTTATTTAACCTGAACTGTCTCTTGTAGGAAAGGTATTCTGAATGTACCAGTGCACAGCTGGTCTGACCAGCCAGGAAGTTCATGCTGCAAAGGAGTCCTTCTTGGATAAAATGTGTAATCAGGTTCGTAGTTCAAGAGACAGCTCAGAGATGCCATGTAGATATCCGCAAATCTAGAGAGACGTCTCAGGAAGTACGTTGGATTCTCATCAGTTCTGAATATGCTTCCAAACTGTGCATTGAAGAAATTCCTATTCATCTCCCTGCCCCCCAAAAAGAGAAAACAAAGACAATGAAGTGAACAGACCTGCACACATCTCTTCACCAGCTGGCATCCATAACCTGAAGCAAGCAGATCCTAAAACCTGTTCTGTGCATTATTCTCTTGCCATTGTTCTTCAAAACACCAAAATGTGCCACACAAGTTTTTTATCTCTTGCACATATACAACCCAGGTCTAGAAATCACAGTTGTGGAGAGCTTCACACATCTCCCACTAGAGATAAGTTGCTTCTGACATCAGAAACATGACATTTCAAGCCTTCTTTTCTAGTGATTGTGAAAGAAGATTTTTGCCTTTATCTAAATACTAATGACATCCAATGTTCCAAAGACAAAAGACTTCTTAAGAAAAGGCAAAGATTTGGTTTAATGCACACAAAGTTTAAACACATCTTGGAATTAAGTTCTGGGCATTAGTCACTGCCAAGTATCATTCCCATTTCATTTATTCCCACATTTCTGGGGAAAGCTGCTGGTGGTACAGCTGCTGGTCTTGAAAATTGTGCACTTCACACCCCCTGCATGTAGGGATTTCTCCTTAATGATAACAGATTATTAGGACTTCTGGCCCTATTACCTATCTTTGTGATAAATCTACTGCTAAACCCAATCTAGCGCAGAGGTCAGTTTCTATGTATTCTAAGATATATTACACAATCTCCAGAAATCTCATAAAAAACCTGGAAAAGTGACCTGAGTCTTGACAAAGAAAAACATTTTTTATTCATGCAGAAGCTGTGTAATCAACAGTGACAGCTGAACACAGAGGGACAGAAGAATCAAAATGAGAGGGAAAGGGATTTGATATGATGTTACGTTTTCACACAGCAAAGTTACATCTGTTCTAAAGACAGGGAAAAGGGTCCATATGTACAAAGGGTCAGAGGGGAGTAGAGCTGCACACGAGACAGGTAGAATATTGCTTAAAAGATATTTTATAATGTCTGTAACTAAGAGGGAATATAAACCAGGGATGGGATGAAATTGCAAAGAAACCTGCAGAAGACATTGCATAGATCCCTTGGCTACCAAAGCATACTGCAAATTCTTCATCCCCTGTGTCTTACCTCATTTCCTTTCTTTCCTTCTTCCATTCTTCTAAAATCATTTGGGAATCAGGATCACGGTGAACCTGAAATGTAAAGTATGGCTAACCTGTAACTAAGGATAACTTTGTAAATAAGCCTTTCTATTAATAAACCCTTATCAGCTAACAGGACATGAGCAATAATTCAGAGATCCGTATACAGAACTCGTCCACGTGCATTTTAAACAACCAAAAGCAGGAATTGATCCAGGCTGACCAATAGAGAAAGGGCACAAAATGTTGAGAAAACTCCTATTAACTAACCACACAAACAATTATATTTATCTACAGCCCAACACTTCAGCAAGACTGAAACCACTTGCAAACATCAATGTCCAGCATCTAGAAACTTGGCTGGATCCCTTTGGCTCTCCAGAGCTGATTACACATACACAGAGCACAAACCTGCATGTGTTCCAATAATCCTGTCAAGGTTTGCAGCCAGGTCATGGTTTGAATGTACTTTTCTGTGTTCATGATTTTAATCTCTGATCGTAACTCTGGAATAATCGCACCAGTGCGCCAGCCATGCTTCAGGGTCAAGTCCTATTTACCAAGAATTACAAAATACAGATATTAGTCTTAAAAAAAACTACTTGTAAGAAAAGAACCTGGCTATTGTTTATCCCAAAACATACTAACTGAATTGGTTTTTATGTACAAACAGAAGTATGAAACAGTGGGACTTAACTGTGCCAATGGACAATAGAATTTCATTTCAGATTAAGCATCAAATTCTACATTTTTGAAGAGAGATGAAGAATACACAAGCACTTGCAAATAAACACTGATTCATTCGGTTTAAAACAAATAGCAGGAAATGCCTCTGTAGATGAGAGCTCTGCTGCTGCCAGCAATACCTGGAGAAACTGCTCTGGGTCTGTCCTGTTTACCCACACACCCAGCTGACAGAAGGCTAACCAGGAGCCGCACCTATTCAAGCTCCTCCTGACAGGTACAACACAAGGCAGCTGCCACCTGTACTCTCCTCTCATCTCCATTGTACCAGAGCAGAACAGAGCTGTATCCTCCTCTTGGTCCTCCATCTTCTGAAGCACACAATGTTACCATTCTTTTCAAATGCAGACTGAGGGGAAAATGTTAACATCTGCTGCTGCTGAAACGTTATCAAAGTTTGGCAGCGGAAAAGTCACATCCAGGCATTCATAAGAAATCAATTACAAAAGAGCCAAGTGATGGTCACTCACCCTAAAGTAACACTTAACAGAGCATTTGTTCATTAAGGTGGCAAAAAAAAATCTTAGAGAGTGGGGATACAAATCAGAGCAAGGTCTTGGGAAGAACATCTACAACTAGTGACCAGCAGATTGCCTCCTGCATTCAAAACAGAAGATCATTCAGCCGTCATCCAAGCCAGGCACATCCTGTACATTTGGATATCTGTGTTTACTTTCTATTACATCTGACACAACCAGTATCTGGATCAGGAATGCAACCTCACACATTCCTGACCAGAGCTAGTAAACAACTTAAATGCTACAAGTCAGGTGGAAAATAAGGTTGGCATTTTACAGCACCAAGGCTCTTCGCTGAAAAAAAAAAAAAAAAAGAAAAAAAAAAAGGCAATATGGCTTAACTACCAAATTTCATTGTATTTTAAAATCTCAAATTAAAGTGTGTTACATTGAATAACTGGGGAGGAAGGGAGGAAAACTAACTGAAAGCCTCATATTTTTCTCTGATTTTGGGAAAGCAATCTACTTACTGCCAAGTCACTGTATATGTGGTCACCAAAGTAGAGAACCTTAGAGCCCCTCCAGCCAGTAAGCTTCAGAAATTCATACAAGTTACCCTGCAGAAATAATGACATGGACATTGTAGCAGCATGTGACTTGCACCTTCACAGGCATGAGAAAAGATCTTACTACACCACTAAAAATATTTCATATCACAAATCTGTTCTCGGTTCAGACACTATGAATCTCAAATTTTACAGGTGATTTCAGTGAGAGTAGCACATCAAGAGACAAGGACATACAACATCAACAATTAATTTGTACAACTTCAGACATTAAAATAACTCTCTTAAAGAATGCATCTGCATTTTAGAAGCCTTTATATACAAAGAAGCTTGGGATTCTAGGAAATAGGTATGAAATTTCAACAGAAACAATCTATTGAAAGCATACCTGTTTGTAAATCTGGCCTTTCTGCAGCTTGTGAATCTTGTCCCAGAGCAAGACTCCCCTTTCATTCACCTTCCGAAATGGTCTAGAATAGATATGCAATTATTATGTTGCTGTAGAAATCCTGACACTTCTTAGGAAATTGAAGTCTTAACATTAAAAATATTCATCTCTCAAAAGGAAAAAAAGAGTATCTCTAACATCTGAATTCTGTAAGAGAAAAAGCAAAACTCTAAAACTTCCATTTTAACCAACGAAAAGTAATGTAACTCTCCAGTATACCTATGACATTCATAAACACAGTTTGAGAACAACTGCTGAGAAGTAAGACAGGGACCCCAGCAGAGGGGAAGAAACAGCATGAATTGTCTGCCACTAAGGAGGAGGGAACACAAAAAACCAGATGTGTAAGAATCTTGCCCAGTCCCTCAGTGTGCACACCTGGACAACTGAAGATGAGAGAGCATAGGACTAGGGACAAGACATATAGCAAAAATTTTTTTTAAATTAAATGCAAAAAGGGAAAATAATCCCACCTCCCTCTATCTCACTTTCAAATCATAAGCACACATAAAGGAACAGGTCTTTTTCAAGGGTAAAAGTAGGTCATACACATTAGAAATCTGTTTACTTAATCACAACTAGTCCAAATATTCCAGTCTGTCAGCCAGACAGATGCCTTTTAAATATCACGTGTGATGAAAATAAAAAACACTCAGAAGCAATGGAAGATATTTCCAGATATGGGTCTGATTTGAAAGGCATCAAGATTTCTCATGTTTATTAGGAAAGAAGCACACTTCACCAACGTGCAAATAAGATGCTAAATACAGCTTCTGTGGCTCTAAGCTACTCCAGTAGACCTGTGACAGCTCCTAGAACTTTCTTAGGAAGAAACGGTAAATATTTAGACTTCAGCATTGGGTGTTGCTGCATTTCATAATGACCTTACCCAGGATTTCATCAAATATGATTTCATTTTACATTAGAGCCAAAATATTTCCTAACATACTCTATAGCCTTATATGGAAGCACTGCTTGAATCATTCTTTACTGACTAAACACCCACCTTCGCTTATCGTTGAAAAAGTTTGGTTTTTCAGCCTGGACAATGACCACATCAAAAAGATCCCTCCAGTCCTTGCCAACGATGAACTTCATGCCTTTGTCCCTAAAAAGGACAGAGGGATATTAGCAATGAAGTGTAGCAAAGTGCAGTTGCCTGTGCAATAAAATGAATTATACTAGAGAACCTCATCTTCCCCATCCTTTAAGAATGCATTGTCAAACAGCAAACAACTGCTCACTTACACAAAGCTGCTGGGACTATTTGTGATGAGAAACATCTTCTTGCCATGATCAGCCAGCTTTGCTAACACTGCACGAGTTTGTTCAGCATAGCAGATGTATTTCTCTGTGAGAATTGGGGAAAACACAGTATTCATTGAGAAAACTCTTGTGAAAAACTTTGGATGCATTCAACCAAGAGTTCAGAATACAAGGTAACATTTAAACACACCTTTGACAAGTGGGAATAACTCTTTCAAACTTTAAAAATTTAGAATTTATAATCTTTAAATATGGAAGCCAGAAAAATCATATACTCCCAGTAAGAAAAGCTTTGATAGATTATACCATTAGTACTTACCAATATCTGCTTCAATTGCTCTGTACATTATCCCTTTGATGTGAACATCCCTGATGGAATCCTGCAAGGAAAGCAATGAGCAGTAAAGAACTTCATCTTTTCAAGTGTTCACTAAATAGCAACGGTAATTTGTTTTTAAAATTACTCCTTTCTTAACACTTCCAATTTTACAGAAACGCCATATAATGTGCAATATAATTATATATATGTATGTGTGTATATATATACATATATACGATGTCACCATAGACAAAGACAAAGCTTATCTTCTGAGAAATTAACTTCATAATTTTGGGAAGTACAGAACCATGTAGAAGAGGGGCTGTTTCACATAACTGTGCAAAGTTGCTCAGGAGGGTGAAGTGGGGTGAAAGCCCTCTGCAGAAACAGAGTCATCACAGATTTCCAGTGACCTTTGGAGCAGAACACATTCCTTTCCCCTCACAAAAAAAAACAGTTGTACATCTGACAGATTTCAGATTAAAATCACTCACAAATGCCCTGATTATTTACATAAGAAATTTATTAACAGATGAAAGAAGCTAAGTGTTTGAAAAAAAGTACTTATAAGGCGCTTTGGAGGCATTTAACAGCTCTCCTGATCCAGCTCTGCACCAGAAACTTTGCTTAGAACAGTGGTAGTGCCGTTTTGGTACTAACACAGGATATTTCCTCAAAATCCTCAAAAAAATACCACTATAAGGTTTCCAAAATGCTTGTAATGCTGTACAATACAGAAATTTCTCTACACCCTTCAGAGAAACCATAAGAAGTGGTCTTTTCTATGTTACATAACCATGACATAAAATTATCTCCTCTGCAGGACACATGCTGAGGAATCAAGAGGGTCAAATTATTCTAGACTAGTACTAGAGCTTTTCTGGTGGAGGAAGAGGTAAACAGGAAAAACAGATAGTTCAAAAGTATGAGGTAGAAAATGATTGTACACTAGCCAAAATGAAAGCTTTAAACTGGAATTCCCTGTAGCCTTTTACATTCCCTATAGCCTGGTCAATCCCTGATAGTGAGAAAAAAAGATACGTTCAACAATAATCAAAATATCTTTTATCACCTTACAAGATCTTGACTTTCCCCCTATTCACCCCTCAAACCTATAAAAATAGCAACAGCCCTAGAATGTCAGCTTTCAAACAAATTTCAGTTGATATTTTTCCAAGCTCTACCTTAATTTTACTTATGCTTTTACGGTTGTATATCCATAATTACTCCATACAAAACCTAAGGTGAGGTATTTCACTGGCACAACAGGTGAAAGCTTCCTGAAGTGCTCACAGTTTACATACAAATATACAAGTTTATCTAAATCTTCAATGCTTGACATCTACCTTGACATCTTTGTACAGATGAACAGGTTCATAGTCTATGTTGTTTTTCAGAAAATATTCATTCACACAAGAAAGGAGTGTCATTTCTGGCAAGGAAAATATATCCATGAATTGCTTCATTGTATTTCCTTGTGAGCTCTACAGTGTTGGGAAGAAAAGGAAAGAAAAAACAAAGTCAGATATTTCTCAGATTAAAAGACTTTCATTTGTTCAGTAAACACTTCAGCTTAGTTGCAGATATTCAGCTTTTGCCATCCCTATTCACATTGCTACAGATTGTTTTTCAGCTAAGACCTTCAATAAAGTTATCTCCAACAAAAGTGTTGTGATTAACTCTCCAAGTAAAGCCATCTCATCACTCTTAAGAGCAGTATTTTAATTGATAAAAACAAGACAGTGCTCAGCTAAAAGTCAAGAGAAGGCCTTCACTAGAAGTCCACACTTCTGCAAACAAGAGCCACTGATCAATGAGGGATGTAGGTTTTCTTATTAGTTCAGTAGTTTTTTTAGGAAGTGGAATACTAATTAGGATTGCAAAACAATTTACCTCCTTGAAATGAGAAAATAACAAGTTGTACGGATCTACAAAAACTAGCACGGTAACACAGGAAAAGATTTCTATTCCATAAAAGCTGTAACAATAGTTATGTTTCACAGAAGTACAGAATCTCGTCATATAGCAGCAAATACAGCCCAAATACCTCCCACTAAGAAGGAAGGTAAATCAAGAAGCTCAGGATCAAAGTAACACAGAGTAGAGGTTGTAAGGGACTGCTGGAGGTCATCTTGTCCAAGCCCCCTGCTCAAGCAGGGCCACCTAGAGCCAGCTGCCCAGGACCGTGTCCAGATGGCTTCTGAGGATCCAACGACAGAGACTCCACAACCTCCTGGGCAACCAGCCTGTGCCAGTGCTAGCTCAGCCTCACAGCAAAGTAAGCATTTCCTGATGTTCAGAGGAAACCTCCTGTGTTTCAAGTTTGTGTCCCTTGCCTCTTGTCCTGTCACTGTCCTTTACAAGATCAAAGAAAGTATAGACCTAAACAGACCAAGGTATCTCACTGGGAATGCCAGAGTGATATTCACAACTGCTGCAGAGAATAGATCCAGGAATTCTAAATTCAGCTCCTTAAAATAAGAACAAGTGCAAGAACAATAAAATGTTCCACATCACAAAGAAGGGTTTTTCAAGTCAACATGAAATTAACATCTGTACATAAAAGGGGTGAAATAAACTTGGCTTTTTAGCAAAAAAGTCAGCTTCATCCTTCATTTGGAAAAGAGGAAGCAACCCACAAGAGGGAAAAAGCAACTTGCTCAACAAAGTTTAGGATTTAACTTAGAAGTGTCATCTTTCATCATTCATCTTTTGTCAAATCCTCTTACTGTCACTCTGCCAGTTTGCATGCAGGAGTTGCCTCCATACATTTACTTGCTGCTACACCAGCTAGGCCATCAGACCACCAGGAAAGAGTAAAGTACATGAACCAGATATGGTTCATTTCCCAGCCTTTATCAGATCCTCTGTGCAACACTGAGCAAGTCACTTGATTTTCTGCAATCTACCACTCTGTCTGTATGACTTGGTAAGGAAACAGAGAAGAAACTACAGCAAGCAGAAGAAAGAAAAGTCATTTATCACTTTTGAGGGCAAATTTCACATATAGCACTAAACTAAGTCAACCATATATCGAGAAAATATACTGCTAGTTATAATGAGAACAAAATTTAAACCTCTACACTCATGCCAAAAAAACCAAAAACAAAAAACAAAAAAACCACAACCCAGTAAAAACCCCACACAACCAACCAATTCTAAAGACCAGTTTGCGCTTTTACCTTTCCATAAAAGTCACTCATTTGTTCTAAAGGGACATGGGAACCATCATACATTGCAATGACTTCTTCATCTGGGACAACACTGAGGCCTCTGGAAAACAACACTAGCTTTAGTTCAAAAGTCATATTAAAATTTTCAAGTAATCACCAAACTCTAACAGATTAACACTTAGATCCGGATTTCATAAAAACACTAATAATGTCACAGGAACATTTTTGTTTGTAAGTTAAAGCAGCATCTTTCCTTTATCAAGCAAGTAACATTTTAACAGACTCGTGCACACAGAATACATTCCAATTTTAAGTCCCTTCTACTTTCTTATGGGAAAAAAGCTTATCAGTCTCCATTAAAGCTATGCCTCAAGGGGTTTTTTAAAAAGTGGTTAGAACTTCCCATTTCTTAACACAAAGTAATTCCTCATACTGCCTTTTCTTTTATACAGCATTGATGGTATGATAGTGCCTAAACCACATTATTATGCAGCATGACCTTGAAGATTTAAGGGAAAGAAAAATACACACAACCACTTACTAAATAAGAATTTCTTTTAAACTGTATGACCAGTTCAGTTTCCCAAAATTTACAATTACTTGAAGGATGATTGATAATTAAAACATGCAAATATAACAACAAAGGGGGAGAAGAAGATAATAGTTGATAAACTCTGGGGAGATGTTAGGAGAGTTAAAGGCTTCAGTTTGGTTCCAAATGTTTACAGCATCAAGCATCTTGCACTAAAGCATCTAAAAGACTGCAGGCATGCAAACATCCTCACCAGAGGCCACAGAAGTGTTGAGATTCTACTCAGGATTAAAAAAACACTAATGCAAACCAGATCAGCTGGTCTCCTTTTTCCAAACCTACTTATAGTGTTTCACAGCCTTGTAAAACAGACCATTATTTTAGTGCTTCCCTTTCTTGGTCTGACCAGGAAGTGTTGCCAGGCATTAAAATAAAAATAAATTAATTCACAAGCCTAGTGCTTTCAGTGCTTAGAGTCCACACCAGCTTTGCAGTGGAAAGGACTCATTCAGGGTTTCTGTGGTGGCAGAGTCCCACACTAACCAGCTCTTTTACTGCACTTCTGTCCCCACACCAACTGGGACACAACTCTGAGCTGCAGCTGGCAGAACTCCAGCATTCAAGTCAGTCTTGTGCACCAACAGGGCAGATAATACTTTGGTTTTGTAACATACAGAGTTCAGTATCACACCCTCCACAGCAAAAAGCACAAAGAAATACAACCAAAATACAAACCAGATACCAAGTAACACCATCAGAATTAAGGAGGTACCTTCTGGTCTGCAGAGCTATGCCAAGTGCTATTTGAATACTGCTAGAGGAAACACTTGTGCATCAGGAACTACTTAAGCACAGATCAACAGAGGACAATGTGAAAACCACAGTGGAGAGATGACTGCCTAGGCAAAGCTGTAGATTACTTTTACCACAAGACTCACAGTCTTGACACAGTTCACAGTGCAGCTGTATAACCACGCATCATCTTGACATCAGCCCTCATGGCTTTCTTTTCCTCAGATGTTTGGGGAAACAGCATGAAGATCTGGTGCAAATCATTTACAGTTCACATCCCCTTTCAAACCTCAATTTGTGTGTTTTGTCTTAATGGTGGGTAGGGGAAGACAACTAAGAGTGCAACAGAATAAACCTGGGTCAAAGTCTTTTTGTCCAATGACTTTAGGAAAGGTGGTCTGGCTTCTCGTCTCATCTAAAATCTGGTACCAAGTGTGGTGTAAGTTTGATTTGGTTGATGAGTCCAAACTTAAAAGCTCTGTGCAAACACAGCAGGACTTCTCAAGTGTCTCCACAACCACACCAAAGTCATGCTATCAGGCGCTCTGTGACAATTATTTACATAGAAAGCAACAGCAGAGAAGATATCAGGGTATTTTTAGATGTCTTTCAGCACAATTTAACAGCCGGAAACAAAGTGAGTCAGCACTATGTGACCAACCAGCTTGCCAATACTCCCAGGGCTGGACTGGGGAATCAGCTGTGCTGGATCAGGCAGTAGATGTGTACACGTCTGTGTGTACACACAGAGGTGCAAAGAAAACTCCTTCCAGCAAGGCTGCAGTGCTCATTCATGTCTGTGCTCATTGGAGCACAGCTCCTGGTAAGAATCCAAGCTGTACACTAATAAATGCAATCAAAAGACACACAAAGTAAAAGCATACATTGTTATTATAAAGAAAAAATAACTTTACCTACCTGTAAACTGTTCCCAGCTGAATATAATGAAAAGCATCAATCTTCATTAATAATGCCTTGCAAGCCAAAAAAAAAAAAAGAAAAAAAAAGTTTTTATCACTTCACCTATTTGACATGAAATCACAGAAGTCAAAACAGTTTTATCTACAACCTTTCTGCCTCAAGAATAGCTGAGCACTCTCCCTTCACAGCTTCCAAAATACTTTTATCAATGACTTTTACCTAGTTTTATCCTGTTGCACCCTAAGTTATCTTTCCCCACCCACCATGAGGACAAAAATATTCTACTTAAGAGCCATTTAAAAAAAATTATTATTGTTATTGATTATGTCAATAATAACAGTAATAACATTAACAATAAAGAATAAAGCTTGCTATTAAAGAGAAAAGATGAAACAATCTTTACACATCAATGCAGAGTGAAAAGTTGAAAGGCTTAAAATCTCTATTTACTTTGGCTAGGGTCTCAGCACTACATAACTTATCACAAAGTTATTTATACATACCCGGTGCACATCATAATGAAGCCCTCTAATGGCAAAATTTGGATCGTAATCATATTTTCTTATTTCTGCAGGATACTAAGAAAAGAGAGCAATTATTTGATTTAAAAACCACAATCAAAACAATAAAAATTGTTCCTACAGAATTTTAAAAGTCTAAGTTTTCTATGCTTCTCATTTGCTGTAATCATTTAGGAGAATTTTTCATCGGCTGGCGAGATTTGCAGGAACATATGTCTGCAAGTCAAACATTTTTCCAAAATCCAAGGTCATTATTTTAAATCTAAGACCATCCTGTTACCTGAAGTTGGACATCCAGGTAGTCTGTAGTGATTACCTCTGAACACTAGCCTCTTGCTCAAAAAAGTTAATTTAATATATTCTTAATACATTCTTCATACATTAAAAAAAATTCATTTAGAGATGCACATGAATTGAATGTCTGTCATGTACTTTTCCATCAGGTTCTTTTTATACAGTGTGGGTAGCTCATTTGATCGTACAAGATCATTTTCAGTCAACTGTAATTTTGTCCTGCTTTAAACACAGGTTGCCATGAAAAGAAATGTTAGGTGCATGTCTTGGGCTAAGGGTTTTGTTCACTTGTTTTTAAAGGGTGAAATGCTTCAGTAGTTTCAACAAGGCCTGAGAAAACTATAATTTCCTAGACCAAGCCACTGAAAGGCAATCCTTCATTTTCTTCCCACAGGCTACAGCAGCCTTGGAATCTGACATTGTTTTTCACCTTCTCTACAACAGTCTCCATACATATATGGCTAATTTACAAGCCTTCAGGGGGAAAAGTGCATTATGCAGCTTCAACAGAGCCTCTGGCTACTTTATAAGAAATAAACTGTCATTTCCCCCCAAGTTCTTATCTTGCTGAAGAGGACTTGCTCTGGAACTGCTGTAGATTGCATTTGTACTGAGTATAGGCATCTACAGTTAAAGAAAACAGCCCTATCATCCCCACACTAGCGCTTTCAGAAAGCGTGGAGCAGGCTACTGAGCTGAATGAAGAATAGCATCCAAAACCTACAGACAGGCTGGAAAAGGCATAGCTTTGGTCAGGGAACATGAAGCAGAGGCACAAGGGAAATCATCAGGGAAAGACACATAATGTGATCAACTAAAAACTACTATGCACTGCACATGCCCCAAAGCAACCACATCAAGCATGTACAATGAAATTTATTTATTTCTGACTTTATCAAATTTCTGCACACTTGACTTGCTACTTTAATTTATTCTACTAGAAAGTTGTCTTTTTGGATACATGCAAGTACATATGAGAAAAAAGACTGAGCTTACCCTGGCATACAAATCAAAGCTTCCTTGCAAACCAAACTAAGAAATTATAAAATTGGTACTGGTTGCTTACCCCACTTCCAGTAGGGGCAAATATAACTGGACTGAAACAGCAGTCCTGATAAAAAGGCACGAGGCCTGTACATCAGGAAAGAAATAAACCCAGGAGCAAGAGCTTACATAGAACACTTGCTGCTACCTCTGTGATTAGCATTAAATTGATGTTTATTCCCTTGGACGATTCTTTGCTTCCTACACTGCATTTTGCAATTTTTGATGTATTACTCCCACTGCCAAAATTGGCCATCTTTTGAGCTGGCTGAGACAGTCATAATGGATACTATCTAGAGGGTCTTTTTTTAATGGTAAAGGCAAAAAAAATATTAACAGTATAAGCAGCTAAAATCCAAAAGGAGACAATTTCAATAAGCTGTCTCAAAAAGTAATTACAGCTTTGTTTAGTAGAACTCAGGAGATTTTAACCAAGACAAACTGAAAACCTATTGCTACCCAAATCCAATCAAACAGTAAAGGCAGAACACCGTCAGAATTTTTGCCTACAAGAATTAATCTTGACTCCTACGGTAACATGTTTTTTTCCAAGAATGTAGCTTTAATGAAGTATATTTACACATCCCACAGAAATTGCTATGAAGACATGGCAAAACTGCAGGGGGATAAAGCTATGTATGCTTGTAGCACCCATGAAGTTTTGTTTGTTCTTCCAAGGATATTTATAGGTGTTTATATATAGCTCCTAACCTTTAGATTCAAATACGAAAGTAGAGTAACACCACGCATTCAGATTCAGGTTGTATAAAAATACACAAGCAGTTTTATTAAGATACTCCATGGACTTTTTGTCTTTTCCTTTCCTGCAAGTCCTACAGTTTAATTAACTTTGCTTCTTTTAGTCCATTGATTTTTTTCAGCCTTTCTCCCAGCAATACCTTGAGTTTCCCAAGCCACCCATCTCTCCCCTCCACTTCCGGACACACGGGAGCTTTTCCCATCCCCAAACTAGACAACAAGCAGCTCCAAACTGCCTGGATGTCAAGTGGTCACTGATGCAAGAACACTGCTTGGAGAGGCAGGAAGGCAGTGCTCCAAGCTGAACACTTCCTCGTATCCAATCTCTGATCACTGCACACGTTGTTCCTTGAGCCAAGGCAGCCAAAATGCCAGGTACACACAGAGCACTCCGTGCAAGCAAAGCCCTGCTATGAAGTCCAGCTAAAAATATTTCACAGGGAAATTAATCGCTGCACTCACAGCAAGGGATGAAACACAGTAATGGTAACTTTTAAGCTTATTTATTAATGTGACTCCAATAAATGACAATCAGGAACAAACAAACCATATGCCCACATTAAAAGATAAGACAAATATAACTGTATTCCTTAACAGACTGTTCTCTGCTCAAAACTGCAGCTGAGAATAAAACAGGGCTTCTGTTGTGCATATGTAGCTGTTGTACAAAATGTGCTATAAGGGAGCCAAGCTAGGACTGAGGCACGAAAAGATGATTTATGCCTCTCAGTCAAAAATGAAAATTTATTATACCTTTTATTTATTAATGTATGTTATTCCATTAATTGTACTTACCCGATGCTCATTAATAAGAAGATCTCGAGCAGCATTGAATATGAGTGTGTGCAGATGTTTAGAATAAAAGACCAAGGTGTAGTCATAATCAAACCCATAAATTTCTATGTCTGACAGGCTCATTTCATTGTTTGAAAAAATAGCATCTGGATTCAGCATGTTACTCATAATTGAAGGAACCAACTCTGTGAACAGGGAAGAGGAAAAAAAGTTATACCAGCCTTGTAGTTTTATTTAAATAAAGATATAGAAATCCATTAGCAATTGCTAAATATAGATAAATTATGATGGAAACTATCAAACTAATTCACACTAACCAGCTAATCCTTAACAATATGATGTTATTGAATATGCTGTCCCTAACTTGTCTCGGTGATCCATAGTTTTTATTTGGAGAACACTTTTCTCTGCAGTCCAAGTTTTAACAGAAGATGCATTTTGGCATCTTGCTTATCAGAGAACACCAGACATAATTTTTTGCTAACTCCATTAACACATTTATTAATGTTTTTGAAAATTAATTTGGAATTGAAGAATATTATTGTATTATTATTACTACCAGTCCAGGAGCCTTGTCTTTTCCTCCCATCACTCCATCCAGTTCCCACACCTGAAGCAGAACTGACATTGTTTTAATTTGATGTTGCCTTATCTTTTGCTTCACCATTTCAAGGTTATCACATTAATCAACTTCAACTCACAGGAATAAACTACATGTGACTGTATACATAACAACTATTACATACATATTGTTATGCTTATTAACCTCCTAGAGAATCAGAAAACCAAAAATACTCTGCTTATTTTCTACACACACACAGAATGTGTACACCACTTCCATCTTTAAGGGTATGTTTCTGGTGATATTTGATGGAAAACTACACTGACTGAGAAACTAAAATCATGACATAATAAGTAACTCTAGGACCAACACCAATGTCAGTATTAAACATTAAGAGTGTTTATATTTCTTGTTTACAAAACTTAGAAGAGCAACATTAGGAGGTTAAATGCTACTCTCCTGGCAGCATAAAACATGAGCATATTTTCCTTCCTTCGTTTCTCATATACTGTCTTTATACTCCAGACGTCTCTACCAGTGGAAAAAAATAGGGAACATTCATCTTAAACCTTTGCTTGGAAAGGTGAGTTTAAAGGGTACGTGCTTTGTTTGGTTACTTTCTACACAGGTCTAAAAGGAATTGATCAAGCTTCTCTCAAAACCTTCAGCTCTGAGGACAGATCCCTACGTGCTCCACCATTGAAAAACATCTCAACAAGACAGAAGGCCTGGGGGCTTCAGATACAGACACCCAAGTCTTTTAATTTTTAAGAGAGTGAAAAAAGCAAATTCACTGAGTTTAATTCCAAACTTCAAATAAAGGCCAGCAATCAAATCAAATGCAATTTGACATGCTACAATTAAGGCAAACATTCCTACTCTAAAGAAACAGCCATAGAGCATTCAATTAACTTCAAGTCATAAGCACAGTTTTTAATCAACTTCCAAAATCACGTTACAACACCCGTTCCTGTATTATAAAGTATTTTTTCAAATGTCAGTTGTGCAGCTTGGTGAGTCAACACTTGTTTTAAAAATAAAGATATTTATGTAGCTATATATAGATAAAAAGATACTTCAGCTGAAAACTAGCTTGACTGGTGGCTGTCTGAAAACAGACAGTACAAACAGTTGGCAGCTATTAGGCATTCTGGCCAGCAGACAGCATCACAAGTGCTATAAAACTTGGGTCAAAAAACAGGAGAGCCTTGTAGCCTTGTCAATCTCAATATCATAACTAACTGACATATCACATACTTGAAGCCATTGGGTAACTTAGGTTGTAATATAATAGCCTGAAATATTCTAGAAGCAGTTGCCTCATCTTTCGCCAACTCACACCCACTGACCAACTTATTTTCTCACAACGTTACCCTACCTCAGCTCTTAAGTATTATTTGGGTGTGGTTTAGAACATGAGAAAGTTTATTCCAAAAACAGGAAAAGAAAAAAAAGATGCAAAATAAAAGGCACTTCCCTTCTTTCTATCCCTTATCTCACCCTCTAAAGCAGACCTCTCTTGAGATGGCTAACACGGCTTTTAATTTCACTTCTGAAATGCTGACGCTATTTTACATTCACAAATGCTTTGTTTGCACCCAGCACTGTGAAGTCCCAGTTCACATTCAAGACTCCCAAGTGCAGGAAAACACAGCAATTTCTTTTTTTAAGGGCAAAATATGCAATCTAAAGCATTATCCATCGCCACTACAGGACGTGCTCTTCCACTTGGCATTGTAGAACACACCCTGTCTCTTTTTCTTTCAGCTTTCAGAAAAGACCACATTTTCAAGCAAGTATTATCTTGTTAATTCTCTGCCCATCGGAGCAAGGGCAGAAGCAAGCAAACGTTTCTCCCCTAGCTTTTTGTCTGGCTGAGCTGAAGAACAAGGCTCCAAGGGCTTGTATTGTACCGTGAGCATTTTATAACGCCTCGCACAGTGCTATAATAGAACCACAGGTGAAATGAAAAGAGCCGTCCACAACTTCACAGCATTTTCACTTTTTGGAAGGGCAGCCTATTTCAGAATAATCGTGTATATATATAATAGTCATCAATGAGATGACCAGCTTCTCGATTTTCTTTCTACATTTGGTTTTCTACACACAACACACCTCCAAAACCTGGCTCTTAGCCCAGCCCAAGCTGCGCCGTACCAAAGGCGCTCCGGACAGCGGCGGCCCCGGACAAGCGATGGTGTGAGGGCAGGATGGAGGGCCAGCCGCCCCACACAGCCGTGTCCCCGCTGTCCGGCCCCAGCCCCACCGGGCGAGGGTCTCCCCGGGCTGCCGGTCCGGCCCTGGGCACACACGGGAGCGCAGAGCACACGGACGGAGCCGCGCCTCGGCCCCCNCCATGCTCCGCGCTCCGCCGAGCCGCTCCGCCGCCGCCGGCTGAAGTCACTTCCTCGGGCTCCGCCCCGGGCCGGGAGGCGGGCCCGGCCCCTCAGGGAGCGGCGGGGGGNTGGCCGGCCCTTCGCCTCGGCCCCGTGCGCTGGGAGGGTTCGGCTGCAGCCGCCAGAGGTGCGGACGAGCGGAGCGCGGCGCCGGGGGCTCAGCCGGTGCGGCCGGGCCCCGCGTCTCCGTCTGCCGTCCCGAGGAGGGAAAGCAGCGTCCCCTCATCCACCGTCACCGTTTCGTTTAATCAGCNCCGGACCCTTCCCGGTCTCCCCCAGGCTTCGCCCTTGCCCCGCTCCCTCCGGCCCGCTGAGGGGGAGCCGCGCCGCTGCCGCCCGCGGGCGCCGCTCACCTTTGGTGACCCTCTTGGCCTCCTTGTAGCGCGACCACAGGTAGCTCTTCATGTCGGGCGACGGCTGCTGCTGCTGCTGCNTTAATCAGCGCTCCTGGGAGCTGCCGGGGAAATATACCCCGACCTCATGGCTCTGCTGCTCTTCAGGTCTCTGCTGCGCTCGGAGCTGCCTGGGATTCTTTCACCACAAACACAGCATCAGCAGCAAATATTTACTTCTCCTTGTACTCTCGCTTGTACTTCCCAAGTACTATATACACCTGCTTACATCTGTAATAAAATAAGCTCAAACACAAGCTGCAAGTAAAATACACGGACGTTCTACTGCTGTTTCAAAGCCCCTCATGTCCTTGTGAAGCACTAGCCACTGGTAGCTGTAGACCCTGGCAGTATAAGAATTTGAGCCATATTTATCATACATGAAGAAATAAAAAAAAATTTAAAAAATAAATTAGACCATTCATAGATGAAGAAGAATCAGACCAGACCACTGCCACAGCAAACTGGTTACAACTCCACATGCGGAATTCCTGATGTGCCCAGAAACTTCTTACAACAATGGGAACATAATCGTTTTCCCATACAGTAAACATCGAATACAACTTGTTATCGAAGAGATCTACATAACCCATTGTCACTTATGTCTGGAAGTTACTCAGCCGTTCACCCCCATCCATCTCAAAAAAAAAAAAAAAATCCTATACAAAACTGGAGAATTTCAGACTAAATACTGCTCTGAACATTCCCTTTTTTTTTTTCTTCTTTTAAGAAAGAATGGCACTCACATTTTTACAGGCAAAACCACAACAAACTGAAAGGAAAACAATCACTAATCACTAATCTTGTACTTGCCTTCTTTGCTGCTCCTAGTCTGAGAATATTTTTGCAGAACCCTGCAGCAGACAAAATGAAAATTCCCATTTAACTTTCAGCATCAGATTTTCCATGTACAACTACAAAAAGAGAAAAATTAAGTCATCTATGAAATTATGAGACTTGGTAAAAGTCATTTTGAATTTACAGCATAGTTCTAGAGTATTGTAGGTTTTCTTGTCAGCCCAACTCTTCATCACCTTCAATAAAACAGAAATATATAATAACTGGACAGCTTTTTTAATCCAGCCTATGGGTTAATTGATCCCACATGCAATTCAGTGTAAATTAATAGAAAAAGCCTTATTGTTCTTCTCCTGAACACAGCCTAGCCTCGTCTCCAAGTCCCAAGACTATAAATATTGTGAACAATAACCACTTCGGTAGGTGAGGCGTTCTCAAGGAAGAACTACACGAACTCTGAATAATACAAGAAAGAGCAGTAACAAAGAAAATATTTCCAGCAGTCAATGTGTTGACACAGGTGTTGTTTGTTGTGCCATAAGCATTACGAGAATACTGCAGAGACAGTGACACCCTCACTGTGACACCAGCATTAAGGTTAGAAAAGTCTAATAGAAATCTGGAAAAAGACAGTACAGTGTTCTGTAGCACTCACTCATCCCTCAAAACCTCAAGACTTTAAATTGTCACACTAATTTCTTTTTTATATTATCAGACTAGAATGTTAACACTTCTATTTCTTCTGCAAGCATGTGCAAGACAGAGCCTTGGATGTGCAAACTGATTGTTGATAGAAATCCCATCTTTGCTGCAGCCAGTTTAGGTCCCCAGATAACCAGGACTAACCAATAAAAAGATCCTTCTCCCTACCTATCAGACAACATGTTTTTCTAACACCTGATGTATGAAATACAAATTTTTTTAAAAAGTAATTTTCTCTATGTAATTCTGTTAGCTAAGGCAACTTTTATGGGGCATTTGGCCAGCGAGTTAATCTCACAAATCAAACTAATCCCTAAGTGCTAGCACTGAGACTAGAGACAGAACTAAAACATGAAGTAATGGTGTTTAAAAATAAGTTGTTAAACAACTCAACTTCAGACAACTCTGTTCTTTCCTGTGTCTGCTGGTCTCCAAGTAATGACTCAAATACTGGAAAATATGTGATAATATAAAATGGTATGAAGGAGCACACATGGAAATTAATTTATCTTTATTTGGGGTCCACATTCCTTCTTCCAATACTTAAATCAGCTTTTATTTAAGCAGAAGAAAACACACAGAAGTAGAGTATGTCAACTTCAAGAATTTTTTCTAAAACGGCACTTACCATGAAATATGATCCTGCAGGTTAATTTTACTCTAAATACTTCTTAATCATATCAGTCTAAGTGATCCTAAAGATGAGTAACTGTGATGAAACAATGCACAAAAGAACCCAGACTTTCCCTCATTTTATTGTCAGAGTTGACCACATCTATAATACTTACTTGGTGCAAACTGAAAGGTGTTTAGGTATGTCCAAAAATTTTTTAAAAATTTTAAAAAAAAAGAAAACCCCATACCCAGCAGAAAGAGCTTCACAGAAGAATTACCCTCCAAAGAAGAACCTCAGAAATCTGTCTTACAGAACAAGAGAGAGCATAGGCCTAAAATGAAAATGGCATGAGTTTTTTTTTATGCATATACTATGTAAGCTGATTTATATCTGGCATCCCACTATTATTAATGGCCTGTGGAATTAACTAGGACTTGGGTGAGGATAATAGACATGATTTCTTTCAGTTAAGGAGAATACTTACAAACGGTTTCACTCTTGACTGAATTTTGTGACCAGGAGTAATTCAGAGAGAGGCTGCACAGTACCCTCATTCCCAAACACCAGCTCTTTTAGCACTGCTGAAGGCTCAGGAGACAGATGCCATGTGATCTCTGCATGTGCATGCATAAAACACTTCTGAGAACCTGTCAAGTGTTTCGTATATATTACGGATGA
The DNA here is from genome assembly GCA_013397075.1 of Rhabdornis inornatus. NCBI lineage: Eukaryota > Metazoa > Chordata > Aves > Passeriformes > Rhabdornithidae > Rhabdornis > Rhabdornis inornatus. The sequence goes on from VWZS01000638.1 coordinate 2,068,386, forward strand.
CAGGTCAGACACCACATTTAATTTCTTGGGTTTGAAAGTTTTGTTGACACAGGGAAAACACACAAATCTCCCTGCAGCTTGCTCATCCCTGCCAGCTCCTTCCCACATCTGAGATAACTGAGAGCACTCAACACCTCAGAAACCACTTGGCCAATAAAGACACTCCTGCACTTAAGTCACTGAAGGACGTATTTCTAAGCAGCTTGTACAGCCTTCAACTAAAGCCTTCAACTGGGCTAAGAGATACCGCAATTCATTAAAGCACCATTAAATGAAATTAAAATGCAATGCTAGGAAAGCTGACAATGTCTTACTGCAGCTTCTGTGGTGCAGTGTTCCAAACGGAACAGCTTTGTAGGCAATAAACCACTTGACAGATTCTGTCAGACAGTTGTTTATTGCAGAGGTGAATGACCTTGGACTGACAGAGAATGGGCAAAGGCAGCACAGAAAATTTCCTGTGGAAGAATAAAGAAAGAACACCCTAAAAGATTCTGAGGAATGTTATTTTCATCATCTTTATTATATTTCCTGCTTATGTAAGTTTTCCTAAATGTATTTGCAAAAATTATTTTGCTTTTTTACAGAACCATCAGATGCTATTGAGCCAAGTCTTCTTGGAAACCATTACCCTTTTATATTCCCTTTAGCCAGAGTACCTCTCCCACTAACAAATGTTTCCATATGGAAATTTTTGCCTATGTTTTATCCCAATATGCTTTTCATTTTGGTATTGATACTTAAAAATAAGTGGAATTCTGTTCATGTGCACCTTTTTAGTAAAAGCATCTAACTCTTTGGAGAAAAATCCTTTTTTGCCTGAGCTACTTACTTGCTCCCTTTGCTTCTATCTCAATAATAATAAGACACCATTTGAAATTAATTTGCCACATCTGATGTGGAAAAGAGAAAATAAAAGCACACACTAGCCAAGCATATTAATACATGGTTAAAATGTGAGCAGAAAAATAAAGCAATTGAAATCAGAAATATTGGTGTCTGCAGTGTTCCTCACAAACTTCAATATAAAGAAGATCTGAATACTTTCAGTGTTACACTTCCACAGCGCAGCTGGGTAGAGTAGATTCTGATTATTTAGCTCTGCCTGATGAGCACTTGTCAGTTGTCTCTCCTCCCAGAAGAAAATGTATAATCCAAACAAGTTACGAGATTTCCTGGTAAATGAAGTGGCACAATTTTACTACGGAGGCACCTGGGAGTGTGAATTCTCATACATTATTCTATCTACTACATCACACATCCTAAAAACTTGCCAAAACTCTCAATATGTTTTAATAAAATTTCAAATAGCACACAGTTTGTACAGACTTTTAAAAACCCCAAAAATAAACCACAACCAACAGACAGATCCAGTAATAATACAGAATAATCTGAGTTGAAAGGTACTCAAAAAGGATCATCAAATCCAGCTCTTAAGTGAAAGGCCCAACCAGGGATCAATATCAAGCAATCCTAAATAGGGATGCAAGTTTTGTAACTGCTTTTGCCCAACTTCCCAGCTTCGCAGCCTAGGAGTACATTAAGAAGATTAAATGGCAATTTAAAAAAAAAAAAACGAACAAAAACACACTACATTTTTTTTTCACACGAGATAGTTTTATACTATAGATGCACTTAGGAGCAAACTTAGCAGAGGAGTTAGAAGCCTGTCATTATTCTCTGTTAATACCATCCAGTATAGCACAGGCTACCTGTTATGTGACAGGTGAGCATTTAGCTAGCATCTGGTACAAAGAAGAGTCTGAGTCTGCAAGGTAAAAAAATAAGCAATCTTGAATTATTTTATACCAAATCTCAAAACAAAAATGCTGGCAAAGCAGGCACAGCCAAGTGTATCTTTGCATTTCCTGTCCACTGTGAATTTAAGTAAAGAAACACTCTACAGAGACCATCACACTGTCTGGAAGATGGAGCACATCCTAAATGCCTGTCACCATCCTCAAGCACTCTCATTAGCTCTTGGACAAATTTTTCCAACCCTCATAAAAATATCCTGGACTAAACAAGTCCACCAGCCACTGTTAACTACATGTAATTCAAATTTTGTGTTGTAAACACATCAAGCACCAGGCCAAAGAAATTTAGATATACCGTTGACTTTGCCAAGGCAGTCCCAAAATGTAGGTACCACATTCATAAGAGTCAGGACACGATTTCATCATGCCTTACACCAGAACACAGAGTTTTCTATCCCCAGGCTCAGTATGTGTCCAACAATTCATCCCCAACATGACAGAATGGAAAAAACTTACAGAATTCAGCACTTACACCAGGCCACAGCTTAAAGTTTCAAACGTAACAAAATCCATTTTCTTCACAGAGAAATTTAGGTGACATGATCACATAATATGTCACTTATTACTCAATACTTTATATATAGCCCGGACTTTTCTTGAGATGACTGAAAACTCTGCCAGCTGTACTTGACCTCCAAATAAAGGATTCATCTTGCTATGCAAAATGCAGCTTCCACAGAAGCAAAAAGGGGAATATCCTTCATCCAAAAAAAATCTGAAGATAAAAAAATGTAATTAAAAAAATACAAATATGGCAAGAAATTCATTACTAGAAAATTACTAAAAATTCATTACATTACATTGCACCATGGCTGCAACTAAGTTTAGCATAATTACACCATGTCTGGAGCCTGCAAAAATTTATGGATACACTTCACTTAGAAGTCTCCTTGAAGTTTTAACTCCTTATTGCACAAAGTCATTCCCTGAGGTCAGTCTTCATAGGCACAAGCTCCAAGAACACAGGACTCACAAACTTTGTCTTGCCAGGGCATAATGCTAAAATAGTGATATGCAAGTTGTGAATGACATTCCAACAGAAAAGTCAATAAAAGGATGGCTCCTCCTCCATAACTTTGTCCATAATGTTACTAAGCAACACAAATTTGCAGGCATTTCACTGCTGCAATTACAGCGAACTCTCAGATAAAATTGGTACGGCTTCAGTCTGCAGTCTTGAGTAATTTTGGAACCCTGTAATTAGTTTTATCAGAGGAAAGGCTTGGATTATTTCATTTCACATAGAGTAAATAGGCAGTTAATTTATAGTGGTTTCCATGTTCTCTACATTTTGATATAAAATTAAATAAGTTTGCTTTTGTCCTCTATTTTTGATATTTTAAGCAGCAGATGCCCATCCAAGAAGTCTCAATATCCTAAAGAACTGAACACCATAAAGCCAATCAGTCTGTTTATTCTGGAAATTTTTTACTGATAAGAATTGTACACAGAAGACATATAAAGTTATAGCCATCCCGTGTGGCACTGTGCCACCTGGCAAGATCATGGTGTCTATCTTTCATGAATTAAACACTATAAACATTTTTAATGAGCCTCTCAGGAAACATAATCATTCTTTAAATCAATGATAATTCACCCCACATGAAGAACCTTACTTTCTAACCTACCCTTAGTTTCTAGCGTATACAATTCAGGAAGTTCTTAAGGAAGTCCATTTTTGGCAAATAACTGAGGGTATCTTTGTGTCTTCTCTAGCTCAACCTTATAAATATTGGAAGATAAAACTTCTAATGCACTTGAGGGTTCAGAAAAACTCCGTATCAACATGCTAACAGAACAGCACATAAAATTATGACAGATCTCTCATTGCAGTGTTAACAGATATAGTTAAGTGGCTGTATTATCAAATAAGACTTACCATGCACATCTGGTATCAACAGAAGTTTTGTCTCCGTCTCCTTGGGACTGAACCAATTACCATATGTAATGTTTCCAGAAGTGTTAAATGCTAAGCAGCTCTCATTTAGTAACAGCAATAATAAGGAATTGTTGGGTACAGACTGAGTTTGAAGTCTTGGTTAAGATTTCACTCTCATGTCCTATTGAGCACTTATATCTTTTAAAAATCTGGTTACCTAGTGATAGATCTAAACTCAGATAATGGAGGTCTTTGAAATTCTATTTCACAGCTAAATCTATTAAAACCTAGTAGCACCTTATTCTTAAAATACCACTTACTCAGAAAATCTAAAACCATAGATGTATTTGTTCTTAAAAATCTACTGCAAATCTTTTGAAAGACTTAATTAGTTTCCTAAGATTGATATTTTCATCACACCATCCACTGCATTCTATTCCTTCTTTAAAAGAATGCACATTTAGCATAGCTATTAATAAAAACTCACAGCAAGAAGCATTTATTTCCTTAAAAGTGTCTAGGTCTTGTAGCTAGTGAACTTGTGAATTACTTGTTACAAAACTATTACAGCAGATTTCAGGCTGTCTCTTTTGCTTGTTTCTGTCTTTTTGGCGGATGCAGAAGATTCACTCCCCCTTCTTTCCCTGTAGATTTAATGAGCCAGGCACGACAGTGTTTCATCTTACACAGCATCCTGTCAGATCCAAAGTCTATTTCTCTATCATAAATTTTATTACTGTCTGCTTTTGTTACACAATCATTCCTACAGGCATTTTCATAACCTGTTGGATACAAACAGAATAAATTCTCAAAAAATCCTCAAAATTACTTCTTTATATTTAATCCTCCAAATCCATATTATAATTCAGAATACATAGACAAGAAAACACCCAATACAAGAGGATAGCAAGGCAGCTATGGATTAGACACCTGTACACCAAGAGATAGAACAGAGTCAAATCAATCAGCTCCTACAATGACTAAGAAATGCCAGGCTAAAAGCACACGAGAAAAGTAGCTGGACAGGTAATCCTGATTATTCTAAAATAGATATTGTCACTCATCCCTGTAAAAGCTCCTCCATTTCACGTGAAATAATTAAATCATTTGGTGTAGGAACAGAAAGGATGGTCTAATGACACCAAGGAGACCAGAAAATGAGTTTTGCAACTAGTGTACTCTAAAAGCAAGTCCAGTAGAGTGACACATGCTAGAGAAAAAATAATTTTGCCTTGATCAATAAACATTTCATTTCTTTTCCAATATATTATCCAGTACCTCACAAGCTGCTCATGCTACCTGGTGCCTTTACAGTGATGAAAGTACAAGGGGTCACTGGAGTTTCTTGAACTCACCCTATAGTAGCAGCAAGAAGAGGGATTTCATACTTGTCTGCAGAGCCGAAACACCTCAACCAGGGTAACTCACTACACCCCAACTTAAAAAAGGACATATTTCAGAACCAAAATCCCAGGCACACAAAGAGGCTAGAACTACCTTGAGGAGCCTACAACCTTCCTTCCCTACAAAACCTTCGTAATTGCCATCATCCATCCATCCATCCATCCATCCATCCATCCATCCATCCATCCATCCATCCATCCATCCATCCATCATCCATCCATCATCNTCCATCCATCCATCCATCCATCCATCCATCCATCCATCCATCCCTCCCTCCTCTGAGGCTTCAGCTGCCAGTGTTCAAGCCATGCTCTGATGTAGCACAGCTGTGTAACCTGGAGCAGGGTCCTGTGACAACAGCTGTGAGAGGCCTTGTCTGAGCTTCCACCCACACACCTCCCACCCTTTGGCTCCCCAGCTGCAGTTAAGCTCAGGACTGGGCCTTAGTTTGCTTCTAGGCTGTGCTCTAGGTATACCCAGCTTGGTCAAGGTGACGTCCTGCCTAGACTCATCTGTACCTGGTCAATATAGACTAGTCTAGTAAGGAAAAAATTCGTGGTGTTATCCTTAAAATTCATTTCACAGTCCCAAAATAAGGTTCTCCCTTCTTTTTAAGTAAATTTGGACGTACAATAAGCACTTGGTTTTTAATTGATATAAAAATGGATTCCACAAAATTAATTAGAATCTTTTTTTCCTAATCAACATTCTTTTAGTATTTCTTTTCCAGGCACATTACATTTGACCTAACATATAAAAACAAAACCCAGGCATAACTAAAGTACACCTCCAGCAATTCACAGAGATCCTGGTATGCCTTTCTATATAGTTAACAGGTCTAGAGTTCGCTAGCTACTGCAGTTTACTCATTATTTCTCTGAATGGAGGAATAAAGACTGTTTTATCCTGACATAAACGAGTGCTGCTGAAAGGTTGTCTATTAACTTTCTCTAGCAGTACAGCAAAGAGCCCTTCTGGGACACAAGGAGAGTGAAATCATGACATATTTTCAAGAAGATGGTAATCTGTGTAACCACAAAAAATATATTCTCCCTATTAGAAAGAGAAGTGCGTGCATAAATATGTGCAAAGAATAGCTGAAATATTTGAAAAATGCCTCTTTCCGGTCATAATGTCTCTGTAAGGGGATAAAGATATAAAGGCAGTGCCAAAAGAAGAATATGACGGTGAAATATTTCCTAGAAGGAGGAGGAACAACAAATACAACGCAGCCGTGGGCACATAAGGACCTGGTAGGGCTGATCTCTCGACATGCCACCAGGGCGAGCTCTCGCCCAGCAAATCCAGCCCCAGCCCCGCCGCTGCACCACTGTGGTTCTTCCCTCCTCCCGCGCTGTCAGGCAGGGGAAGACAAAAAAAAACCCCATGGGTTTTAAAGCTTTATGCCTTCTCTTCGAAACCTTTTATACCTTCATGCCTCTGTTCTTGGGCAAAAACGAGTGCAGAAATGGTTTTAGCCACTGAAATATGTTTCTGCAGGTGCAGATTTCTACTGATACTGAAACTTACAGAGGTTTTAGTATTTGAAGACTCACGGAGAGTTTTATGATGATCAAAACATGGGGTTTTTTATCTCTACAAAGATTCTTCTAGATATAAATTTTCACCTTAACTAATTTTGCCCTTAGTAGGTAGGCTCCTTAAAATCCATTCTTTTCTGTGAATTCCTCTGTTATAAAGATATAGAGCACGAAACTTCCAGGAACACCTTGCAAATTTAAAAAATATTTGATGAGGGGGACATACCACAAATTACAGACTTTTCAACAGTGCCAGCTGCAGTGCAATCATCAGTCTCCAGAGGAATAGGATAAAGACAACCAAAAGCCAAATTATACCTGAAGAATAAACATATTTCTCCAAACTTCAAACAACAGTATTTTAATCCTGCTTGGATGTAGTTACTGATAACATTTTCTAATATTTGGATAATCAACTTGAAAAGCTAGCGACTGGCAGCAATTTTTTGTTTCGTATTCACACTCAGTCCCAGACGTTGCAGAATATTTTATGTAAGTGGCTATGTCTTCAGTTTGTGCTGTACACACAGTATTTAGTCCCTGATGCAGACACTGCAGAGGGAGGGAATATAAACTCTCAATGTATTGTTTTAAACAATACCACTGAAGTTTAAATCATAGAGAATGCAGATAAGTAGTTCTTCATATTTCCAATACATTATCATGTAAGAAAGACAGAGCTCAATTTAGTGGTACAAACTTCAGACTGCATTAATTATTCTCATATAAAATCACTTTCATGTCTTTTTCAAATACAGTATGGCTGTAAATGGCTGGTTAGCAGTGACACAAAATAAAGCATTTTAATTATTCATGAACAAAAACGTAACTTGCATTAGTTGCAGATTTCAATTTAACTGTGAACTAAGAGAGAGGATATTCTGACATTGCAAACTCATTGTTTAGTTGTACAGCTTCCTTATGCTTGCACCTATATACAATATCTTTGTCCTGTGTAATCTACATCCCAGGTTCAGCTCACCACCACAAAAACCAGAATATCCCCTTCTCTTAAGCCACAAACTCCTGCTCTTTACCATGCTCTTGTCTGGTTCAGCTGCACCTGATATAAGCTGATTTAACTACCAAGTATTTTGCTGGGCTGGAGAGTTAAATCAGCTCAGAAAAGAGTCTGGCAGAGCCAAAGCAGGACAGTGAAAGGAGCACTGGCTTGCTGTTACAGATGGAGCCCAGGAAGATTAGCTGGCTAATTTAGCCGGTTAAGTCCAATACCCACAGTCAGGTCTTATGAACTCCTCTCAGTTTATCTCCACAGCTATTTCTGTCCAGGTTATGCTTCTTGCTAGCTCCAACATCGAGTTGGAATCACGTGGCCTGCTTCAGAAAGGTGACCTACACACGGACAGGGGGATGACCTGATAAAGTTGCATTCAACAGACTGGAGAGAGGCTCGCTCTGCTGTTCACATGGAAGGAGACGCTGCCTGTATTCCATTTCTCTTATCACCACATGACTCTGAATTTTTACTTAACAGAAAAGCAAGTGCTAAAATAGACCATTACAATCATTATGCACACAATTATCAAAACATATCTAATTGCTTTATAGACCTCTGTAATGCAGCTAAGTTGCTGAAGAACTATCACCTCTTGACAGGCACATCTTCCCTTTGGTATTAATTCCTGAAAGGTAAAACTCAGACTATTTTTGAATGGCAGCAGTAGTCAGTGCAACTAAGAGCTTAAAAGCTCCCCTACATTTTTTAAGCAGAAATTAAGCTGAATTTTTTTCCAATTTACAGCTTCCCTGTAAAAAGAATAAACTTTCCTTCTGAGAGCATAAGTACTCAGCTGCCTCATTCTTGCCTATCAGTTTTGTCCTGGGTAATCCAAACTGGCATTCATGAAAGCAAACAGTATAATCTACATCAAGCAATCAATGTTGGTAAGCTCATTACAGTTCTTACTAGTCTAGCCTTTAAATTCAACAGACAAACACATATTTATCAGGTTATGCATTTCCTTCAGAAGCAACATTCTGTACTGTATAATCATAGGAGCAAAGTAACCAATAAAATTTGAATTCCACAGAACTTAATCTAAAATCTCTGTTGGTTTAGCGCAGTCAACAACAGAACTGGTTTGCGTTCATAATATTTCAGTTACCAACGTTCAAAATTATTGTCACAAAGCATTACATTTTCCTGCTGCCAGCAAAATGACTGCTAAAACAGAAATGCCAGAAAAATCTTCTAATGCAAGAATTCTACAAGACAGAGATAACTACTCTGTTTATCTCTGTGTCCTTCAAATGCCTATTCATAGTCATAAAGCAACATATTCCCATTCCTCTGGGAATCATAGAGGCACAATTAGGAAACCAAATCCTGAACTGCTTGTAGGTGAGTCTTAGAAAAAGATAAACTTTCTGTGCTTAGACTCCTGAATAATGAAATTGTATTTTCAAGTAAGTAAGAGTACTCTTCAGAAAACAGTTCTACAACTTCACACAAGTGTTCCCAAAAACCTGACAGATTTTTTTACTTACGACCCTGACACTGACCTCTCATATTTATTTTTCACAGTCATTTGCACATACATGTTGGAAGAATAACCACCGTTTTTATTTCTCATATAATTTGTGATCTGTAAGGAACACCTATTAAAATTGCAAACTGTACAGAAAAGCTTTGTGAGTCTTTTAAAGAGGTCGCAATTGAATTTTGCCTTCTTGTGCTGGTATTGGCTGGGGTAGAACTAATTTTCTTCACAGTAGCTGGCACAGGGCTCTGTTTTGAATTTGCGATGGAAACAGTGTTGATAACTCAGGGATGTTTTGGTTATTGCTGAGCAGTGCTTGCACAGAGTCGAGGCCTTTTCTGTCCCCCACACCACCCCACCATCAAGGAGGTCGGAGGTGCACAAGCAGCTGGGAGAGGACACAGCCAGGACAGCTGAGCCCAACTGACCCGAGGAACATTCCATGCCATAGGGCACCATGCTCAACACATAGAGCTGGGGGAAGGGGAGGATGTTGGAAGTGATGGTGCTTGCCTTCCCAAGTCACTGCTATCTGTGCTGGGCCCCTGATGTCCTGGGGATAGCTGAACACCCACCCGCGCATAGGAAAGGATGAATTCATTCCCTGTTTTGCTTTGCTTGCATGCACGGCTTTTGCTTACTTATTAAACTGTCTTTTTCTAAGCCCTCGAGTCTTCCCACCTTTTTACTCTTTTGATTCTCTCCCCCAGCCCAAGGGGAGGAGTGAGGAAGTGGCTGCACAGGGCTTTGTTGCCAGGTGGGGTTAAAAGCATGATACTTCATTAAGAAGAATCCAAAGATAACCATTCTTTACTACAATACAAAGGCTCCTTTTCAGTTTCATAAACATTCATTATCAGGAGGACAGAAAGGTACAACACTGAGTTTTAAAGAAAAAAAAAAGCTGGCTCACTGTATAACTAAAGATGATAAAACTTAAATTTGCTAAGTCTTTCAGCTACCAATAGACTAAGCTCTGTGTTTGTGAAACTGTAAACACGAGGGTTTTTCTTTTTTGCATTGAACATCACCGATCAACCTCTTTCAAATATATTCCTCTCTAAGTACAAAGTTCATTAAGTCATTGCCTGCAAGTTTGTTTTTTTGTATTTGGTGGTATTTTTTCCCCAGTCTAGGGCTAAACATGTAAGATGAAACAGGTGACAGGCATACGAAAGCCTGGGCAGACTTTTTCAGGATGGTGAGGGGGGTTATAAGTTATTTCCAGTAGCTCATTAACATAGGCTGTTAAGAGTGGTGCACTGCAGAAGCTGCACAGGCTGCATTTCATGTCCCAAGCTGCAGCCCCTGCTAGGGACACTGGAAATGCATGGGAAAGGTCTCATGTCTGGAGCAGCAAGGCTCCCTCTGACTCAGTGTGCCACAAATCGCAGGTGCCCTCACACTGACCCTGCCCGGCAGGGCGGCACTGGGGCGGCAGGTCTCGTGTCCCCTCACACCTGAGGCAGCTGCTGGAGCCGCCACTCCACAGGGGAAAGGAGAACCGCGGGTGGATAAACCAGGGCCTCCAAGGTAGGATAAGGAGTGCTAACGAGCTCCCGGGAGAATGGTCGCCGTGATGAGTGCTGGAAACCAGGAGAAGAGGGAGACCTACCAACCACCCGGCTTGATTTTTCCTTCACCAGGACCGAGAGTCCCTATAGAGGCTCGGCAGAAAGCAGCCGGTTTCTCTCCCGGCGGTGTGGGGCACTAGACGCGCAGAGAGGAGCGGAGAGCCAAGGCCAGGCGCACAAGGACAACAGCGGGGCCATGAGGCCCCGAGCACCTGCGGGGAGGACCCAGTCACGACAGGGGGCGCCACGGGGCACCGACAGCGCGAACTACAGCTCCCGGCATGCAATGCGCAGAAACGGGAAATGCGGCCCCCCGCGTTGTGGCCCCACTCGGCGGGGCGGACAGCGGGACTCGCCAGGGCAGCCCTGCCCCTGCCGGCGGCTACGGCGGCCCAGGCCTGACGCTGCTCCCGGCGCTCGGCCCAGCTGATTATGGCCCCAATGATGACTTTTCGCTCCTCTCCGGACCCGATGTTGCCGCCGGGACCGGAAGTGCCCGTTGCCATAGCGCCCCATCTCCCCGATGAGCATGCCGCGTGCCCCCGGAAGCGGTCGGAGCCGGTGTTCCCTGCGGAGACGGTCCCTGTCGCTCCCGCGGCCGCGCCCCACGTGGTCCCGCCGTTAAACACCGCGGATCATTCATTGCGGCGCGGCGCGGGGCATGGCTGGCCACGCCCCCCCGCGCACGCCATTGGCTGAGGACTGCTCCACCCGCCAATCGGCGCCGGCCACGCTCCGACCGCAGGAAACCGCACATGGAAAGTCACGATTGGCGGCGACAGCTGCAGACCCCGCCTTCCCAGGCTCCCCATTGGCTCCGTGTTTGGCGTGGTGCGCTGCTATTGGGCGGAATGGCGCGGCCCCCCCCACCCGGGGGTTGATAAGCCGGAGGGGGAGGGCCGCGGCCGCTCCAGCGCGATCGGCGGCGGCGCGGGACAGGCTCGGGAGCGCGGGCGGTGGCGCCGGGGGCTCTTTTCTTGTCGCTGCGGCCGCCATGAAGTCGGTCTGGGGGCTCGCTCTGGCGTGTGTGCTGCTTCTGGCCGGTGAGCGCCCGCGAGTTTCTAGAAGGTTCTGGCGGAGGGGTGTCAGGGTCCCAGCCAAACAAGCCGCCCCCACCCGCCTTCCCCGCCGTTTGCTGGGATGAGGGGGACGGAGGCCACCGAGGGGAGGTGGGGTGTCGGGCGGGACCCCTCAGTCTGCCCCGCGGGAAGGGGAAGCGGTGCTCGGGCCCCCGCCTGCCCTGCCGGGGCCTGGTCCTTTCCGGGGCGGCGGAGGGAGGGGGCCGCGCGGCTCATGCGCCGTCACGGGTGGGGGCGGAGGGTGGGAGGGGGCCTCCCCTTGCCCATCTCCCGTGTCTCCGGTTGGGCTGAGCTCCCCTGGGGAAGGTGGGGGGGTGGGACTCGAGGGGCAGAGCGGAGCCTGAAGACCTGGGGAGGGGTAAGCGGAGAAGTTGGGTAGTGCGTAATGTGGGGATCGGGCTTAGCGCTGGTTTCCTTGTTTTCCCAGTGTCGGTCAGAGCCGATGAGGTGGACGTAGATGGCACCGTGGAAGATGACTTGGGCAAAAGCAGAGAAGGGTCTCGAACGGATGATGAAGTAGTTCAGAGGTTGGTATCTGGGGCGCCCTGCTTTTGGATGGATCAGTTTGAGCACCAGTAATACCTCAGAAATAAGGGGGGAACGCTATTCAAGAAATCTAGTCAGCTGGGGGAAATAAAACATTCCTGTAAAAGACTGTTTCCTTCTAAATCAAAACGAGCTTGCGAACTTGGACTTAGAGAAGTTCATCTTGTTTTTATCGAATATCAGTAACTGTTAATTGGTGTTTACTCAGGCATATCATAAATGGTGTCAGTTTAGTTCCTATGGATGAAATACCTCTATGCCCATGAAATGCCTCACCTCCTGTGAGGTGCACCACATGCTGAGGATTGCAGTAGCTTTAAGATTACCTGTATTATTCGCTGATTTTTTTTTTTTATGAAAAAAGTCTCAACTTGTAAGCATGAATTTTCACTCAAGTTTTTGGATTATGGTTATGTAGTTGAGGATGGTCACTCTTGCACTTGACTCATTTGATAATGTAATTTTGTGCCGCATCAGTGATTGTTATTGTTGCTGCTTTGTGTTAAAATTAGTTATGCCGTTTGTGGACAAGACTCCTTGATAGGCTTTTCATTGTCCTAATAGAGAAGAAGAAGCTATCCAGCTAGATGGCCTAAATGCATCCCAGATCAAAGAAATCAGAGAAAAATCTGAGAAGTTTGCATTTCAAGCAGAAGTGAACAGAATGATGAAGCTTATTATCAATTCTTTATATAAAAACAAAGAGGTTAGTGCCTTCATCTGCAGATGATGTTAGAATTTTGGAAGTGGTGTGTCTGTCTCTTTCCTGGCATTCCTGACTATTGGTTTCTATTTCAGATTTTCCTGCGGGAACTTATTTCAAATGCTTCAGATGCCTTAGATAAGATACGGTTGATATCATTAACTGATGAAAATGCTCTTGCTGGCAATGAGGAGCTTACGGTCAAAATCAAGGTAAGAAGGATTAGAGAAAAACGTTTCTTTCAAGTGAAGGAGGAATGCAAAAATACACTGCATCATTAAGTTTCTATTTTTGGCTTAATATTGATGCAAGTACAAACTATGACTATGTGTGGACCCTTGCAATTAACTTTATCAAATATTAGTCTTCTTTTAATGGTAAAAATATATTTCTGGTATTATAAAGAGCAACTGAAGTATTGGACTACTTTGAAGGAAGGTCTTCCTCATTTCTGTAGTTACTGCAAATTCAGTTTACTGTAGCCAGGCATGTTTGAATTTGAATAGCTGCTGTGTACCACTTTTCTTTGGCAGGTATTAAGATTCACAGTGAAGTCAAACTGCATTTTTGTCTTTATTTATTTTCAGTGTGATAAAGAGAAGAACATGCTTCATGTTACGGACACGGGTATTGGCATGACAAAGGAGGAGTTAGTTAAAAACCTGGGTACCATTGCGAAGTCTGGTACAAGTGAATTCTTAAACAAGATGACTGAAATGCAGGATGATAGCCAGTCAACGTCTGAGTTAATTGGCCAGTTTGGTGTTGGCTTTTATTCTGCTTTCTTAGTAGCAGACAGAGTTATTGTGACATCAAAACACAACAATGATACTCAGCATATTTGGGAGTCAGATTCAAATGAATTCTCTGTGATCAATGACCCAAGAGGGAACACCTTGGGACGTGGCACAACCATAACGTAAGTACTTTCTTTAGTCTTAAAATAAAAAAGGATGTGTGGATACATGTTGCTTGTTAGAATACGTGAGTGACTTTAGCTTTGTGACTGATTTATTTCTTGTAATACAGCTTTACTCAGTTAAATAGAAATATGCAAAACATAAACTGCATCCAAAATGAAATGTAGTTCATTTCATGCTTTGTTAGATAAACTAACAAAACTATTAAAATAAAAATAAATTAGTTCACAAGCCTAGTGCTTTCAGTGCTTAGAGTCCACACCAGCTTTGCAGTGGAAAGGACTCATTCAGGGCTGACAAGGATCATCAAGTTCAACTCATAAGTGAATGATCCCATATGTGGATCAACTCCCACTCTTGGTTATTAGCACCATGCTCTGGCTCAGTTGTCAATCTCAGTGGCATAAGAAATGTATATTCTGCTATAAAACTGTCAGAATACTTGTCCAGCACTTTAAAAGGTTTGGGGTTTTTTGTATTTTTTCTTTAGCCTTGTCTTGAAGGAGGAAGCATCTGATTATCTTGAGCTGGACACTGTTAAAAATCTGGTGAAGAAATACTCCCAGTTCATCAACTTCCCCATATATGTGTGGAGCAGCAAGGTAGGTGTATTTCACTGAGTGTTGTCCAGTATAAGCTTTGGTTATGACAGCTGTCTGGCCAGATCTTTCATGAAGGGTGAGGGCTGCCATAGAGCTGCTTGTCTAATTTCTAGAATTCTTCTGTTCCTGACTCTTTTGGCTATTATTTTACTAGTGGTTTGTTGTTTGGTTTTTTTTTTTTTCTAAATGCTGGTCTGTTGCTAAAATCACAAACTTTAAAGGAACTTGGTTTTAATCTGACTCAAAGAACTTCACCAAAGGAAAAACACTGCTAAGTAATAATAAGGATCTTTCTTCCACTGGCATTGGTAGATGGAAGCTCTGTTAAGTTCTCAAGCAGAGCCATGGCTAGATACCCTTCTGAAAAAAAAAAGGGCAGTGTCTTAGGTTTTATGCCTGTTGTGATGTTTTCTTGGTGTAGCACCGACTTAAAATCCACTAAGTCTCTGAGCATTATGTGTAAAGCATTGAAAAACTTAAATTTGGGTGTGGTGATCTCGGAGTGTAGCAAAGGAAAGTATGTATTAATGAAAAGCAACTGAAAAATACTGTCCAACATTTAATATCCAACTATTGCAACAGACAAACAGCAGAAGTCAGGCTAGTGCTGTGAAAGATTAAGCTGTTTGAGAGAATACTAGAATATACCTGTTAGGAAGTCAAAGTGTTCAAATCCCCACCTTTGGTTGCCTCTTTAGACAGAGACTGTTGAAGAACCCATTGAAGAGGAGGAAGCAAAGGAGAAAGAAGAAGAAACAGATGATGAAGCAGCAGTTGAAGAAGAGGAGGAAGAAAAGAAACCAAAAACTAAGAAGGTAAGCTTTGTTAGCCTTGGGGTCCTGTAACTCATGTCAGATAGCAGTTTTCCTAGCTAGTCTTGCAGAGGTGCATTTCAGTAGTGTGTGCTTTCAGGAAGCAAATCGTTTTAAAGTGAAGATGGTAGGAAAGAAGATTGTAAATGAAACAGACTAGGTAGAAGTCAGGCAGATGATTGGCAGTAGTCTTGTGAAGCTGTGGTCGCAGCTAATTATAAGTGCTTACATTAACTGCTTGAAATGGTTTTGGAATTCTGTAATCTGACACTGTTGATGAGTTTAAATTTAATATACTCAGCTGAGAAGATTTTTCCAGAGTGCCATTGGAACAGAAATACTGGTGCTTAGTGAATGTGTCAAATGTACATGGAACACACTATATTGTAGACTAAAGTTTTATTTCTATGTCTTGCACTAATGCGTATACTTGAGAATGTCCAGGTCATTGCATAATTTTGTAAATTAGGAAGAGCATGTTTGGGATTTTTGAGTGCTATTTTATGTTTTGGCTTAAGTGGAGTGCCTTTAATTGGCTTAACCTGAAGTAAAGAATGTCTTTTTTATACTATTGTGTTTATTTACCTAGGTTGAAAAGACTGTCTGGGATTGGGAGCTCATGAATGACATAAAACCAATCTGGCAGAGACCATCTAAAGAAGTTGAAGAAGATGAATACAAAGCTTTTTACAAAACCTTTTCCAAGGTAAGCTCTGGGCCTCAAGATAATTCCAAAGCAAGAGGTTTGCTATAATATCTCTTGCCATGTAAATACAACTGAGTCCATATAGGATGGGCTGTTTCTGAAGAATTAATTAACTGCTGTCAGTAGATGGAACTGCAGAGAGCCTGGAAGGTATAACATCTCAGTTAGGAATTAATCTTTCTTTCCAGAGAGAAGGTACTGCCATCGAAGTGTTGATTAGTCTAGATTTGGAAAGTATTCTGTTGCAGCTCATGTGGAGCTTACTGATGCTTTTAAATGTTGAGAGAGAAATTGGTATTTAGTCTGAGGGTTGTGGTGTTTGCTGCATGTGGTGGAAGGAAGAGGGAAACAGTTTCCTACAAGTGTTGTCTTTGTATCAGTACAGTGTAATATGTTACTTGAGAGTAGCTTAACTGCGGTGTAATGATACTCTATTGGTTGTTATCCTGTTGGTAACTCTTTAGGGACTGGCTTGTTAAAACCCAGCAAAACTTGGGAGGTCTCCAGGAAGTTATTTTTTACATTAGTAACTCTGTTCTTTTAACTTAAACTTTTGTCTCCACGATAGACTCTAGCAAAGCAGGGCTAGGTGGATTAGTTGTAAAATAATTGCACTTATTTGCCAAACTTATGTTATTATTGGAAATGTATTGACTTGCTAATGTTTTCCCCATGTCAATTAAAAGCATTCTCTCTTCACAGGAACACGATGACCCCATGGCATACATCCACTTCACTGCTGAAGGGGAAGTAACCTTCAAATCTATCTTGTTTGTTCCTAATTCTGCTCCACGTGGACTATTTGATGAATATGGATCCAAAAAAAGTGATTTCATTAAGGTAGGACAGAAAAGTGTGTGGGTATGGTTTTGTGGAAAAGAAAAAAATCCTAAAGTAACTTGGGTGTGCTCTTTGCTCTTGTAAATCAGCTGTACGTTCGAAGAGTGTTCATCACTGATGATTTCCATGACATGATGCCCAAGTATCTTAACTTTGTTAAGGGTGTTGTAAGTATTATAAACCTTACTTGCATTTAATTTCCTTTTTAACTTCAAATGCTGCCAGATAGACTTAAAACTTTCTTTCTCAATTAGGTGGATTCTGATGATCTTCCTTTGAATGTATCCCGTGAAACACTTCAGCAGCATAAATTGTTAAAGGTAAGCTAATTAGTTTTAAATTCCTTCATTTTAAGCACATGACAGCAGCAAGGTTTAGAAGATTTAATAGCTTGATGAATTTTGCTACATGACTGAAATTAATGTAAAACAAACTCAGTTATTGCTGTTTCCAGATTACTTGTCTACTTCACATCAGGGATACAAAGTGGAATCTGTTCTTCGAAGTGAGGTTGCATTGAGGGCTGTTCCAAATATTTATTGTTGTAACTCAGTATTGCTGCCTTTTTTTTAGGTGATCAGAAAGAAACTTGTTCGCAAAACTCTTGATATGATCAAGAAAATTGCAGAGGAAAAATACAATGACACATTCTGGAAAGAGTTTGGTACTAACGTGAAGCTTGGTGTTATTGAGGATCACTCCAATCGTACCCGACTCGCTAAACTTCTGCGCTTCCAGTCTTCTCATCACGAAAGTAACCTCACAAGCCTCGATCAGTATGTGGAAAGAATGAAAGAGAAGCAAGATAAAATCTATTTCATGGCTGGTGCCAGCAGAAAGGAGGTATGTAAGAGTGAAAGAGGAAAGGGGCACAGTAAATTATAGCTTGTAGTTTTAGTACCATAAGTGTTGTGAATTGTGTATTTACTGTGAATGTGGAGACTCCGTGTTTGTTACTACTGCAGTTCAGTTTTTCTGGTGGAAGTATTTGCTAATTGTTGTACAGGTTTTGATAGCTGCTGCTACCAATGCAATTAAACTGACATCCTTAATGTTTTCATCCTAGGCTGAGTCCTCACCATTTGTTGAGCGTCTGCTGAAAAAGGGCTATGAAGTGATCTATCTGACTGAACCTGTAGATGAATACTGTATTCAGGCTTTGCCAGAGTTTGATGGCAAGAGGTTTCAGAATGTAGCAAAAGAAGGAGTTAAGTTTGAAGAAAGTGAAAAGTCTAAAGAGAGTCGGGAAGCCTTGGAAAAGGAATTTGAACCCCTCTTAAACTGGATGAAGGACAAAGCTCTCAAAGACAAGGTAAAATACTGTATTATATGTAGTGACTATTTTTACTTGAACTTGCTACAACATACCTTGCAGATTATTTGAGCACAGACTTGACAGTAGTTTCTCTGTCTTCAAAGCTAAACCTTTATGGCTAACATCTTTGTTCAGGAAGATAATTAGTTGGAATGTCACCTTAGACATTTTCCAGAAATTCTTGAATTGATAGGGAAGTGCAAAGTTATTTATTTTATTCATTGTATAAGCTAATAGCTCTGTGAACTAACATTAAGGTGTTTTTGTTTTCCTACAGATTGAAAAAGCTGTGCTATCTCAACGTTTAACCCAATCTCCATGTGCTCTTGTGGCTAGTCAGTATGGATGGTCTGGTAACATGGAAAGAATCATGAAGGCTCAAGCTTACCAGACTGGGAAAGATATATCCACAAAGTAAGCTTCCAGTTCTGTAGCAGCAGACACAAAATGCAGTTGATGGGGCCTCCCTTGCTTGGTGTGCCCAGAACAAGCTCCCACCCAGTTCAGATGATCCTTGGGTGTTTTTAAGGTCATTTACAACAAAGTTAGTCTCCATTATAGCCTTAAATTATTTTCAAGCCCAATATGTAAAACTGCCTGGTGAGCAAGACTCATCAGTGGCATTTGGTGTCTGCCATTTGTTGACAAGAGAAGATGTACTTAGTAACTTGATTGCTTTTTATAGTTTCACCACTATTTAAGGGGGGGATTACACTTGTTACTGTGACTGTAACCAGTGTATGCAGATTTAAAGATATAATTGGGTCCTGTACTTTGAAGCTTAGCATTGTCATTTCTCTTCTCAGTTACTATGCCAGCCAAAAGAAGACATTTGAAATTAACCCCAGGCATCCACTGATCAAGGACATGCTGAGGCGAGTCAAGGTAAATAAATAACAGTAGTGAAACATTGACTGACTTGGCCGCATACAACCTGCTTTAACAGGTCTGATTTGATTTTCCTGTGTTCTTCCATATTAGGAAAATGAAGATGACAAAACTGTTTCAGATCTTGCAGTGGTATTGTTTGAAACTGCAACTCTGAGATCAGGATATATGTTGCCAGACACTAAGGAATATGGAGACAGAATAGAAAGGATGCTTCGTTTGAGTTTAAACATTGACCTGGATGCAAAGGTTAGTTTGTCTTCCACTTGGACTGATAATTGCCTTACTGCTGCTACATCTTAAAAAGCTGCTTGATTTATTTGCATAAAATTAAATGTGTCCAGCTTCCTGAACTTAAGTCAGCCAACAAAAGTCCAGCCATGAGTCTGTACTTAATACTCATGTTCTCCCTTCCTTGCCCTTTGTAGCTGGTTGAGATTCTGCTATTTCATTCTGCTTCTCAAGTATATTCCTGTCCTTAATTAAGTGCTGGCCCTACAGGAGTATACTAGGCACACAGGCCTTTGGCCCCTGTCTCTCTAATGGAGAAGTTCCTAAGTGGGTACAAGTAATACAGGTTCTCAGTAACACTGTGCAAGAACTTCTGCTGGCTGTTTTGCTGGAGTGGATCAGTGCTGAACAGATCTTACTTTTTCCTTCAGGTAGCTTGTGGCAAATGTTCGGAAGTGATAGTGAATACTTCCACAGCCTGTATTTAACTAGTGCACAACTAGTTAAACAACCTAAGCAAGTAAAGCAAATTGCTTGTGACCTTTGTGTACAGGTGGATGAGGAACCTGAAGAGCCTGAAGATGCAGATGAGGAGGCAGAGCAGGATGAAGAGGAAGTGGATGCTGATGCTGAGGACAGTGAAACACAGAAGGTAGGGTCTCAAGTTTGATGCTTTCTTGCCAATATTTATGTGGAATTTGTCTGTGGGTGCAACCTGGCAATAAAGTTGTTCATTTTGCCTTCCATGACACTAGATTTTAGTGTCAGGTGTTCTAGGCTTTTCTTGGAGGGGAAAAAAACTGCAGTCTTTATTCATAAATTTATCTATAAATTATTTTTTAAATTATAATTTAATAAATAACAACTTAAATTATTATAAATTGTTTTTATAAATTTATTATTAAACTCTATTGTGAAAAGAGGACACTGAGGTATGTTGAAAGCTGGAACTAAATTAAGCTTTAGTGGTTGTAACAGTGCCCTGTGCAAGAAAATGGCAGCAAATCCTCTAGCGAAGATGATTATCCGTGGTATTTCCACAGCTTGTGGGCAAAAACATGAACAAATCAGCAAGAGTGTAATTTTAAATGCTTACAATACAGGCTTGGAACAACAGTCCAGACAACACCATTGCTTCCTAACAGTTCACCTGTCAAGTGAAGTCCGGCTTCACTTAGCTCATGTCTGCAGTTTTAATTATGTCTTGATGGATATGCTGAACTCTTGTAATATCATAGCTTCTTGATAATACAAACTTGTAAAGTTGTTTTGAGGTCCCAACTGGGGCGCTCCTTTCTTGGATTGCTTTTGGAAGAGATATCCTATGACTAGTGCAGATATATAGCTTATAGCAATGTAATTTCCTACTGTTAAATGTCAGATTAGGTAAGAATAAAAGGGAGAAACAGTATTTATTGTACTGTACCTACTTAATTTTGATGCCACTACTGTTATGTTTGCACAGCAGTATAACCTGCAATGACAGTTATACAAATTTCTGTTCTGGGACAGTTCTCATAACCTTTTTCCACTTTCAAAAAGTAATATTCTGATTCTCTTTTTGTCTTCACAGGAATCCACAGATGTGAAAGATGAACTGTAAACTGCACTCAACTACTGTCCTGTATTGGGGGGTTAAGAGGGAATGTGAATTAGATCATTTTGTTTTTTTCCACTGTAAAATGTTGAGGGATGGTATGGGCTTTTAAGGGTAAAGGAGGTTTTTTTTTAAGTTCACTTTTCTAAAGAACATTCCTCATGAATGTAAATTTGTATTATTTAACTGACTTGGTGTAAAATCTTGTCATGTACAAAATAAAATGTTCCCAAACACCATCAACTCTAAACTTATACATAGCAAGCTCATCCTGTGGGCTGGCAGAAAGAAACGAAGATATGGTCCTGGGTGTTCAGGTCCTTTGTGCAAACAGGCTCTTTGTTGGCAATCCTTGCGCCTTCCCACACTGGCATAGACACACCTACTTGTGTAGCATCTGCCTGTGGCTAGGATTTATGTTTACAAACCTGCTGTGCTGCTCAGTCAAATACACCCAGTAGCTGAGAGCTGTACTGAACTTGCTAATTGAAATAAGCGTTTGAGTTAGGTATCTCCTGCAAGCCTCAGAAGGAGGAGATGGGGTGTTTAAAAATGGCATTGGAAGTGAAGCCCTGACAGTTTGTGCTGGACTCTGTGACTTGACTCCATAGAATAGGCAGCAGAAGCTTTAGAGATGGGGGGGGAGGCATTTCCTTTCACTAAGTATGTGGACAACTCCCACCAGCACTGTTTTTCTTACTCCCTGTGAGCTGGTACCATCCTCTGTGGCACTTGGACACCCTGCCTTTAACTTGTGTAGCTACAGCAGTTCTGTTTTCTGCAGGGTTTTTTAAAGGTGGAAGTTCTTTCCACATTTCCTTAATGCTGTTACTCCTAAATGTTTTCATTCTTGTTCTAGTTCTCTTATGGCAAAGCACTGTAGATACTTAGTATGACTGAAGCTAAACCTGGTTAGTTGTAGACATGTTGAACTTCCATTCATTGTTAGCTTTATGTAGCGGTTGGATGAAGCACTACATTTTCTCACTAGTGCCTCTGCTTTAAAGCATCTTCACAGACTTGGTAGAAAAAGTTTACAGTGATGGGATTTTTTTCTTTTGAGCAAGAAGGACATAGGAGTGGTGCTTCTGCACCGTGATACTTCTTAAGAACCAATCTTTTCTGTTTTGTTAACAGAACTGTAAAGTTACAAGTTTCTGCAGTCTGAAGCAAAATAGGCTTTTTTATTAAGTGGGGGCACTAAACACTGACCTGGAGAACTTGCTTTCCGTTTACTGGGCTTCTGTATTGCCTGAAATATGCCATGTATCCGTGTGGTTGTTGCATTAGGGTTTAGAGAGTTGAAGTGTGAGATGTCAAGGAAAGGTTTGGAGGGTTCTCGAGGGAGTTTTTGGGGGCTCTGGTTTCTGCTCACTGCAGTGGTATCCTAGAGAAGAGCCTTTTGTTACTGGCCCAGGCTGAGTGATCTAACAAGAGTCTCAGCAGCTGGCACTGTCAGCTTTAGAAGCAGCTTTGGCAGAAAGTTGCTGAACAGGGCAGGGGTGCCTTCCCCTTACTATTGCAGTGAAACTTTGTAGCAATCAACCTCCAAAAGTATCACTTATTTTCAGTGATATGCTCAGAAATGTATCCTTACTACCCATACCTCTGTATCTGACCTCTGAGTAGCAAAGGTTGCTCCCACCTCCTGCATGGTTGGGAAGGATTTTGCCTTCCCAACAAACGGGAATACTTTAAGCATAGGGTGGCCTTCTCCAGTATTTTAATCCATCAATTACTTGAAGATTTAAGCAACCTTTGTTCTGCTGTATAGCTGAAGTTCTTATTGCTTTGAGTGGTTTGAGGGTGACAAAACTGACTGAATTTCAGAAAATAAAGAGCATACTTGAGAGTTACGCTTTGTGCTTCTTCATACACTTCAGCTGACTATCATGTGGTCCAAACATAATTGTGGTCCAGCTGCTTTCTCTACACCCTGCAGTGACAAATGTTTGCTATTAATAAGCACAAAATGCACTTCTAAGTTTACCTCTTTTTTTGTCAGCTCTGAAGCAAAATGATGTCAGTAGTGGAAGTGTTTCCCAGTCAGCACTGTTTCTTTCGGTGCTGCCGTTATGCTGATTCTGGGGCTGTCATCTCTGCTGTTAAAACTTGGTGCATTGTCAGCTCTGCTATTCCTAGATGGGCACTAATGAGGACATTTCCCTAAGAGCTAGAAAAGGCTGAGCTCCCTTTTGCTCTGTTTCCAGTAGCAGCAGGATACACTTAGAAATCCACGCCTTAATTAGTAGAAACTTTACTCTGCAGCCTTTAGATCTGAAAAACCTTTAGAAAATAGAGAGAAATCCATCTTTCATGTCAGAAATCAACAACATAAGAGGTGATAATCTGACAAACTGTGAGTAACAGTGCAAGGGCTGGTGAATGCTGGCTTGTTAAAGGGATCATCAAAAACCTGCTGTTCCTGCCCCAGTTAGAATAGGAACAAAATACTGCTGAACTGCCCCATTTTCTCTTCAATAAACTTTATCTTCTGCTGAGGTGGAAGGTTGCCAATCTCAGCTTTGTTTAGGTGCAGTAAATGAAAAAGTCTTTTTACTAGAAGTAGATCTACTAAGATATTTCCATTGACAGATTTTGTTTGGGCTTAACATCTGTGTTTTACCAGAGCTCCTCTCTCAATGCCTGCTGTCATTGATAAAGGTGCCTGAGAAAGGGAATGTGATCTAGTTATTATATAAAAAGTGCACACATGGGCACACAAGAGCAGGAGAGGAGCTCATCTCATGAACAGCTGTAAAACTTGGTGAGAGTAGACACATACACAGGCATAAGAACTGTAACCCCTTCTTCCTAGGGAAACCACTCCAGCTCATGCAGGCATAAATAAATTAATAGCTTCATAGCCAGAGCTGATGTAAATGTAGCACTTTCAGTGATCATTTCTGGATCCCTCTGCTCTTATAACATTTCCAAGTACCTTGGTAGTAGGAATTAGGGAGCTTTTTGCTTCCTTACCGGGTTATGTGTCAGACTGTGTTTTTTATGAGTTAAACTCGACAACTGAGGATCAAGCCTGTGCCTTATCCTGGCATCTTTCTCAAGGAAAAGCAATCCCAACCTCCCCAAGCTCTATATTGTACCATTCAAAACTGGGTCGTTGAGCCACCTTCACAGGGTGGCAACTCTGCATCTTCCAAGCTCCTGGTGCAAGAGTGTGGTGATGATTTTGTTTCCAGACTGAAAGATAAACCTGCACTTGTTATCTCAGAGTTTTGTATATTTACAGCTATCAAAAGCAGCCATAGATAGATGAAAATGCCCAAATGGAGCACAACAAATCTGATTTCAGTGCAATCTGTACATATTTGCCCCATTTCAACTCAGATGACCAAGCTGTAAGATTCCAGCCTTACAGTGGACCAAAGCAGATAGACTGTCAGTGATAAATCTATGTCATGGTTTGACCTTATTCTGAAGGATACTTAAAATGTAATCCAGCTTTAAGAACTCACAAGCATTTTGGCACAAAACTGATGGGACTTTTACCAACAGCATTCACTGTATGTTTATTTTTAATGCTGCCTGCAATTCTGCTTAAAGGAAAGCAAAAACGCATTACAGGAGCACAGTATTTCACATATGTATTTCTGCAACTTAAAGAGTTGGATAAATATTTTATCAGTTTTAGTTTTCACAATGAAAATAAACTTTGGTCACTGTTGTGAAGTCTGAGCTTCGCTTGATCCTTCTTTTAGACCCAACAGTTCTGTTCTCAGTTCTCCAGGCTTAGGAGGTATTTCAGGTACGCTCTATTAAAAACAGAGAAAGACGTCAGTGTTGTGACAGATGAAAATCTAAACTCCCAACATGGTAAATGAGCTTACCCTGGAAGAGCATGACAGCTAAACTGTGATTTTACCACTCTCTTTTCTGAGCAGAATGTAATTCCTACATGCAAAACACCTTAAGAATTATTACATTTTTGTAATTGGGCTTATTTTAAAGTAGCAAAATACAATTTTTAAAAAAAACCGAGATAAAAGGAAGAATGAACAGTTTGTTTTAAAGGAACAGTGCTTCTTTTTACCATTAAAGTGAGTTTGGTAGAGATATTCTAGCACAGTTGAAATTTCCACACATACTCTTGGTGGCAGAAGAAAACGTTTCACTGCTTCTACTGCCTTGATTCAGAAATTAAGCACTGAAACTGGAGATAACATTTTAAAAAGGTACCAGATAACATGACATTTCAAGAACTGCACCTCTTCAAAATTCATGCTACTTAAGAGATACAGATCATTTGATCACTCTGAATAAATATGTATATTTGCCTGTAATGAAGGCTACAGTAGAGACTACTAAAACACATTCTAATGCATCTATCAATGACTGAATCCTCTTTGATTAAATTTTGAGCTGAGAGCTCAAGCATGGTAATTTTTTAAAGCTTATTTCCCATTTGAAAGTAGTCCAGAGAATAAAAAACCCAAGAAGTATACACGAGCAGGAGGATGAGAGAAAGCTTCCGAGTCAGGCCTCCAAGAGGCTAACCAAACCAAACCATTATTACCCCTAGTGGATGGTCTCAATTAGAGTTTAGTTCTGTGACCGTAATTTTGTCTGTCGCAATTTCTAATGCCAACTTTTGGTCGCCTTTACTTCCGTTACTGGAGAAAACAACGTCTATTTAAATGTAGTACAGCCCCTTCTCACCACTTCTGAATGCTCTTTTCAAAACCCACTTCCCACAGCAGAGACCCCTTCTCCACACATGGTACTATGTCCAGAGTGGAGGCGACTCCCCAGAGGAGTCACAGAATCACAGAAGAGATGGAAGTGACCTCTGGAGATCATCCAGTCCAAGCCCCAGCCAAGCAGGGTCACCTACAGCAGATCACACAGGAATGTGTCCAGAGGGAGACTCCCTCCCTGGGCAATCTGTCCCAGTGCTCTGCCACCCTCAATGGAAAGAAGTTCTTCCTCATATTAAGGTGATACCACCTCTGAGGTATTTATTATATGCATTAATGAGGTCCCCTCTCAGTCGTCTCTCCCAAGAGATGCTGCAGACCCTGCATCATCTTCGTCACCCTCCACTGGATCCACTCCAGTAGCTCCTTGTCTTTCTTGTACTCAGGAGCCCAGAATCGGACACAGTGAAGTCCCGGAGGCCTGGCCAAAGCCTCTGTAGAGGCTGATCTCTGCCCACCGCCAGGGCAGAGACCTTTCCGAGGCACCGCCTCTGCTCAGACTCTCCACCCCGCACACACTCTACCAGTGACCGGGACCCTCCGAGCACTTACAAGATCAGGTCTGTAGTACCTGTGCACGACCTCGGCCCCCGCGAACATGGCCAGCATGCTGGCCGCCAGCGCCCGCAGGTAGAAGGGCCAGGACACGCCGGCGGGCATGGCTGCGGGGGCGGGCCCTGTGCAGGGACCGAGCCGGACGTGCGTCATCCCCGCCGCCGCCAGGAGGGGGAAGGGAACAGGGAAGAGGGAAGAGGGTGCGGAGGCCCGCCCTCACNGGGAACAAAGAGGGAGGGAAGGCGCTCTGGGGCTCCCGGGCCCGCGGCTGGGGGAGCGCGGCGGCCTTGGGCAGCGTGGGGCGCGATCGTGTCTCTGTCCCGAGGGGGGTTGAAAATTACTTGATACCTGGTTTTGTTCCAGTGAACATATCTCTTTCTTTACCTTTTTCTTTTTTTTCCTNATCCAGTCCAAGCCCCAGCCAAGCAGGGTCACCTACAGCAGATCACACAGGAATGTGTCCAGAGGGAGACTCCCTCCCTGGGCAATCTGTCCCAGTGCTCTGCCACCCTCAATGGAAAGAAGTTCTTCCTCATATTAAGGTGATACCACCTCTGAGGTATTTATTATATGCATTAATGAGGTCCCCTCTCAGTCGTCTCTCCCAAGAGATGCTGCAGACCCTGCATCATCTTCGTCACCCTCCACTGGATCCACTCCAGTAGCTCCTTGTCTTTCTTGTACTCAGGAGCCCAGAATCGGACACAGTGAAGTCCCGGAGGCCTGGCCAAAGCCTCTGTAGAGGCTGATCTCTGCCCACCGCCAGGGCAGAGACCTTTCCGAGGCACCGCCTCTGCTCAGACTCTCCACCCCGCACACACTCTACCAGTGACCGGGACCCTCCGAGCACTTACAAGATCAGGTCTGTAGTACCTGTGCACGACCTCGGCCCCCGCGAACATGGCCAGCATGCTGGCCGCCAGCGCCCGCAGGTAGAAGGGCCAGGACACGCCGGCGGGCATGGCTGCGGGGGCGGGCCCTGTGCAGGGACCGAGCCGGACGTGCGTCATCCCCGCCGCCGCCAGGAGGGGGAAGGGAACAGGGAAGAGGGAAGAGGGTGCGGAGGCCCGCCCTCACCGGGGAGCATCGCGCCAGGCGGGGTGAGTCGCGACACGGCGCCTGCAGCTCGGGCCGAGCGCCGGCCGCCCCCTCACGCCCCCTCACGCCCCCCTCCCGGGGCGGCCGCGGCCCCGCCCTGCGGCCCCATTGGCCGGCGCGGTCACGTGAGCGGGGCCGCCCGGCGGGTCGGTGGGGGCGCGGGGGCAGCCGGCGGTGGCGGCGACCNGGGGGGGGGGAAATAATGAACTGAAGGCAGGGGAGAGGAAAAAAATCACTACCTTGTCCTCGTGATACTGAAAGTACTTATTTAAATGTTCTATAATATATATACACCAATAACCAGAGGGGGGGGGAAAAAAAAGTATTTCTGAACCCACGCAAGAAATCTGGCCTAAAATATATGGGAAACTTAGAGGTAGGGGTAAAACTTCGCTCTCATCAGCAAGTGGTTAGAGGACTTGTTTGTGGTGAGGTGCAAATTTTTTCTCTGTTCAAAGGGAATTTTATTCTCTTTACTAGAAGGAGACTTTATATACCTGTAAAATAAGTAGGTCTGTATTACAAAAAGATGTCTGGTCTTAGGTTAGATGCTTTCACATTTTTCTTACTCACTCTATTCTGGTCTGTGTGATTAAGCTTTTATTACATTATGAGCTGGATTCTGCATGCCTCAGTTTCTCATGTGTTTCTCAATACAAATCTGAAAATCAGTTTTGTTTGGTTCATTAACTGTACAAGTATTTTATATAAAATGGACCTCTTCTAGCAGAGGGTTTAAGGTATTCTGTGTACTCAGAAAATCTCCTATAGCTTTCTTAGGCAACTTCCCTGGGAATCTGACAGACCTATGTTTGTATTTATTCTCCTTGTTTCAGAATAGATATTTGGGTTAAAATTAGTGGCTTGATCACAAGACTGTGGGTTCTTCTTGCATAAGATTGATTTACAGTGGGTTTCTTAAAAACCCTGTGTGTAGTAGGGAATGTTCCCTTCTTTTGAGAAATTTAGAATCAGAATCATTTAGGATGGATAAGACCTCTAAGATCATTGAATCCAGCCATTAACTCAGCACTGCCAAGCCCACCACTAAACCTTCTCCATAAATTTACACATCTACAACATCTTCTAAATATCTCCAGAGTGGTGACTCAGACAGTTCCCTGGGCAGCCTATTCCAATAGTTAACAACCCTTTCCATGAAGAAATTTCTCCTAATACCCAATCTAAACCTCCCTTGGCACAACATGAGGTCATTTCCCCTTGTCATTTGTTGCTTGAGACCAACCCAGCTTCAACATCTTTTCAGGTGGTTGTAGAGAGTGATAAGGTCACCCCTGAGCTTCCTTTTCTCTGGGGTAAACACCCCCAGCTCCCTCAGCTGCTCCAGAGCTTTCCCCAGATCTGTTGCCCTTCTCTGGACATGCTGCAACACCTTCCTGTAGTGAGAGGCCCAAAACTGAACATAGCACTCAAGAGGTGGCCACAGCAGTGCTAAGTCCAGGGAGGCAATCCTTGCCCTGGTCCTGCTGGCCACACTGTTGCTAATACAGGATGCCATTGGCCTTCTTGGACAAATATCTCTATATCTAAAAATTATTTGGTGTTTTTAATTATAGCTCTGAGATGATAAAGTTATTTCCTGAAAATCTACTCTTCACCAAGTCCTTTCTATGTATTTGTAAGGCAGTAGAAGCTATGGACAAGAAGGTGGCTGCGTAGGTAGAAGGGAGCGACAGAATAAAGCAGAAATGGGTGTGAAGGCTGTGTATGACTAATAAATGTGTGCAGGGAGAGCGCTGACTATGGAAAAATGTCTTTATGCATAGAAGGAGGCTGGAAGGATCTCTGTGTGTGTGAACATTTTCGTGTAGAATAAGTGCAATATTTGTGTTGGGATCCAGTGTGTGATAGCGGGACAACATCTGCCACGCAATTTGTTAAAGCTGTTTAATAATCTGCATAGTAACAAATGCTCTGTGTGTTCTTAATGCTTTATAGCCCTGAATGATTCATCCATTCTGTATCTTATCGGATCAAGCAACTGGCACCACATAAAAAAGATCTAAAATTTGGGAAACTTGAGGAAGTCCAGAGAGCTTTAGCTCAACATATGTTGTAAATTGTTGGTCTGTTTGATAGACAATTTCCTTTGGAAATGTGTACGGCAGTGTTTTTACTAAAAAGAAAAAACAAAAAAAAGAAAGAAAAAAAGAAAAGCTCTACTCTTCCCTTACAAATGCTGTGTTAATTCCACATCATAGCAATCACAAGAGAGGTGTGCTGTTAATGTTGGGGTTAACTGATACCAGCTAAGCAGCCAGACTGCTTCGATGGTGTGGATAATTTAGTGCCTTGTTAACAGAGTCATCAGAGAATGTAAGTGCAGTACAGCCTTGATAAAATTTGATGTTTATATCAAACTTTTCTGTTTAGTACATCAGTAAGTTTCTAAATTATTGATAAATTATTTCTCTGTTTCTCCCTCTCTAAGATACTACGCGTATCTTCAGCAAGCTCAAGCGTTTTACTCATTTCCCTTCCATCAGATGATGAGTGCAGTGCCCAACATGGAAATGATGATTGAGCAGCCGACTCCAGAGGGCATTCCAGATTCAAACATTGCTCAGGAGCCTCTGAAAGGTAGCTTGACTGGGGTGTGCTAGTGATCTGAAGTGAGAGTGATTGGTTGGGAAAAAAATATTGCTCTTAAACTGCTTCCTTGGACCTATTGGATTTCCTTTTCTTGATGCTCACTGCAGAAGTACTGATTAATTGTATTCTTCAAGAAATGTGTTCTAAGAGACAATTAGAAAAATAGGAAATAAACTCATGTGAATGTATGCACATTGTTCAGTCTCACAAAATTATCTTGTTCCAAGAAAAGCAGATTTTTTTTTTCAATAGGTAAATGCATTATTTTAGCTGAAGTCAGGGGATTTAATATTGTATTAAAGAAACTTTTTTTAAAATTCTGGCTTCAAAATACCTACTTTTTAAACTTTCTGTAAGAGAAGTACAGTATAATACTGTTTATTTAAATATTTTTGTTTGAACAGTTGCTTAGTTTGTTGTAGTAATCACAGGTAGGGAATTGGTTACTAAAAATTATTTAGTTTAATGTGGCTTGTTTAAACAAATACAAACTGTTGGAAAGTGACACTGTTCTACAGCTCAACATTATTAATGAACATAGAGAGAGAGAGAGAGCAATCTCTGGGTGGTCATTTCATGGCCTTGCCTGTGTTGCCTGAATCTCTAAACTTTTAAGAGCCAGAAGATGAGGAAGCTTCATGTGTGTTGTTTAAATTAATGAATTTTGAAGGTAAATTTACCTCTTTTGATTTCTCTCTGTGTCCATATATTTAGCTTAGTCTATTTGAATATCCACGCTGCAACATTGGAAATGTACAAAAATAATATTTGTTGTGTGTTTCAGAAGTTAAAAAAGGGGGAAGGAAAAGAAAAGCCAAAGCAACTGAGCCAAAGCAACCCAAAAAGCCTGCTGCTAAAAAAGAAAAGCCAGCCAAGTCAAAGGGCAAACAAGAAAAGATCACAGATACTTTTAAAGTCAAAAGAAAAGTGGACCGTTTTAATGGTGTATCTGAAGCTGAACTTCTGACCAAGACTTTGCCTGATATTTTAACCTTTGATCTGGACATTGTGATAGTGAGTAACTCAGAGTTACAAGATTAGGTAGAAAAGTCTTGTATTTACTTGTTATGATTTACATTCTTTCTGCTTACTCATCTATATTGTTAATATGGCAAGATCTTGCAAGATAAAGTACATAAACTGTTTCCTGTGTGTAGCGCTGCTTTGCATTTTCTGTTAAAGCCATAGTAACTTAGTTCTAATTTCTGAGAAATCTAAGGCTCACGTTTAGTACAGATTCATGAGAGCCCATTACTCAGTGCTTTATTTCCTGGAAGCTCTGCACCCTCTGAGTTGCTCCTTTGACCTTGCACATCTAAACGAGGCACTGCTGCAAAATTGTCAGGTTTTTTGAAATAATGGTGGAAGGTGCCATTAATACATTTTTGTTTATTAACAGTAACTTAGAGAGAATTGAATAAGCATCCTTACTGTAACTTGATTAAATTCTTGACTAGCAAGCCATGTTGACATTGTTAAATAGACTTGTATCTTTGTAGATTGGCATAAACCCTGGCCTGATGGCAGCTTACAAAGGACATCATTACCCAGGACCTGGAAACCATTTTTGTATGTTTTTATTTTCCTTTCTTCTTTTAGCATTTGCCGAACTTTGTTAGAACTTGTGGCATTTTAATTAAACTAGTTTGGTTTTTGGTTTTTTCCTGGGTTTTGGTTTGTTGGGTTTTTTTTTTCTTCAGAGAGGGATTTTTACATGCTAAATAAGAGTTCGAGACAGAGGGTTCTGTTAGAGAGGCCCAGTGCAAGGAGGAGCAATGGCAAGATTGTTAAAGAAAGCTGACACATTGTATTTTGCCACATTCTTTCTCCCCAAATTCACTGCTTATGTTAATCACAACATCTAAAGCTCTGTACTGAGCTTTTAGAATAAAAGACTGGTTTGCAGGATCATGATGAGGAATTCCTGTTCACTGGGGCCTTTCTTCCCTCTTGGAATGGGTGAAGTAATATTGGCTATTTTAAACCTTTCTGGATAGGACAGTAGTCTTCCTTAATTAACTGATACTTTGTTAAAATATATTCTTCCTTTAGCATTCCAGTACTCCAATAGACAGTGGAATTTTTGGTTCTGTTTTCTTTTCCTTGGAAAAAGGCAAATGCATATAACTGTCTTCCTACTTCACAGGGAAGTGTCTGTTCATGTCTGGTCTTAGTAATGAACAGCTGAACCACATGGATGACCACACCTTGCCGCATAAATATGGAATTGGATTTACAAACATGGTTGAAAGGACAACACCTGGAAGCAAAGACCTCTCCAGGTAAGACAACAAGGAGAAATATCAGGCTTGTTAATGAATTAATAGTTGTGATTATAATTTTGAGTACTTTATCTTTTAGCAAAGAGTTTCGAGAAGGAGGGCGAATTCTGATGCAGAAGCTACAAAAGTATAAACCTCGTATAGCAGCTTTTAATGGAAAATGTGAGAACTTTTACTTTTAAATGAATTTTTTTCTGTCAGTAACTTTTCTCTTTTTTTTTCTTCTTTTTTTTTTTTCTTCTTTTTGTTCTCCACTTACCCTGTATTTTCGTTTTAGGTATTTATGAAATTTTTAGTAAAGAAGTTTTTGGAATTAAAGTTAAGAACTTGGAATTTGGGCTGCAGCCACACAAAGTGCCAGATACAGAAACTGTAAGTATTGACATCTTTAGTTAGGGCTGTCGGCAGATATAGAAACACTGAAGCTGGCTCCAGCCACACTAACAATTTCACAGCCTGGCTTACATCATGCAGATGCACTTGGCCAAGAAGCCAAGCTAATTAACCTGTGCTGCCTCGGTTTGGGATCTTTGCATGCCATCACGTACTCCTCTATGCCCTGTCTCAGAGCTCTGCTTGTTCAGAGAGTTTTGGAGTGTGCTCTGCTCTCTTGTAACGCGCATGGGTACTGCTTCTCCTTCAGCACATAAATAACTGGTGAAAATTGTGCTCACTTAGCAGCTGATAATCAGCCCCTGTCTTCAGGGCAAGACAGATGGCTGGCCAAGAAAGATGAAAACTCATTTTAGCCCCTTCCACAACCACCTGTGGCATTAGTTGAAGTTTGTAGGAATGGTCAAAACAGTGAGGTTAAGTGTTAAGTTGTTCCAAATGCACTAAGTATTAACTCATTGAGAATCAGTAATGCTGTTTTTCTTGCTCTTTGTCGCAAGCTCTGCTACGTTATGCCATCGTCCAGTGCAAGATGTGCTCAGTTTCCTCGGGCACAAGATAAAGTTCATTATTACATTAAGCTGAAAGACTTAAGGGATCAACTGAAAGGCATTGCACCCAACACAGAGGTCCAGGAGGTGCAGTACACCTTTGACTTGCAACTTGCACAAGGTATTGTTGTTATTTTGTTAACACTTCATTAAAATGTAATGTAGTGTACAATACTAATAGTTTCCCAAGCAGAAAGAAATAAATCATTTAGTGGGAGGGGGGGAGATGTGATTCTCTGAACTGTGTGGTATGGAATTACACATTCCATTCTCTTTAAATTATCTAAGGGGACAGGGATTATCTTGTAGAATTTGTGGCCATTTTTCAAATGTTTTCTGATAAAAGTGCTCTTTGATAATTTTTATTCTGAATATTAATGCTTGAGCTGTTCTGTTTCTGCAGAGGATGCTAAAAAGATGGCTGTCAAAGAGGAAAAGTATGACCCAGGGTATGAAGCAGCATATGGAGGAGCTTACTGTGACCGTGCACCGTATGACACTGACCAGTGCAGCTTGTCTTCAAATGGAACTGGTAAAGTGGTTGGGGCATTCAGTCTGCAGCTATTGCTGGGGAACAAAGAGCCCATGGTGTCAAGGGCCTTTAAAAACAGTGTGATATTTGTTTGTTCAGCAGGAAGCAATCCACAGTACTGCGAGGGGTCGTCCTTTGGTGAAGTTCCTAACGGACAGTGGATGACACAGTCCTTTGCAGACCAGATTCCAGGGTTCAATGCTGGCGTGACACGGGAAGAGGAGGGAAGCAGCGTGTAAGAGCTGTTCCTTCTCAGCTATGCACACATGCTGCAGTTTTAATGCAGTCATCAAGATTGGTACCTCGGTTCTCCAGCTGAAGCATCTGAATAGTATTTTACCTCCCCTAGTTATTTTATTATAGTCCAAAGTAAGTGTGTGGTAGGCTGAAATCAATGAACTAGATAATTTTAAGGAACTGTCCAAACTTTTTAAAAAAAGTTAGCCCTTTTTTGTATATAAGTTTTATATTTAATGTATACCATTTCTTGCAGTTTTTGACAAATTGCTTTCTCATTTGTGAAGATTTCTTTGGGGCGTTAATTTTATTCCATAAATGGTAACGTGGTAGGAGCAGCAGCAGTATACTTTTTACTGATGCCTCAAAAATTTGGATATCTCATAATACTTTTATATCCAGAGGGGAAAATGGAAAGTGCACCCTTACTTTGAAGCAGTGTTTTTAATCATGCACAGTTAAGGAAATTGTGCTTTTTAAGCCTGCCTTTTACTGTCTTAAAAAGTGTAGAAAGTTGTATTCTGCAGCTGTGAGTGCTGTCTTCTGGGTGGGATGAGAAAGCTCTGTCTGTTCAGTGAGTGAACCATATTCAGGATGAAGGAAGTGAAGACATCATCTCAAGTCACAACACCGGGGAGGAAAATTTGCGTCACACAGGACAGGGCGTAAATATTCTAGCTGCGTTGTCTTAGGATAAGGTTTCCTGACCACTCCATCTCTTTCCCCCTAAATTCCAATGTAAGGAACTGGAATTCCTTTTAAAAAAAGCAAAAACCAACAGCAGTGGTAGTTCTTGAATTCTGTGGCATTTAAACACCATCATCTCCATGCAGTTAATCCCTTCACCTGACCTTTTGCAGGAGATAACTCCTTTGAACATGACAGAGAATTGAAAGACTGCATCCTGTTTAAAAATCATGTACAGCTATGTTATTTATATCATGTACAAATAGCACAGGGTGAAATAGATTTGCAGTTTAGCAGTTTTTAACATTAAGTACTCTTCAATCTGTAGGACCTTAGAGGGTGTTCCCTTTATTCCACTTAAAAACTGAGTTGAATACAGGGACAGCTGTTCCATAAATAAGAAGTTGTCTCTAGAAACTGTAACTCTCTTCTGAGGAACTTGCCTAAATGATACACATTTTTGGCACTATTAGTGACTGAGAAAAAAATGAGATTCCATCCTGGTGCCTAACTCTCATCTTTCCCTCTTTTATCATGTGAGGAAAAGATGAAGTAAAAGCAATAAGCTGATCAAAACACTGAAGTTTTGATGATCTTATGACAGTTGGTGCTTCACATACTTGAAAACAGACACAAACAGTATCTCCACACTCCATGCTGGTCAGAAATTCCTGTACCAGTGTAATTTATCCTCTCTTCACAGCTAGTGACAGTTGTCCATTGTGTGTAACTGGTTAGTGTAGGTTCTAATCCTGCTGTTAACACCTCTTACACAGATAACACACTGTCAACCTGTTGTGAGGCAGGCATGATGTTTACAGTTTCTTACCAAATTATGTGGCTTAATTCTGAGAATCTTAAGTGAGTGTGCATTATGATTCTGATTGTGTTTATTAGCTGCAGCATAAAGCTGTTCCGCATATTGTCAGAAAGGTATAGAACTTGTCTTGTCTGTTATTTAAAGTGTACTGTATCATGTATTGCTGTTTACATGGATGTTTTCCTGCAGGTGCTCAAAGTATCTTGCATCAGGGATTTGTTACAATTCAGTTTTATTTTCAGCAAAATTAGAAGCATGAAATTAGCACTGCTGGGTGTGTAGCACAATAGGATATAACTCCTGAAAGGCTATCCTGTTTGATTGGAAGGGAAAGTGCATAATGGAATCACACACTTGGTTATCTGGGTATAAAATACAGTTGAGTGTACAATGACCATTCCACTAAATACTGCAATTCTGTGTCCTCCCTCAAAACTGGTGCTCTTTTTGTTACAGTGATACGGAAGTTCTTAATCTGTCTTAAATCTATTAATGTTTCACAATAAAATCAGGAATTGTACTGCAGTGTATTGGAATGTGCTTTTCCATCTTGCTGTGTGCACTACAGGATGTGTCATACACAGAAATGCCACAAAACAGAGTCACCACACACCAGAACTCAGTAACGTGTGCCCAGGTTTTCAATTCAGGCTGTTTAATGTGGGCTAGATAACTAAACATTTCTTGTACATAACACTGCAGCTATCTGCTGTGTAGATTCTTCTACCAGAAGACATTGGAATCTTACTTAGAAAGACCTTAAATGAAAGCACGCTGTCTAGTACTGAGTTTCACCTCAGTAAGTGTTTAATGAAAATACTTCATTGTTAAGTAAACTTGTTTCCTCACCTTAGTCAGGATAATCTGAACTGTGTACTCCGGTCTCTCTCCTGCCATAAGCACACAAAACTGATGGTCAGTTATTCATGTTTTTAACAGATATTTTGTTTTCTAAAATCAATTAATCATGCAACGTGTTGCATCTCAAACTATTAAATGCATCTCATACACTACATTTTGCAGTATTTCAGTATCAGCTATCAGGACGAGTTAATTTGAACTTCCCTGAAGGGTCAGGAATAAACCAACTTTCCCAGAGATCAGTGTGGACACTGGGGTAGTCCCAAGGTTTGTATCTCCCATTCCAGTGAAGTAATTTAGCTTCTTGAAGAAATTGCTCTGAGTAACGGGCATCAGGACTCCAACCTGCATGGGTAGATTTAAAAAAAAAATTGAAAAATGCAGGTTTTGGTAATGGAAGACACTGTAGAGTGAGTTAAATTCAGGTGACTTCTTTTCAGAATTGTGATTAGTATGCTTTCATGTTAATTTACAACTAGTTGTATGATAGAGTAGCTTTTTCCTGCTTGATGTCTCTTACGTTGCATCAGCAAAAAATCTCAGCAAGCTTCCTCTCTCAAAGTTTCCTCTTTCAACACTCTTAACATCTAGGCATAGCTGGGATTAAAAACAAATAAAATCTGTTTGTTTTACCATAGCAGCTAAGCTGTTATGTTTTTCCTAGGAGAATTTGCCACTCCCAGGTGAAAGGTAACTACATCCTCCAGAATGCTGACAACAAACACTGCTAGGCCTCCCCTTTTCTTCCACTGCACCTAGAAAAAGACTGATTTTTTTCAGTCTCTCGCTGTATTCAGGTATTTCATATATTCTTTCTGTGTAAGTGGCACATGAGGTAAAGTCACGTAAGGTCTTGCACTGGAATCTCACAAACTCACCTTAGTTCCAACTTGCAAACAGTAAGAAATTAAACTTACCAAGATGCCTTATATGCCACATAGGATTAATAGAGGAATATTTTCCATGAAATACAATCAGCATTGGAGAGGTTGCCACACCTCCCCCAAGGGTGCTGCTATATAGGTTTTCCCTGCAAAAGGAAAAATAAAAGAATATGTTCAAAACCTCAAGGAATCTCTAGTACAAAAGATAGAAGATGAAAAATAAGTATCTGGCAAAATTCAAAATCATTTTGAACAGATCAGTTTTCAGCATACTCCTTCCTTGAGCTGTTAATTGATTATATTTGCAACTCTTTAAATTCCCATGGAATTAATTATTGCTACCAAATAAAACGGGAGTCAGACTCAACATTAAACCAACTTTTTCTACACACAGACTGTAGTTCTCAAGACTGACAAAGTTAGCTGTAGGAAAAAAAAGCTGTTAACATAAAGCAATCAACCATTATTTAGCCTGGTTTCTTAAGAAAATGTACATTTTTCCATGTTTTTAATTCCCCCTTTCTTCCCCTTTCTCCCTCCCCTAGCTTTTAGACCTTTAAATTAATCTCCAGCTGGATTTCGTCAAAGCCTAGTTAGTATAAATTAGTATTTAAAGAGTATCAGTTTCCTATGAATTTTGTGATAAATCCAGGGCTAGATAAAACCTAACCATGGTAAGAGGAGGCATTTGGAGGTGAAAACTAACAAGTAATGGACACAGCATAATAGTACAAACTATTCAATGTCAGTTTTATCTTACTAATTTAAAATTAATCCTTTGCAGAGAAAGAAAATAAACACCAAGTTTTCAAATACAGGTTAACAGGGAACTAACATTTTAAAAATGGTGATTGTTTCACTACGTAACAATTTATTTGTGGTCATTAACAAAAAGATATCATGAAAAATCTCATCTACTAGAGAAAAAGAAGTGTTTTCTATCGGTATTTTAAAAAAGATGGTATCCAATTAGAGCTTGGCTGATGCTACAATAGGAGAGTCCCCAGGCAAAGAAGGAAATATTCCTCCTTCTTTAAGCTAGCCTCAGGAAGGGAAGATCATTCATTGGCTTCATCCCAAGCTAAGTTGGCCACCCAAAATGAGAACCACATGTTCTCAATGTCCCTCAGAATTAAGTGTGGTTTGTGATTGAACACAAGACTAAAATTCTAAGTGGCCATTTCCTGGTACAGAATTGGTCAGATTTATACAGATGGAAATGAGTTACTTCACTTAACAAGATCTCAAAAGAAAGACTGCTTGGGGTTAAAAACAACCTGTAAGAGCTTTTAAACAGAAAGTTGAACTGTAAACCAAGCATTAAAGTGCGAAGCTAGATTTCTACACATACTCTACATTTCTTTGCATCCATTTTTCCAACTGCTTTGTAATCCGCTGGTGTTTCCATTCAGTCATGTTAGCAACAATTACTCCAGGATTAAAGGAGCAGGTGCTGGGGCTGATGCCAAGATCTCTAATGGCTTGCTTTCTGTAGTCCAGGAATCCCATGTATGTGTTCTAAGAAATAAAAAAAAGTATGTTAATTCCCTATGAATCTCTATAAATATACATGCAAATGCACCTCACTCTCACTGAGAAGGAGACTAAATATGCTCTCCCAAAAGTGAGTTTCTAGATGAGTTTCTCACCTGTCATGAGTTCCATGTGACAAAGCTGTAAGGCAGATACTTCCAAATTACTTTTTCCACAGTATTGTACCATGGAAGTTTTATAAGGCTTTTCCCTGGCTTGTCTGTTTGTCTTTTGGTAGCCTACACTAAATCATGCAGCATAACAATTGTACCACTACAAAAAAGCCTTAATTACCTGTACAACAATTACAAAGCTATCTATATCTATAAAACTTTCGCTTTGGGGAAAACACATAAAATAATCTTACACTTCTGGGCAAACACATTCATTATTAAAATTCCAGAACAGCATCTTACCTGCATGCCTACACTTCTAACCATTTCATGTGTGGAAGGCAGATCACAATCATCTGAAAAAGCTGCTGCATGTCCAGGAGCTAACTTAGTATCGTAGAGTTCCTGGATGTCACCTGATTACAGAAAGGTCACAGGTGTCAGACAACACCTACTGCACTGCTACAGAGCTGATGGGACAATGTCAGCTCTCATATCTTACTTATAAACACACCAGTTTTTAAGGATAGCCCCTACTGAATTTTGTAATATGGGACCCTTTTCAAATTTGCACCTGGATGCCTAAGGTCTGTCTTTAGGCATTATCATTGGTATTCAATACATTGATATTCTGGTTGTCCAAAATCAGCTACAGCAGAAGCCAATAGGACTGTTAATAAGCCTGGTTACAAATTTGTCCATCCATAGAGCTTGTCTTTAGAGAGAGAGGGCACAGGCAATTTTTCTGAGCCTCTTCAAGTCCCACAAAAGTGCCAGTTCAACGTCTTGCACAGATGAGGTTTTGCATGGTGTTATGGTATATATATACCTCCTAGGAAGAAACCTGGATTCCAGGCAATGACTGATTGAAATGTGCCTGTTACTTGACTATCACTCCTGGCTTCACAACCCACCCAGCTCCTTCTTGGTGGAGGGAAACATTGTAACACCTGGCACCTCACTCATCACCTGACAGTCAGGTACCCAAAATGTGCCAGAGTATTTTCAGGGCGGGTGGGAAGCACAGCACTGCCACAGCAATTGAGCGAGCCTGCATCCCAACCCTTTTCAGTTTCCAGTTTTACTTTTGCTTTCATCTCTTTTACTTTTTGTACTGATGGTCTTCTGCCACGTCAAACAGCTGAATCAGCTGCTTCTGCAGCAGCACAGCTGCAGGTTACGCAGAGGAGCTGCCTGGGGACAGGAGAGGCCAGCTGGTCAGCAGCACCTACCATGAGGTGTAATGTGAAACTGCACCTTTATCCTGCAGCTCCATAATCACCATCAGCTGACACCCACACCGCAAGAGAGAGCACAGTGCTGGTGAACACAGGTGCAGTGGGGGTGGCGGGAGTGGTGGGCTCAGCTTGAGCTGCTCGTGAAACTGGAGTCTAAATGAAGACCTGGAACCTTTCAAAAAGTTAAATATTGCTGCTGGCCATTGATGACAGAACAACAAAACCAAAAAGCAGAGATTGCCACTGGAAACACCCATGTTGGAGAACTGTGATAGGTAGTCTCTGGCAAATTAAAATGAGACAGACAGAACAGATTAGTTGTCTTTTACAAAGCAGCAAATAGTGACCCCTTTAAGTGCGGGTGTTCTGAAATCTGCCTCTAAAGAGACAAAACTATAAAAAGGTACAGAAAAGCAGTGGAGAATTATGCTTTTGTCATGTGTAAATTCACTGGTCTTAACATTCTTACAGCAAAGACTAATTGAGGCCAAAAAGTTTGTTGTAGTTATACTCAGTCCTTTCCAAAGGAAATTTTGCTTAGTTGCCCACCAGGGTTAAAGACAACACTCTGGTTGAAAAGTACTTTAAATAACAATAAAGTGTGATAAAACAAGTATGAAGACAACAGCTCTACAGAGAAAAAAACGCAACACCTGGGAAACAGAACAGAAAAAACTCACAAGAAATTAATCTTTAAAAAAATAATTGGTCTTCAAAAGAGATTACTTTGATGATAAAGAAAAAAGGAAAAAAATTTTTCAGGATTTGAATGTCTTCTAATTGCTCCCACTTGACAGGAAGTCTGAAATCTTTGTGATTCTCTACAAATTGCTCTATATTCTGAGCTGAAGATGCTCAAAACCATATTTTGAGTGTTTGGAGCTTCCATCCTCTTATTTGAGTAAATTCCTCTTGCTCTCAAGAACAGCAGTTCTGGATAAGGAGTTGGTAGCATTTGTGGAAATTTCAATACTAGCACAAAATGCTTGTCACACACTTAATAAACATTGCAGCATCTGAGTGAAATCCATGGTTATCTTACAGGAATTGACCAAAATCAATTCAAATGAAACCCGCATACAGTTTTGATCACAATTATTCAAAATACATGCAGCTAAGTTCTTCCTCAAGCTTTCATTTAGACAAACATTATTTGCAGTTTCCCTAAGTTCAACACTCCTAGCAGCTGCCTCAATTTCTATTATATCTCATATTTCCAAGTGGTTGTAAAAGCTGCAATAACTTTGATTTTAATTTTGTTAGACACTGATTTTTACACAAGACCTTACCTTGAACAATGACATCATCATCCAAATATATTACTTTCTCATGTTTCTGAATAAGCAAAGGAAGATAAAATCGAACGAAGTTCAGCTATCAAAGAGAAAGAAAAGGTAAAGATTAGATGGTAAAGTTGTTTAATGCAATAATCTCAGGCTTCTGTCTCAAGTCAGTTGGAATTTCTCTCTTTATTGAGCACTAATCAGTGACCATTTGCTTCCTCCTGCACAGCTTTACTACTGTCTCAAAGCCAGTATTATTACTGTTATTGCTGTTATTATTTATCCACTATGGCCCAAACCATGCAGCCTAAAACTGTTGCTTCCTCACAGATTCCTTTAGGCTGGAAGGGGTCTTTTGAGAACATCTTGTTCAACCCCCATCTGCAGTAGAGTCCACTAGAGCAGGCTGACAGGGACCATGCCCAGTTGGGTTCTGAATATGTCCACAGATGGAGACATAACAGACTCTCTGGGCAACCTGAGACTTTTAAACTTACGGTTTAAAAAGTCTTTTCTTTAGCCCA
Organism: Rhabdornis inornatus; assembly: GCA_013397075.1. Classification (NCBI taxonomy): domain Eukaryota; kingdom Metazoa; phylum Chordata; class Aves; order Passeriformes; family Rhabdornithidae; genus Rhabdornis; species Rhabdornis inornatus. Next base: position 2,110,260 of record VWZS01000638.1, read on the forward strand.
GAGGCAATTTCATATTATTTGTGCCTATTGTCTCTTGTCCCTCCCTTGAGTATTTATACACATTGATAAAATCCTCCTGAATCTTCTCCAGACTGAAACACCCTCAACTCTTTCAGCCTCTCATAGAAAAGATGCTTCAGCCTCTTAATGATCCTTGCAGCCCATGTCGGACTCGACCCAGGAAGTTCATATCTTTCTTGTACTGGTGGGCTCAGAACTGGACAGGGCACTTCATATGCAGCCTCATCAGTGCAGAGCAGAGAAGGAGCACCTTTCTGGACCTGCTGCCAGTGCTCTTCCTAGGGCATTTTTACAGTATGCATCATACCAAACACTTCAAAATGGAATAGTATCATCAATCCACTCTAAAAGAATGATGTGACTGGTGGCACAGACATGGGATAACAATTTCTACAACAGCAATGAAGAACAGAGCAGAGGGAAAGGGGACTGAGAATGTAAGAACGACTCTAAGAATACAGACCATTTTACTCAGCCCCTGCCTTCAGAGGGGTCCTAACCAGATGCTCAGTGAAAAATAAAAATAGAGCAAGCATCCAGAACAGTTGCTCCATGTATTCTCTTAGCTTTCAGCTGTTTTGAGCTCATGGGATTTTCTGACCTAGATGCGATCTGAATATGAACTTCAATCCTAACTGAACCCCTGTACATTTTTACATCCACAAGACCTTTCAGCAAGGAATTCTAGAGATTCAGTACTCATTGCATGAAAAGTGTGCAACATCTCTTGTTTATGGTCACTCTGACTAATTTCATCTCATGGCCATTGGCTCATGCACTGGAAGAGACATGTACACACACACCCCCCCCCCC